>JADFUC010000489.1:0-38100 GCA_019722365.1 Lithospermum erythrorhizon | reverse complement strand
ATCAGTATTGCTTCGTTCAGTTACGTATTGCTAAAGCATGAGAGAATAGAATGCTTACATTTGCTTTCTGATAGGAGGCGTTCCTTGAAAAGGAATATTTGTCCAAAAGGACTAGAAGTAATGGTGTTCGTCTTGATGAAGCTCAAGTTGATGAAGTCAATGTCGATGCATCTAATCTGAAGCATCGGCCTTACAAAAAATTAGTATTACGCTTCTTTTCGCCCAGAAGATCCGATTCTTGATCCACGAGGAAGTTGTGGAAGAACCAACCACGGAGATCCAGCGGGGATGCGTCACGACAGGCGCGGTATGGTGAAGCGCCCGTCATTGAAAGTAGAGCCCGGCTTCTTTAAAGCGATAAATAGAAAGGATCTTTGACAAATGTGGTGAATAGCAATGCGAGATGGATTACATGTACTGAACAAGGTTTAGTCCTTGTTGGATTTACGAGGTTACCGCCTATTGAATGTAAATGGATATTTAAGAAGAAACACATGATAAAGAAAGGAAAACGTCGATGTTTCAAAGCTGAGCTTTGCTGTGGTTCAAACAAGTTCAAAGGCGTGGACTATGGCCAGCTTACTCGCCCACGGTGACTATCTTAAGTCCATCTGATAATCTTAGCATTCTTACATTTAAAACTATGAAATGGCAAATATGGATGTAAAGCTGCTCTGAATGGAAATTTAGAAGAGGATAATATGTTTAACCTCGGGCTTTACATACAAGGACAACCTAAGAAGGTATCTGTGATTGCAAAGGTCCATTAGGGTTGGGTGAAGTGCGATCTTGAAGTATCTCGAACTAAACATGCTTTCTTGGTATATGGTGGGAGATGATGAGTTAGTAGTTGCGGGTACACGATGCCATTTCAAGCAGCGGAGGCGACTATCGTTCCGATGCGGGTGTATTTTTGTCTGACGGTGGAACAACATCTTGGAGGAGTTCCCAGCCGGTACTTGTTGCCGGTCACCACGAGAATGCGAATACATCGCGATACGGAAACCGCTAAAGAAGTATGTTGGATTAATAAATTCGTGGTGAGCTTGGTGTAGTACCCTAGCATTGAGGGACAGTGGAGTTTCTTTGTGACTTATCTTTAAGGCGATAAATTTCAGCTTCTAAAGAACCAGAAGCGCGTCACAAATCGAGCACGTGCGGAGAAAGTATCACCCTGAATTAGAGATATGCTTTGATAGAGTGATATCAAAGTATCTAGTAACTTAGCGAGAATATCGGTGACCCTTTACCGCTGCAGGCCCGCAAGTAAACTGCAACGCAGTGGGCATCACACGGCGAACATGGGTCTTAGATAGATGTCGCGGTGGTGTTAGGTTAAAGTGGGAGTCAGTATGTATCTCTATTATGTGTTATGCTTGAACAAATATTTGAATATTGTTTCTTCTTATATTTGGGTAACATACTTGTTTGCTACGTCTATATGTTTTAAATTTACATATATAATATACATGTATTGTACCCGCTCAATATTTATGTCCGTTAATAGTTATGTTCGGAAGTTAGTTGTCGGGCGAGTTGAGAAATGTGATCGAATTAAACGTCTGGGACTTTCGTTTGGAGCTAATGGGCCCAACCAGCTAGAGACACATTTAAGCTAAAAGCCCAAACTCAATTCTTTCTTCTCTCTTGTCCATAAACCCACTTTTGTTCTTCATCGTTTTATTTTTTTTTCTTTCTTTCCCGGTTTTATCCTTTCGATCCTCGAGCTTTGGATCTAAAATTTTCGGGAAGTTTCTCCTGCCATTAAATCCCTCATTCGTTTCAAGGTAAAAAGGTGCGATATTTTGGGTATTTTGTAAATATCCAATGACTTTGACTTTGTTGACTTTTGGTATTTTTGAATTTTGCTCCCAACAATTAATTTCTTGGAGTTGTAAATTAGCTGTATTGAGTTGAAATATTGTTGATGTAAATTCCCCGGATGTTTAGGGCCGTTGACTTTTTGAACTTTTGGTTGACTTTGGATTGTTGGATATATTATTGAATATAAATTATTGTCTAGGGTTAAATCGTAATATAGGGTGGTAATGATCGATGTTGGGGGTAGAAAGTGTTGTTATAGTTGAAATTACTTTCGAATTGTCAATGGGTTCACTTCCTTCTAAAATATGGTGGTTGATGCATATAAGTTAGTGGACCGTTAGTGTGATGGTTTGGGATACAATTTATGAATTATAAGTGTTGGAGACGAAGATGGGTTAGAAATTTAATGGATATCTGACGATTGCTCAATTTAGTCCGGGTAGTGAGGGTTGTAAATCAAAATTGTTATTGAAACATAGTTAGTAATCTTTAGAAGTAAGTTGTGATTTATAATGAAATGGGTTAAAAAGTCTAGTATTTAAATTAGGATATAAAAGGGATTTAAGTGGATTCTGAGTTGTGATTACTCTTTTCGGATGTTTAAATTCGGACTCGGGGCGTAGACATTGAGGATCAGATTATTGCTTGGGCTAGTGAGTCTTTAGCCAAGGTGGGCATTATCCTCAGTTTGTTACCTTATTATATAAATGAAGTATATAGTAAATTGATTTTATTTGTGTATACATTATTATAAACTTATATGTGAGAATAGTTGTGAATTTGTGAGATGTTGACTTGTATGGTGGTTGTTTGGAGTGTTACCTTACGGTGCGTTTATTTAGATTATGTTGTGTTTGAATATATTTATATTCAAATTGTAAGATGAGTATGTTTATATACGAGTGTATTGTGTTGGGTAGATTTGTATAAGGCATTATACGTGAGTATATTTATAATTAAAGTATAGGTTCTACTCTGAGGGAATTGTTGTGTATCGTGTATATTATGGATGCTTTCGATTGAGATTGTGTGTGATAGTTTGTATGTTTGGTATTGTATGTGAATTGTTTGAGTTGAGAATGTTTTGGGATGATGTGGGTGTTCGAGAAGGGTGACTGTAGGAAAAAGGGTCTCTTAGTGATGTTGGGTGTTGAAGGGTGGCCTGCGAAGGATGTGTTGATGGGTGTTGAAGGGTGGGCACACGAAATACCAATAATAAATGATGTTGTGTGTGTTTCATTTTTAAATTGCTCTATTGTGTTGTAAGATTCGAGCGTCGTGTTGAGATTTGCTATTTTACTCGTGTTCTTGATTATGTGATATGAGATGGGGTATGACATGAGCTAACGTAAGCTAAATCTTCTATAATGTGTGTATTTATTGTGATTAGTATTTACATTATGATGCCTTGGATAATTGGTATATTCATTATTGTATATATATATATATATATATATATATATATATATATATATATATATATATATATCTACTTTATAAACTCGTCTATACTCTTTATTTGTATATAATTCGGATCAGTGTAGATAAGTTACCATCCGGGTGATTTGTTTCATGGCGTAGAACACCGCTTTCCATGATTGTGGTGCCATCGTGAGTCGTGAGGAGTTCGTGGGTCAGGTAGTTTATAGGTGAGGCACAAGTGCATTTGTCAGCGATCGCTTTTCTTATTTGATGTACTCGGTTTTTTTCATATTTTGTTTTAGGATGTTGAAATATTATAACAAACTATTTTTGTGGAATATTTGAACTTATAACGTTGATTTACACACTTTCGTTTTGAATTAGGCGATGCCGATGGTTAAACTCTGTGTAAAACATTTTAAGTTTTGAACTATTTTACTTTTATATCAGGCTTCTCGGGTTTATTGGTATTAAACGGGTGATTTCGTGTCAAACTTCATTATGGTATTTCGAGATATACGAGGTTGATGGCGATTCGGCCTGAGGCGTACACATTCGGCGGGTCGTCCTTGGTTTGTCCTTTCTTTGAGGACTAGGAGAGAAATCAATACCATTTGCCCCGGTCACAGCCATTTGAGGCTGGTATGACCGAAGCTTAATTCATAGAAGATATGTATACGTCTATGATATTTGTAAAACCAAAATTACGCTTTACAATTATTATGTTGATATTATATATAAGTTTCTCATTAGGTATTTAAGGTGAAATTAAAGGCTTCGAAGTTGGTAGTGGAGAATTCAACAAATCGATTGGTTGGTGGTATATTCGGTTTGTGTGGGACCGGAGATAGTATAAATAATTTTGGAATAATATCGATATATCGAAATGAGTATGAGATGAAGTAGTAATATATACTCGAGACAACCTGATGGAAATCGGTTTGGTTAGTTAAAGTGCGGAAGGTGTAAGTGCTTGAAAATAAACGGAACTAAATTTAACCCTCACAAATATGCAGCTTTCTGTGGCTATCTCATCGCAAATCTGACATGTACCCTCTTTGGCGAAAATTTAGCTCCACCCCTCAAAATTTTCTTCCATTTCTCGTGATTGTAAACTGGCTTCGAGATCGAAGTGGTGGATTTCTTACCATAAATATTATAAATCCTCTAGGTAGAAAAATCAAATCTTTGAAGAGATATTTCTTGAGTTTTTAAGGGTTATAGTTTGTTGTTTTTAGATGTTGAATTTATTATAGCGTAGAAAATGTTATAAAGGTATCGTATAGGGGATTAAGCGGTGATTTTGAGTGATCATTGGAAGTGGTGTAAGTTGAGGGTTGACTTTATTGTGAAACTTGCTTAAATTAACTTTTAGGTATATGAGGTTAGAGAACTTTAATATAGTTGTTTTGGATAAATTATTGGTTTCCCGGATGGATAGGGAGAGAGATTGGGTTGAAACTTTGGGGAAAGTTCGTATAGTATTTACTTTGAATTGGAGGTTGTATTTATTAGTTAATTGGTTGTCATTGATTATTGGATTGATTAGAAACGTGCTTAAAGTGTTATTGTTGGGAGTATGCAGCGATGACCGAATATTGAGATTTTTACGAAAGTTGGCGATTAGAATGTAGTTATAAATTTGGAATATTAAAAGTGTATACCAATCTTAGGGATAGGATGATTTACTTTTAAGGTTGTAAATTTGAATCGTGAGGCGTGGGTATGGCCTTAGGGGTTAATATAGATGCGGGGTTATTCTACAAAATATGTTATAATGTATAATTTCCTTGAATAGGAGTTGAACTGGATACATACGAGGGCTGCGCAGGAGAGTCTAAATTATTCTTGCTGAGCTCAGTGAGTACAAATCTCATGATGAGGGACCTTCATATATATTGTGTTGTATATATAATACGTGTGATATCTTGGGATTATTCGATATATATGTATGCTGTGTGATTATGATTGATGCATGTATAAACTTTGATTTATGATTCGTATGATGAAATAATTGAGATTTTGGGTATATTATGAATGTAATTGAGATTATGATACATATCATGCGATATTAGTGATTGCAGTTTATATCATGGATGTTGTGAATATGAGGATTCATGTTATATAGGAACTTTTGTGTGGTATGTCTGTGTGTAGGCATGTCTTTGATGTGTTTGATTGCTTTGTGTGTTACTTGCGGGCGGTGGTGACCAGGAGGTTGGTGTGGTGTGCATGTGTGGGTAGACCGTGGATTCGGAGTTTGGTGTGATATGCCGTTGAGGGGTAGCCTCGATTCGGGAGGATGGGGCCTCGTCACGATTGCTGGAGGTGGATTCTCGTATGTGTATTGTTGGAGGTGCTTGGATTCCTCGTATGTATTATTTGGGCGTGGATTCCTCATGTGTATTATTTGGAGTGGATTCTGTGTGTATTATGTGAAGTGGATTCGCCGTATTGTATTATTTGGAGGTGATTCGTTTGATGCCTTTGTGTCTTTAGCTGACTTTCCACTTGAATGAATATAAATTTAAGTATGATTATAAACCATGTGTATAGTATTATGTATAACATCGTATAAAGAGTTAACATGTGAGTTGTGGACTCTTATTCATTGTGGCACAGTTGATGTATAAATATGTTATTTATATAATTATGAATAATAACATATGTGGGGATCAAGTTTGTGGTATTTGTATTAAAACAAACTTAATAGGCGACTCCTATTCTAGGCGAGGCGTTTATACCTAGGTTCTAGAGAGGTTGATATTTGAGGTTATTTGAAAGGCTGCATTGATAGGCTGCGAGATTGAAAGATAAATAGATAGGCGGTGGTAATAGGAATTCTCATCCAGTCATTTCTCTTTGTTGTCGATTTGGCCTTATTGTTAGACTTGGGTATTGTATTTCATTGAGGGTGCGATTTTCTATACTTTCCACCTTATTTGTATTTTGGATTAACGTATCTTTGAGTTGTATAATTAAGGTATGAATTTGTATTATGTGGATTCGTTGTTTTATTGTATATGTTGTTAGTTAGCACGATGGACAAAAGTTTATTTTATTATTATTAATGTAAATGAAGTCTTTTATGTTATCCGTACCGATCGGTGACTACGGGTTATGCAGTTGTTGATATTATATCTCAGGCGGCCGACACAGGCGCGTCGTTCACAATTTGTTTAGAATTTTAGGTTCGACAATTCTTAAACCTCACGATATAACTATCTGTGTTATATATAAGCTCACAGCATTTTGGTAGCGATAAGCGATGCGCCTTAAGCGAGAGTTATAACGGCATATGTTGGAGTGCGGAGGTGAGTACTCTGCAGATAGATGTTGATATATTGGGAGGGATTTATCTGTCCTTGGTATACAAGGAGGAAGATCTCGAACTCTACAATTAGCGAATACAGTTGGTTTATGGGAAAGAAAGTTCGCTTGAGTAAAGTTCATACTTCGGTTCATACTTGAGTAAAAGAAAGTTGTGGGTGTTCGTGACACACTTAACATAGTTAGCTATGGCCCAGAGATCGGCGATGTTAAATGAATTGTATGGTAATGATCAAGGGCAAGTGAGTGTTGAAAATCAATGAAAATTGATTCCACTTTTGATATGCATGTTCTTATTCGATTGTGTCGATTCGTTTACCGTGTTGGTTAAATGCTTGATTCTTTGGAACTTAGTGTTCACAGCAAGTAATTGTATATTACTAGTGTGGGTTCTCATGATAATTTAAGGGGTTATGAAGCGATTCCTTTAGATATTTATATTAATCGTTATAATAATAATGATTATTATTTATTTACAACTTACTAATATCTAAATGTCACACGCATACGGTGATATTTAATTTAAATGCATGAAATTACTTGAGACTTGTAGAATTGAGAGAGATGTATCTCTCGGCATATATATTTGTCAAATATATATTGGTGTTGAACATCAATTGTAGTTAAACTTGCAAAGTTTAATCGATTACTTGATGAAATTGATGAATAACGATAAGTTGCTTCAATAGTGACTCGTTGGTATTTTAATTGACATCAGTTAATTAAAATGGAGCGACTTCGCTAAAGTGACTTCATTATTGATTAAGGCCATAACTAGTCTTTGTTGGTGGGGCCGGGCAATCCGGAAACGGTGATCAAAGTGCATCCGAAAATGTTGGATCGGTCGGATCCAGCGTTAATATCGGTATCCGAGCCGGATCCGGACGGTGGCTTGAAACCGGATCAGTATATAAAAAAAAAACTAAAACCTAACCTTCTTATCGGAACGGATACTCGGATACTATGGTTGGATAGGACCTTGGACCGGTTTGGACGGATCCCAGTCGTCCCATCCTTGTTGAGGTGGTTTTGGTCCGGTTCGGATATGGACCGAAACCCAGAACCGGTCAGGATTCCGGATCAGGGGTGAAGCAGTCGGACGGTAGCGACCTTAAGCTATAACGGTCTAATTAGATTCAACGAGTTAAGGCGATTTCTTAGGTTAGATTAGCAGATTAGGCACTTAGTATTTAAAAGAAAGAGACAAGGGTTTTTTCATTTCGTGAAATCAAAAACCCACGCTTCCTACTCTTGAAAACCGCTCCCCCCCGCCTAATCTCTTCAAAAATTTCCTTACAACTCACAGGAAGTTAAATGCAAATTGATTCCTCACAGGTGTGTGCATTTCTAGAGGACATCTTTTTTTACATGTTGATCCAAGCAATTGGAGGGTTGAGAGAAGGGACATCACGTGAGCAGCTTTAAGTGGGTGATTTCGTCTTCGTACTTGATGTAAGAACTCTTTTTATTCATATTTGCAATTTATGTGTTTAGACTAATATACATTATTTTTGAGAGTCAGGGATGTATGAATTTGGTGTTTATCACGAGTAGGATATATACTAGAATTCTAGAGCATCGGCGTTTTGGGCGTGAGCTGAGGAGGGCTCACAAAGCCGTGTCGTGTTTGGCCGTATGGTAGAGAAGATGGGTCCTTTTGGAGTGCGGAAGGCCGAAGAGCTTCGGCGGTGAGGTTGCCGGGGAGACAAGTGGGTAGATCGTTGATTAAGCCCGGGGAAGTTGGGGGAAGGCAGAACATACCAGCCAGCCCGACCGTACTTGCTGAAGGGTGAAAGGGGCGTTCTCAGGCGACCCTGAGCATATTCACTCGCGTACTAGGGGAAAGAGGGAGTTGGCTCGTTCGGTGGCGAAGACGTCCCAGCTACCCGGCTTGATCGTCGAGGAGTGTTCTTGGCGGGCAACAGTGTTTAACACAGATTCTCCCATTAGGACCGGAGGAGCATCATCAGGTCATTCTGCTCGGATCGGGTAAATCGCCTTCCATGTCATTGCTTGTGGCTCGGGGATTGATTTCCTCATGTAATAATTTATTAAATTTAAGCTGGTTTAAGTTTTAACTGAGCATATATCTAGAAAAAAGTTGAAAAAGATTGCTCCTTTATTCAATCTTGTTCGAAATCAAATATGGGGAGGGGTAGTTGGGGTTGTGGTGTGGGCTAACATGTTGAAGAAGATTGCTCCTTCATTGATCTTGAGACATTATTCTCGAAATTAAAGAAACTTATTTATTTATTTTAATTTCCCGAATGTGGGTGCCTTATAGAATTAAGAGGGAGGGGGGACAGCAGGGAAGGCCGGTGATGAGGTTGTAGGTGGTTTCTGAGGGAGGGGGTTGGGAGAAGGGTGGTGGTGCTTGGTGGGGGGGGTTTGATGGATTTCACAGTGGTGGAGGCGATAGTGGGGGAGGGGGCTATGAGGTAGGGGTGTGGATGGTGGGGGAACATAGGGTGGGGGTAAAGGGGTAGAGGGTAGGATGGGATGCGTTCAAGAAGAAAGGGATGAGGGTTTATTTTAATTATATAAAATATTTAAAATGTGTCCCATATACTTTGGTGTAGTGTTAGGGACAAAATAGTCATTTCAATGTAGGGGTAACATAGTCATCTAACATTTTGTTTCTTGTGGTATAATGTAGGGATAACATAGTTGTTTCATTGTGTATTTTAGGGGTAATATAGTCATTTCACTATGTATTTTAGTGATGGGTCTAGTAGATTCAGCATTGTAGTGCAGGCAGAAGAAAAGTTCGAAGTACAGAAGTATAAGGGATTGCCAGACAAAATAGAAGTGGCATAAAAATTGCGGCGATAGTTCTAAGTCTCTGCTGAGCAAACTTAAATAATACATCTACACCTTAGTTTTTTTTCAACCTAACCCCAACATTACAATATTTTGTGTAATCAAATTCCCATATGGATCAATTTAAGTAACTTTAAATCGATTTTGAATATCAGTAGTATGAATCATATGAGTATTCTCTAAATCAATTGAACATCCATACCGCTCCGGCCTCAATGACATAATCAAATGGCAAGGAGTATGATACATTAAAACATTTCCTCCTTTGAAGAATGGAAATAAATTAGTAACTTTTGGATAATTTGAGTGAAATTTTAATTATTAAAATATGTAAAAATTATAATTGTCTTTTTATCATTTTTGAAATCGGCATATAAAAAACTGAGAGCGGGTTATAACAAGTTAACAACTATGTATTGTGTTTCCAAACTTAAGTTAGTTGCGATTTGTCACTATTTGAAAAATTCGTCTTTCCTCTACAAATTGTGAACCATTATCATTACCTATCTAAACAAAGTATAGCGTATTCGATCTAGTTATTTGTTTTTATTTCCCTTGTGCATATGGAAGTTAGCCGGCGCGAACGAGGCTTTGACAAAATGAGCCATTTCTGGTTGGGCTCGCGCTCGGTAAAATTAAGCGAGCCACTTGTTAAAATTTCTCTAATTCAGACCCGACTCGGATTATGTACAACTCAATCACAACTGATAAATGAGGAACACCGAGGGGCAAACAACTTTTTTTAAGCTGTATGCTCACAAATTTCTCACACTTTACATGAAGTGTAAGCACTCTTTATCCTGTCAGAGAACAAAAATGGTGCCGAAGAAAGGACTCACAAGATCTCTACATACAAGAAGAGTAAACAGATGAGGGCCGGCTGCTTTTGTGCCCACGATAACATCTCAAATCTACGTCTCGGGAATGCAACTTCTTCCCCGTGGGCTACGTACTATCCAGTCACCTCTCTTAGGTTGGAGGCACTTCATATGTATTGGGGCATGTTGATGTGATGTAGAGGTCCTAGTAATATTCATGCCTTCTTTTCCTTTGGTTCTTCTAAAACAAACTCTACATACAAATCTTTGATAGTAATAACAACAGTTATCAGTGAATTCCCATTACTGAAACCACTGCAATATGCCACATGAAAAGCCACACCATCAATACTGAAAGAAACAGCATTAGTGATTAATTCTTAACAGAAAAGAAAGCAATGATTTTGTTAATTTCAATATAAATATCAAGTAAATTACTTCATTGGAACAACGATAAATACATCATCAGTACTAGTGAATACAGTCCATGAGCTATCATTTAGAGGTCAGATTGGTTGAGATTTTCTGGAGTTCTATTCATAATCGTCTGTAACTGAAGAAGCTCAAGGTTTCTCCTCATGATATCTAGACTGGAATTCATTCAGAACAAAAAATCTACTACAATTGCTACAAGATACTGCTACATTACATAAAATAAGTAGGCTTTCTCAGCTAACCAAATAACATCTAGCCATTAATAGACAACTAAGATACCATGATATCTAGGATGAAAGGGCTAATTTTCAGATGTTCACAAGAGATATAATGAGAAAAGTGTTCTGTGCTTACCTCGATGGCATTGGGGAACAAGGTCATTCCTCCAATGATACTAAGACCAGTCAGATAGGCACGGTGACCAGGGGTATCCTCTTGAATCTCAGATACCCCATAATCCATAAGCAGAAGATGAATTATGGAAACACTAAAGGCTATAATGTATCGGCCTTCCAAGGAGGCCAACTGCTTAAGCTACCGGGTGTTGAAAGCCCATAGCAAAGAGTGTGGTAACAAGGACTAATAAATGCTAGTATAGTAGGCGTGTGTAGAAGTGTATCTACTTAACCTAAAACAATGGCAAGTCAAACATCATCCATGAAGAAAGCAATCTCTGCTGTCGCCAACGCATTACTGAAATGGCTATCCAGGAGCCTCATTATTGAGTTCTTGCCACATTGTGACATAGGAATCATGCCCATTACCTGTTCTGTAACACCGCCAGACTCTGATGTAATTAAATAATACAGAACCCAAAAGAATACCATTGTATGAGACATAAAGTTTATGAGACCAGCGGCTCCAGAGATGATTGAATTACCAACCAAGACCATAAATTTTACACTTCCACCAAGAATAGAAGTGCTACTAATAAGCACACGCTGCATCACGTCCATTCCTTGAAGGGCAACCGCTTTTGCTTTCACAACGAAGTCCTCCCTTGTAATCCGCAATTCCCTAAAAATTACATCCACTTCTTTGAATATTTGTCTCCATTCACGGTCCTTGATTCTCTTCTTTAGACTCATGATTTTCTCAGTGTAACGAGAAGGGGTTGTTATAGCTGTGGAATGCCCAGTAGAATTCACGGATGGAGTCATCACGAAATGCTTGATCCCGGAAACAAATTCAGTCATATTATACTGCATTGCCAAATTATCGATCTGATCAGAAACAGTCTCATATAGCTGGGTAGAGTACTTATCCATCATTCCAGGGATATCATTTTCATCCATCCACTGCTTCACCCCAATTTTCTCAGCATAATTGTTCTGTTCCACATGAGATTTTAGAGCGAAAACTGCATCTTTCCCCTCTAGACCTATCTTATATGAGAAGAAAATCATCCCAGTCAAAGATCCAACAGAAATTGCAACTATTAAGCCAATTGCTACAATCGTCTTTAATCTTTTTAATATCCCTCTAGTAAAGAATGCAGTAAGAGGAAGCCGGCGAAAGCTCTGCTTCCTTAATAAAGTAACCTTATCCATAGTTGAATCCACGCTATTAGCCGAAAACATAAATCCCAACGCAAGAACTGCAACAGCCCCAAGGGTACCAAGTCTTTCATAGACCATCACAAACACCCAAAATGAAACAAGCCATCTTAATAACTTATAAAATGCACTCCTATTCCTCTCCCTCCTTATAGCACTAGGAGCCTTCTTTTTCCTCAAAACAATCCTCAAAATCAAGTCTTTTAAATCGACAAGGGTACCAACAAAAACTCTAAATATAGCGACTGGCATAGCGAAAATGGTCTCTGTGAGGCCTAGTTTTAGAGGCTCAGACCAGAACCCTTCTATGGTTTGCTGAATGCCCCTTAAAGGAATTGAACATAACACAGCCCAAAGAATTGGTCTCAAATATTCCTCTAGCAATTTGCTAACAGCATAAATAATAAGAATTGTAAAAACAAGACCAGCATGAGCCATTGCTATGTATAGGGCAAGCCTCACCTGCAGGGCGGATCTAGGACATTAGTAATGGATGAGCGGATTATCCCATACAAAATTTTAACTTTTGGACAACCATAAAATACAGAAAAAAATATTATTTTTTAACGTAAAAAATATAGCTAATATATAATTTTGATGACAGTTTTCATTTCTAAATTTTTTTGATGTTCAACTGAAAATGCGTGAACAAGTAGCCTCCGCTACCACTCACCTGGATAATCATAAAATACACATAAACATAACATAAAAATAGAAATATTATTGTTTTTTTAATGTAAAAAATATAGCTAATACGATGACATTTTTCATTTATGAATTTTTGGATGTTCGACTGAACACGTGAACAAGTAACGTCACCTGAGAATCATCAGAGAAGGATTTGGCAGAGGTAGTCATGTTGGGTTCTTGATTGGTATGTGGTGTTGGGTTAGGCTTCCTTGTAGAGGCTGATCTAAACATGTCTTGCCATATGCTTGAGGCTTGGAAGAATTGATCAGATTTTGATTCTATTGAGTAATCATTTTCTTCAAGAAAGAAGAAAAAGTCTGTCTCCTTTCTTACATTTTCATAGTAACATTCCTTCAGGGTGCTCACAATGGACCAAAATTAACTTTGGTTGCATCAAATGGACCAAACATTAAATCTTTTTTCATGGCTAAGCTTAAATGACGGGCAAAATTACCTATACCCTCCAAATAGCGTTTGTTTAAATAACAATTTTATACTGATGAAACTTCCTAAATACTAAATAGATTTGGGCAAAATAATTATTTCACCCCCAACTATCTAACGTTGTATACAGATAACAAAATTGTGAAATGACACTAATAAACAATGCACTAAACGTTGAAAAAGAAAACTTTAATTCAAATTTAGAATAAGACGGAAATGAGTTGTTTGCCTTTTTACTTAGCCCGAATAGTTCAAATCAGTTTTATATGGAGAGTCGGCTCATGACGGCATATAGTCAATGGAACAAATTTTTAAAAAGAAAATCAAATAAATAAAATAGGGTCCTAATCTACAAATCGCTCCAACATTTTATTAAGAGAAGTTGACTTTACTACTGATTTAATGTTATTTTTAATATATTAATCGATAAAAAAAATTACAAAATAAAAAATTTCCGTCTATCAGAATATGTTTATTCAATTCTAAACACCTCCCCCCAAATACGGACCTGCACGATCAAAGAACCCCACCACCACTCGAATCGACAAGAATCCGCCTCCTTCCTCTCACTCACGACCAAAGAACTCCACCGCCTTCCCTCCTCTACCGACGATTAGCAACCTGGCTCGGCCCCTCCTCTCACTAAAGCTGCAGCCTGCCTCCTCAAATTCAACAATCAAAAAACAATACCCCACCCTCCCTCTACAATTGATTAAGGTTAGATTCCTACAAGTCCATGTTACATTATGTTTTTTTGCTAATAATTCATCAATTATATTGCAGGTATTCAGTTCGACGATTAGTTGGATTTCAAATAAGTTGAATAGTTGAATAGTTATATTCGAAGTTTGATTTTTCTGAAAGTAGTTACATCTGAAGTTTAATTTTTTTGATGAGCTTCTATTCGAAAGGTATTCCGAGTAGCTAATTTTTTCAGAAGATATCTGTTTAATTCTCTAGTTTATATTCGAGTTTAATTTTGACGGAGTCGCTATATTCTAAGTTTTGATTTTGATGGTGGGTTCTTTTATATTTGTTTTTCATTTCTTTTAGGGGCTTTTTCATTCGCTTTTAATTTGTTTAGTTGAATAGTTTGACATTGTCGCTTTCATTTTTACCTACTTAATAGTTGTAAGAAGTTGACAGTTGAAGAAGTCACACCGTGAATAGTTGATAGTTGAATATTTGATAGTCGAATACTTTCATTCCGCTTTTACCTACTGAAGAGTTAACAGCCTGATAGTCAGTTACTTTTTTATTCGCTTTTTACCTACTGAATAGTTGATAAGCTCTCGCTTTGATTCACGCTATATCTATTTTATACAAAATATTTTGTCGAGTAGTTGAATAGTTGAATGTTTATTGAATCGTTGAATAGTTGTCGCTTGAATAGTTGAATAGTTTGAATAGTTGAATAGTTCGAATAATCGAATAGCTTAAATAGTTGAATAGTTGTATAATAATAGTTGATTGGGTTGTCGCTTGAAAATATTTGAATAGTCAATAATGAATAGCTTAAATAGTTATCGATTTAGCCTCTGCTTGGAATAGTTGAATAGTTGTCATTTTATTGAATGTTGAATAGTTAAATGCTTTCAACTATTCATCTGCTTTTACCTACTGAATAGTTGAATAGTTGTCGCTTTTCTTATCTTCGCTTTTGTGATAAAAAATTCTAATATAGTTGAATAGTTGAATGTTTTATTGATAAAATATTTCATTGATAAAATATTTCTAATGTTTCTTAACTGGATAGCAATAAACGGCACATGGTGAAGAATGATGTTATGGGAAGAGAAGTCAGAGAACGATTGGTGATAACCCAGAGCCTAAAAGGCCTGTGGCTTCGACTCTCAGATCAGATAGTAGGTTTTGATGACTCCACTATCCCTTCCTTTACAGTGTGGTCATCTCCCCATACGACATCGCTTGTTACACACGGGGCCGGCAACTGTCACTCCCAACCGATTAATATTGTCTTAAAATTCTGATCGTAAAATTGAAGTTTATATTTTTTATTTATGCTTATTAACTTCTTTTTTACTTTTATTCTTTTTAGGATACATGTATGCCTCATGTCGAAGAGGTTCTTCGTGTATTTACGCGGGATTAGATTGCCCGCCGGGGAGCAAATCCCATTTGACATCGTGGGACTAAGCATCCTAGAAATCGTTCCAAGTAAGTATAAATTTTTTGTTTGATTTAAAAGTTGTTTAAAATATTTTTAGTAAATAAAAGTCTAATTAAATTTTGTTTTATCGGTTCCTTTTTCAGAGGAGATATAAGATAAGAACGGGACATACGCTATGGCTGTGAGCTTCCTTTGATCGCAGCGAGACCTAAAGAAGTGGCAAACCTCTTTGACGGTTAAAATGGCAGCATGACTCTCTCATGTACCGGATCATGACTTTCTATCTTAATTTATGTGAAGTAGCTTAAACTAAAATTTCTGGTCTCCTACCTCCCCCATGACCGATTGGGAGCAAGATTCCATATTGGACGGTGAATCAGAAAGATCGAATCGCGAGATAGCTAGCTCTAATCACCATAGCTCAAAGTGTGAGCCGACAGTTTAGCATCCGTTTGGGAGTAAAGTTTCACTGTCGACTAGCCATGGAGGAGGTAAGAAAGAAATACTCTTTTTATTATTTTTATTTAATTCAAATATTTGTGTTGAATTCCTAATTAAAGTTTTCTTTATTTGTGTTTCAGGAGAAAAAGACTGGGAAGAGGGTTCGCCATTGGGTATTCTTAACGATGAATGAACAAGAAAAAGGATAAGTGACACCGTGAGATAGCGAAGCCACGTAATCTCGGCTGGGACACGGCCTCTTTGTAAGTCTGTTTAGTTTATTTGTTTATATATGTTTATTGTTTATTTTTTAAATATCGAGCCCTTATTGTGAATGTGTTCAAACGTGTGAGTGTACAAGCCTCGATTCCACGAGGCAACGGGCTTGAGTCGCCCAGACGGGTCCCAAATAAATTTCATTGAGACGGGCACGGGCTGAGTCGGTTTGGAGATAGGGTTTTGGCTTGAAAATTTGCATGGTCTGAGTCGGAGTTTGAAAAAATTGGTCTTTCATATTCTTAAAGTATCAGAACCCCATTCCTCATATGGTACTTGTGTATTTATTTCATAAAAAAAATCATTCTTATTTTGTAAGCTATAGTATATTATATGTTTTAAATCAATCATAACTAATATTATGTTATATATTATCGTATATTATAAGTTATAAGACAATCATAATTACATACTATGATTATATTACATATATTTATGATGTATATTATAAGATGATAGTTCTTCACCACGACCTATCACACGTTAATATAAACGAGGTCAGAACTCTATATATTTTCATACGCGATATAAATGAAAACTTAACATATCACATCAAGGAATACATTCACCACCACTCGCTACAACATTATTTACAAATATCATATCTCCAATTAACAATCGCGAATCAAAAATTGTTCAAAACCATAAAGCAAGAGCGTCGACACTACCAAAGTGGGAGTCGAGAAGGATGGACAACGAAACAGACAAGGCTAAAAGGTTTTGTTTTATTTACCACTAGGTCCACGTCTGCAACGGTTGTATATGTCGAGGAAAACAAAATTTCGCATATGACATATAACATCGACTCGCATGTGAGCCCGCGGGATTGTGTATGAAGGAACCATATATGTTCTTATCTCTAATTATACCGTAGAGCCAAAAAAATTCAAAGATATTGATGCTTTCCTCGACCTTTGATCGACGTAGTCAAGTGAGTGAATAACGTATCAGACATTGGATGCATCAAAACGAACAAAATTTCAACATGAGGGTTGCTTTGATATGGACGATTAGCGATTTTCCTTCATGTGAATGTTATCCGGTCGGCGTCACACGGGAAGTTAGTTTGCCCATATTGTTATTAGAATCTAGTATGAATTTCATTTCCAGATAAACACCAAATTCATACATCCCGATCCTCAAAATGATATAGGCTCAATCTAAATACATTAAATAAAATGTATGAATACGAATCCTTACATTTCAACGGAAGCTTAATGAACCCAATAATCCCCATCGATGCCTCAAGGTGGAAATCCCCTTCAAAATCCTCTCCAATACTTGTTCAACATCGAAACGATGTCCCCTGGGGATCGCACACACACCAAGCAGGAACGAACCGAGTACTTGAACTTGCTAGAGTTTGAAGATGAACTGAGAATTAAAGAGAAACTCTTCCAATTCACCAAGAGGGGGGGCGGCACTTTTGAGAGAGGTGGAGGCTTTTCATGAAACTCATGCCATGAAAAACCTAATCCCCTCTTAAATACTAAGTCCCAAAATTCCACCTGCTAAGCAACCTCGTTAATCAGCTAATCCTAACTTAATTAGACCAAGTATGAGCCTCTAATTAAATAATGAGTTACTAGTGAGTTGTTCTATTTTAATAACCAACAAGTCAATTAAAATAGCGAACGAAGTCACTATCGAATAACTTATCAAGTTATTCATCGATCTCACCGGCTAATTGATTAGACTCGCAAGTTTAACCAATTGATGTTCATCACCGGTGTTATATTTTATAAATATATAAATATTGAGAAATACATTTCAATATACAAGTCTCAAGTAATTTCATTCATGAAATATTATTCTAATATCATTGCATAAAGCAATTTCTAGTCGTATAATAAGAAGTCAGGAGCAATAATAATAATTGACCAATTACTTGCCATATAACGAATAACGAAAAGATCTAGCAATCGCTCATAACCCCTTAAATTATCATGCAGAACTCACACTAGTAATATACCATTACTAAGGTGAACACTAAGTTCCAAAGAATCACATTTTAACTAACCCGTAAATGAATCGATACTCAATCGCTTTAACGGCACAATAAAAGCGGAATCAATTCTCATTGATTTCCAACACTCCTACCTTGGACTGATTAAGGGCTACCCTTTATCGCCGATCTCTAGTCGTAGGCTAACCATAAGAAGTGTGTCATGAAACACCCACAACTTTTACTCGAGTATGATCCAATAAGCATTTATGGCGGCCCCATAAACCAATTAGTACCAATCACAGAAAATGGCATCTTCCTTGTATATCAAGTGACGGATAAATCCTCCCAATAGAGCCAACATCTATCGTTATATACCATCGTGCGACCCAACATATGCCATTATAATCCCCGCCATGCATTGGTCATAGTCAAAGCACAGAGCTCATATAACACGTATAGTTATATATATCGTAGGTCTAAGAATCAAGCCGAACCTAAAATTCTAAACAAATATCATGGTGATCACGATATATACATCTTCTATCAATTGCTGTCATGCCATCTCCCCAACCACTGACCGCGTTTCACGGTATTGATCTAGTCCTCGCAGCTAACGTGATCAATCTTTGGATCACTAAATCAAAACACCATGTTACTATATAATGCTTTGTCGCCTCTAACTATCATCATCCTGACTAAGGCTCTTTGGCTATCCTATGTTTCTAGGCTTCAAGAGGTAATCAACAATTCATGTTCCCTCTCTAGAAAGCATAATTAACTCTTAGGATTTAAGTTTTCACTCATCGAGATACAATACATGTATATTATGAGAAGCTTCAACGGCCTGTGAAATAAATAATGGGTAACTATATGAATGAACTACGCATTCATGTAGTTTAAGTCAACAATCGTGGATAAATTAAAAAGAACTTTTGTTTTAATCAATTACTGAATTTATTCCTTAAAGTGAATGAAATTAGCTCCCATCGAATCTTTGCCAATGCTCAGCCTTTCCATCAAGCACGTGAAAACCATACTGCTGAATCACAGGAAGGATCTCAATCTCCGAGACGATGCCAAACCACATGGAACCTTAAGCTGCATTTACTTAGATTTATTTCATGATATTGTGAAAAGCAAGAGGATAGTGATTACAATCACATCTCTTTACCGAAATACTACTTACAAGCGCTTCTTACATTCATCGCCCGAAGTCTTCAACCAAGGAATCATTGATGACTAAGATTATCCTCGACATAGTCACGCATTTACTACGATCAAAATGGGTTTCAACCATTTCTCGGGTTCCATCGGGTAGGTTTACAATAACTGAAGTGCGTTAAAACACATCTGCCTTTATTAAATGCATATTGTTTTAACAACATTAAGCCAACAAAAACAGATTGACTGGGCCGCTTGTAAAATACTGAGTTCAAGTTTCCTTTAGTTTACTCACCGAGGCTCCTGTACTCACCACATATACTCTTGGCTAATAGCTTTTCATATGGTACAACCGGCCCATAATGCTACTATCACATTCGCCATAAGTGAAGATCAACAACCGATCCATTCCATGTAACTATATTTACCTCTATTCTCTAAAGTTACTACCAAGCGTATTCCTTAACGCGCGTGAATACCTTTAGTAAAAAACTTCACAATTCCAATCACCTGAATCATGCTACGCCATAGTCAGCGTACACAATGACATGACCTTGACGCGGCATACGGTGAATCATATTACTACGTAATAGACTTCAACCACTCTCATTAATATGAGGCCCTTAATAGCGGGATTGCACTTAACGGTTAGCCGCTTTGTCAATAAGAGTATCCTGTGGTATTTATAGAATTTAATCTATTATAGATTTCTTTAATCACCTCGAGCTTTTATGACATCTTAAACTTAACAAGCAAATGTCATGCAAGCTCACATATATAATGTGATCATCAGCAAGATGTGTCACATATATGTGACGGGCTCACAAACGCATAAAGAATCTAATCGATACTATACCTTTATGTCGAGGAAGATTTCTTCAACATTTACTATATAAAAACTTTATTTATGCAAGCATTCCCTAATTTTAACCTTTTATATGAACTCGTTAGTTCTTCATCACTTTGATTCTTATTGATTTTCATCAAGTATCAAAGTGAAGAATTTTGTAAATCTAATACCAATCTTAAGCTTACAATTTTAGACTGGTAGTAAGAAATTACATTCTCGCTGGTACGTGGAGTTCCAATAACAATGTCATATCCATCAGTCATTTATCATTACTTAGAACATTCTTTGGATAACTTGTTTAGAATCTTACATGTTACAACTTCAAGTGAATAAAGAATAAGAAAGCTTTGAAATAAAGATGAAAGCATGGGGCCAAATCAATAATAGGTTAATATTTATTTTCAATTAAATGTATGATTAAACGCTATTCATGACTCGATTGCTCATTTAATCAATATATTTATTACTTCGGCGATTCACCATCTTAAAGTAATATAGTATTGCCTACTCCCATTTTAATCGTCCATCCTCGTAAGATAAAATAGAGCTTTATATCAACCCATGTATTCACATCTTATTTCATTTAAACACCCAAGTTATTTAGTGGAGTATTATTTATTCATGTTGTCATTTGTATCACCGCATTTAAATTTCTTTTAAACGCATCAAAGAGTTTTTGATACCTCGATATAACCTAAGTGGTTCTAATATCGGCTCAAGTATCTCATCTGAGCCACTTTGAATTTATCTAAGTCACATATTTATTTCCACTATTTGTACTTCATAATGAAGACTCTATATGTACAATAAATTGCAACAATATAGTGGATGGAAATAAATATCAGCTTCCTTCTGGTTATGTACAAAATGACTTAATATCAACTTTGGATCTGAGTTAAATTATGTCTCAATACAAATACATAAATACTAACTCTTTATCCTTATACTCTTGAGACGCAAGCTTCAAAGCTTATTTATCAAACACAACCTTGAGTTGTCTCACGCTTGAATATGAATAAATTAATTTAAAGGTAGGCGTAAAGAACCTTTAATATGTGAAATTATTTCATTCTTTGTGTCTCAAACACGTTAAACACACAATCCTTACTTGTATCACTCAACTAATAACACATCTAAGGTTAGAATGAAATTATCTTGGTATATGAAATTGAAAGATTCATCCATTGTGTTTTTTAAAACTCATTAAACACACCTCAATTACGCATCTCGGCTGGGGCACGCTTAACGACGCCTCATTCTTCGACGATATATACTACTTATATCGATGATACTCCGACTCGTGAATCTGATAGTATTCATATGGTTCCTTTCCATACCCCATCAACTCGATGTATCATCTAATGACTCAAATCTTCAATTAACCTTGTATGTAAATATATACAAACTTAATTTAGGACTAAATAACCTCCCACTCAAGAAGTCGACTTTAGTTCATCTTTTCAAGCATTGTACTCAAGTCTTGTTCTCTTGAATTAACTTGTATGTAAAACATACAAACTTAATTTAGACTAGTGAACTCCCACTAAGTCTAGTAAGAGTTGACTTAGTTCATTCTTTCAAGATTATACCAAGCTCGCTCGAGTCATTATCCATAAGCTGCTATTCAATCGCTTGTTGTTCAAGGCTTCCTTTTAAAGAAGAGTAGAGTACGTTTCCTCAATCTAATCACCGATATGGAAACGGTAAGTCAAACGCGACACTCTTTTCTACCAAGTGCAAAGAAAGTAGTTTAGAATCCCAACCATCTTCATGGAGGATTTAAAAAAGAAACTTGCGTTCTTTATAACGTAGCCGCCTATCATTACACAAGAGCTCGATAACTTTCTTTGTATTCGCCCTTCCAAATTTATCGCTACACTTGGCTCATATCCATGATTAAATCATGCGAGTCAAAACTAGTGTTCTCGACACCTATAGCCCAAAGTAAGACATTACAGCTTTGACAACAAAATTATTTGAGATATGAGATTTAATCAAATCTCTCTTTCAATTCCTAAATGTTACTTAAAATCCTTCTTTCTATGCTTTAAAGTTCGAAATAATGAAGCGAATCATTAACTTCAACTTATAGTTCCATGTTCACTCAACTGTACAAGTGACGTGAGAACCGAATAGATAACTTTGCTTATTTGGTTACATACCATAAGCTTTTGTTTCTCACAATCTACGAACCATGTTCATCATGTTAAAGAAACTAAATACCCATCAATTGCCTCCTAAATGTAGATACACAACATTCAAGCATCATTCAATAGTTTTTCTTAATCGAAGTTATAAAAGAGACCAAACTATTTTATCATTTAAGACTGAGCCATACAGAGATAATATTAGACATATCGTCTTCATATCATCACTCTCGATTGAATCAAAAATTAATTATCCTTCAATCATATCATGTGACTTTGTTCACTTGAACCAAAGTTCATGCAACGTGTCAACATGATTGAATCGAGTCTTAAATGTTTGTGGTATTTTAAAGTTTTATCTCTATTAGCATACAAATCATCGCACGGTCAGTTAAGATCGCACAGAACACTTTGTTTCAACAAGTCATCGGATTTCTCCTTAACTTAGTTTATTTCACATTATAAAGTCATGCATTTAGTTTGCCCAATGAATGGTGAATGAAATAGGTAAACTTAATATGCCAAACATAATAGGAAATATGCAACTTAAAATAAACAGTGTAGTTCAAAACAATCCATACGTATTTACAAAATGAATTGTAAATATAATACCCGTACTTCAAATCTCACAAATGCAATAAGGCGTATCAAGATCTACTATACTTAAATCCAAACGGCAACACTCCGCAACATTTTGAATCCAAAGGAGTAATAGTAGGTTATCAACCAATTATGTAAAAACTACATAACTCTCATGCTTAGCATACTATTCAAGATGACCGACTTCAGATCTCCGACAAACCGTCAAGTGATACCAATTAAACCAAAAATTACTTGAATGATCATCCTGAAAGCCCACAACGTTAGTGGAAATCACTAACACGACCATTGTCATATCTAAACAGAAAACCTGTAACACCCGCCATCACAAAGCTGTCTAGATAATGCAAACCTACTAACTTTAAAATTGGCTTCGAATAATGCTTAAATTTTAATCAAGTATTTAATGTTATTTCACTTATTTGAACCATGCATGGATAGCACATATTCAAGCCACAATACGCACAACATGAAAAATAAAATAAACAACAATAATACTTAGAGATATAGATATGACCCCCAGATCATTACATCACTTAACAAGTGAAATGCTAACATAAGTCCTATTTCAAAGACTTAACAAAGCTGGGCAATCTTCAGATTCTTCAAAGACTCAAACTTATAAGTTCTCCAAGCGCCGTCTCAGGATACGCTATCTTCACGCCACCACAAAGAAGACATACTACTACTTATCCCAACTTAGACAAGACGCAAAGCCATGGGTAAATGAATACAAGAATAAAAAAATACGACTAACAAACAAGCATAACATTTCCGCACGCAAACCGTAAATAAATAAATTAGACTGGGTCATATCTAAATACCTCATTTCCATTCCATAACAATATATATGGGCAAAACATTAAACAAATAAATGCACTTAATGTCATATATATTAAATGAAATGAGATTAAATGTGTCTATACTGACTCAATTGATCACTCCTTATTATTTTTACAATTTGACTTCATTTCAATTAATGTAAATTTTTGAATTTAAATATGTTTTGACATGATTAATGATACTGCTACAATAATTACTTGTTACTTAAATCATGGAATAATTAATAAGGCAATAACTCCAAAATTTAAAATTTAAAACATATTTTCAAAATTATTTCAATTAATGAAAATAATTATGAAAGTGGGAAATAATCAAATTCTAATGTCATCAAGATATATTCAATTATCTTAATGACAAAATTATGATTTAACATTTAAACCTAAATTAATAATTACCAATAAATTTTAAAACCAAAATAATTACATGTACATTTAGTATTTTCTAGAACGGATCTATTTAACTTCAATCTACTCAAAACCGGGCCGGTCTCCGGCCAACCATGAATAATGACATCACGGGCCGGTGGCGTAGAGTACGGCGACCGGGCTTACGCGCTTGCCGGAACGCCCACTCCGCAATCGACGCGCCGAGGAAACCGCAAGTTCGGGCGACTCCATTTTTGGTAATTCATTTCAAGCCGCTTTTCCGCATTAATTGCAACTTTTGTAAAAATGATTTGAGCCTTTAAAAAATTCAGTGTGACTGGATTTTTCCCCGAACATCAACAATATCATTATTGAACACGCCCAAGTGAAAGTTTATCAAAACACTATTTTTCTGACAAACCCAAACAATCCAGAAATTCAACAATTTTTGAGTAATTAAAAATTCAAAAAATTCTGGAAAACATTTGGCATGAACCTCAAAGGGTCAAGAACACACATATTTAATTTCGTAATTTTTTGAAATTTCTAAACCTCTCTCAGAAATCGAAATGATTCTACCTCTAATTAAAAAATGCAAATTAATCAATTTTTAATCCCTTCATTTCGTGAAACAATTAAATAACTTGAAATCATCAAAATCAATACATGAAGTGATGATTCCAGCCATGTGAAATATATATAAAAATGGTTGATTTTTTTTCATATTATATATTCATCAATTGAATATATAAATCATGAAATAATCAAATTAACTAACAACTATGTCAACACACAATCAAATTAGATAAAATATATCAAACTTGAGTAGGCTCTCGAGGCCATCATAGAATCTAGTATGAATTTCATTTTAGATAAACACCAAATTCACATCCCGGATCCTCAAATGATATAAATTAATCTAAAAACACATTAAATAAACGTATTTAATACGAATCTTTACATTTCAACTAAGCGAATGAACCCAAATCCTCTACTCTATGTGACTCTCGCGGAAATTCCCTTCAAAAATCCTCTCCAATACTTGTTCAACATCGAAAATGACGCCCCTAGATTGCACACACCAAGAGGGAAACGAACCGAGTAATTTGAACTCAAGTAGAGTTCAAGATGAATGAGAATTGGAAGAGAAAACCTCTTCCACCACCAATGGGCGGCGCACATTGTGAGAAGCGGAGGCCATGAAAACTTATGTCATGAAAAACCTAATCCCTCTTAAATAAGTCTCAAAATTCCACTCGTTAGTTAACTCGTTAGTTAACCGCTTAATCCTCGTTAACTTAATTAGACCGCTATGAGCCTCTAATTAAATAATGAGTTAGTGAGTTGTTCTATTTTAATTAATCCTAACAAGTCAATTAAAATGATTTAACGAAGCTACCATCGAATAACTTACCAAGTTATTCATATCTATTCCCACCGCTAATTGATTAAACTTGCAAGTTTAACCAATTGATGTTCATCAACATATATTTGACAAATATATAAATATTGAGAAATACATTTCTCAATATACAAGTCTCGTTTAATTTCATTCATGAAATATTATTCAATATCATTGTATTGCATGAATCTTCTAGGCTCGATAATAGTAAAAGCCATAATAATAAATAATTGACCAATTACTATTATTATAACGATTAATGAGTAAGATTTAGCAATCGCTCATAACCCCTTAAATTATCATGAGAACCCACACTAGTAATATACCATTACCAAGGTGAACACTAAGTTCCAGTAATCACATTTAACCAACCCGGTAAATGAATTGATACACAATCACGCAACTGGCATAATAAAAGTGAATCAATTCTCATTGATTTCCAACAATTGTATGGAGAATACTTGAGCATTTCAACTAAGAAAGGTCGAAACATTATTGCCTGATTTTGCCACCGTCTCTTTCTTTTTGCATATAGGACATCCTTTTAGAATGCACAAAAATACGCTTTCAGAAGGGACACATTTATCCACATTCAGCACTGTGTAAGAACGACTTGACGAGCCGATATATTGCGCATGTGTGTGGGCCGATCCCCATGTGTTCGGCAAAGGTAAATATTCAGACCATGTATCACCGGGTATAATGTCAGCACACAACTGCACACTTTAATTACAAAAATGCAAGGTGATATGTTTGATATGATTCGATTGGGTATTTACCCATATATCAAGATGCATCTTCTTTCGAAGCTCATTCGACAAGAACTCCAATGTTAAGCGCGCTTGACCTCGAGTACTTAGACGTATACCCAATCGGGAAGTTTCAAAGGAGCACGCGAGTAAGCGAGTCAAACGTGCCGAGCATCAGGTGGTTTCGCGAGGCCGCCCACAAATTCATTAACGCATCAATTCACGGGCTTCAAGGCATAAACAACTGCAAGAAAAGTATATTTTGGGAGTTGAAGTTATTGGCCGGCACATGTGGGAAGCACAGACACAACATCAACTTCATGCACACGAAAAGAACAATGGTGAAAAATGGATTACATACTATAACGGATGTTCTCTGGAAGCATTTAAAAGATAATGAACGGTCAAGGCTTCACATTCTAATTTCATTGTTCTAGACCAGAGTTGTATTACGCGATGTCAAAGGGAGGAAACATAAACCAAAAAGTGACTTATAATTTGAACCCCGTGCAAAGATCTTCTGTGAAATTGTTGTCCCGCCTACAATTACCCGATGGATTAATGCTTCAACCATTGCAAGACGTGGCAAGAAATGTGAACTTAGCTAATTAAAAGTCAGCTTTATGTACATATTATTGCGCAACGGTTATTTCCTCAGAGCACTGGCCATTATCTCCTACCCATTCTATACGGGAAACAATCACGTAGTGGTAAGTTATTTCTTTTCATGAGTATGTCGCAAGAACAACTCTAAATGTGGAACACGTGGAGTACTTTGGGCGTATTATCGCTGAGATAATTTGTAAGATGGAGAAGATATTCCCACCTTCATTTTGATGTAACGTGAACACCTACCGATATACATTGTCGGCAGCTTAAATGGAGGTCCCATGCAAGATAGATGGATGTATCTTTTCGAGTCGCGAAGTTTTTCACTTTATTATATTTTTCATACTATTTTATATATTTACTCATCTAACTAACCTTACAAATGTTTATAGATATTTGTGGGGATCAAGAAAATTAAAGGCAAAAGGCACGGCTGGGGTGGTCAATATGCTTAGTATATTAGTCAAAGAGTGTTTTAAAACTTTGTTCAATGTACTTCTATAGTGATCAAAACCAACTTAAATCTAATTCAAGGAGGAACGACGCATTCGACCGGACGGATTTAACCAACTCGCTTGCCATTGCTTTCATTACCCAAGATCGCACATTTGTAAGTGGAAGATATGATACCGAATAAGAACTATAACACTACTCATGTATATTCTACAACACACCCCAAGGCCAAGAAACCTTCAAGTGTTGTATATTTAGCATTTCACCAATCAATTCTTATGTGATATAATACTTAACTAAACGTATAACGTTTTGTTTTAGGATCTACCATGATTGGCTTGATGAGTTGAATCATGATGCGACAGACGTACAAAGAAATCGTGACGTCACCAATAATTTCGCCGAATGGTTTCAAAAGTATGTACGAATAATATGGACACACACGGACACCTGAGAATTCTTTCATTAGGTCCTCGCACTGCAAATCAAAAGTTATAAAGTGGTACCGCATCAACGGGTACTATTTTGATATCGCGTGGTGATGGTACAAGAGCACTTACAATAGCGGTGTTTGTGTCAAGGGTTCATGCTACCAAGATGATTTATCATGTCGACTACTATATGCCTAGAGGAGATTCGGGGAGTTATCGCACAGCTTCGAGTTACTTTACACTGCCGCCCCTTCAAATGTTTACGGTTTGACACTAGCAAGTGGATGAAGTGCATCTGAAGAATGGAATGGTTCAAATCAAACACAAAAGGTAGGTTCTAAAGATGACCCATTTATCTAGCATCCCAAGCACAACAACTATATTATCTCCAAGTAGTATCACGCAAAGGAGATCATAGGCACAAAGGCAAGTGACGATCGAACGCTTAAAGTCAATCGATTGGACTCATATGCAAAATGTGGATGTCTCTCGCTTGAATATCAAGATATCTTCTGAAGAAGAACAACAACCTCCTCCTCGTCTCTATCGATTTAATCAACGATGTCGTCAGTTGTTGAACCGGACGCTTTAGTTATTAATAGTTGTACAGACGATGCGGTATCCGATCAGCGGAGATGGTTCAGACACGCAGTCGACTACCCCGAACGCTCATGACGATGGTATTTAAGTGGTGCTAATTTACTTTTGGGCTCCTAAATCGATAGCGACAACTCCTCCAAAGACAATTAATAATCAATATTTTAAGTCATGTCATATAGAATTTGCAACTTTGTCGACATTAAAATGCACAATGAGTTTAGTAGTGTATTTTGTATTTATTGCTTCTTGATATTGTGTTAAAACCGCGATGGATAGTTTTGGTTTTTGTTATCACGTAGATACGCAGTGAGCCTGGGCTCTTGCAAAACCCGTATCTTTTTCTCGCAAATCAAATATACTGGCCGTAAGTGGAGCCCCAATATTTACGGTTTGAAAACATTACTTCTGCAATTTTTTCCGTAACGGAAAGGGCATGTAGTCGGATGGCGATCGTTTTAAAACTTCAGATTTCATTTTCCTAAAAAATTTGAGGGAAAATTTGAGGAAATTTTTGAAAACGCAAGATGAATCGAACTCCAATCGCAAACATATATGATTTACTGGGGCTGGTCATAAATTATTTTTCATTTAAGGCCGGATGGCGACGAGAGCTCATTTACGCCGGAATGGAGACGGGGTTGCGTATTTTCATTCACTATAGAGCATCTCACATTATCATCATTCCAACATTATTTTTCCAAACCCACAACATAATATCCTCTTTATTTTATGTTATTAATTACTTCATAATTTTATCGGTTTACCAATCCCCAAATTTGATTTTTATTTCTCAGAGGTGACTTTTAAAGAGGTAGCATAATAACTTATTCAATTTTTTATTTTGTATGTAATGAATTCAAGGAGTTAATTTAATATATATATATTTTTTAGAAAGTGGTTGAATCCAAAAGGTAATTATTACTTTTCTGTATTTTTACTTTTATAAATATTAATATCTATGTAATTTTTTTGTTACTTTTGTTGTAGGAAAATACTACATTCAAGTTTCGAATAGGTAATTTGGTTTTTTATTTTATTTTTATGTTTTGAATGTTTTATGTTTTATATAAATTAATGTTTGATGTTTATATGAATAGGATGTTTAATACGTTTGATGTTTATATGAATTAATGTTTGATGCTTATATGAATAGGATGTTTAAATATGTATTGTTATATGAATTATTATATTTTTATGTTTGAATCTTTTATGCTTTTTATTTTTTTGTACGAAGCTGATGAATTTGATCTTTTGATGCTTTTATATTTGTTGTATGATTGGATGAATTTTATTTATTGTAAAGCCCGCCGCTGCATGTTATTAAAGAACCGCACCTTTTTTCTTTTTTAACGCAGGCGAGCGCTGCATGAGACCGGCCGAGACGGGCCTTTGAAGGTTTTGTGGCATCGTATTCTAATAGTGGAGTCGGTTTACGTTTAGGCTTAAAATGATATTTTTATATCATTTTTGGAGTCGCTATGCCGGGTAGTATTTAATTGCTATGTAGACGGATCGGGAGTCGGACGCCATGGAGACGGTTGTAGCCTGGAAGCCAGCGGAGTCGGGTTGTAGCTTGCCTTTTCGAGACGGGCCAGCCGACGCTAGCGGACACGGGTTGATTCGGCTGCTATAGACACGGGTTCGAGCCCAAAGCTGGCACTGCCGAGCCGGGGTCATATGACGGGCCGAGTCGGGTGTTTTTTGGGACAGCTTGGAGTCGGTGGCAAGAAATTACGGGCTTAGGTTGAGCTTCCACGACGCAGATCGATTTGCATTACAAAAGGAGTCGGTGTTTTCCCCGGACTCCATCCCGAATTCTATATGTTAATACGGCTGGCACTAAGCCGCCTTTTGCCTGCTTTCTAAGTAGCACATTGCCATTTATTAATTTATTTTAAATTTTTGTAAAAAGAAAGGTGATTTGATGATTTAAGTAGTACATTTCATTACAATGTGATTGGTCTTAGCCTCCATCTTGGTTTTTGGAGGGACTGTAGCTGTCGGCATATCAGTAGGGTGGGGGAAGATCTTTGTTGTCTGGAAATTTCACATTAACTTTATCGATGTCTCTGTTCCTCTGATGTGTACATTTAAAGATGTTTTATGATGATTGCCATATCTGTGTGCAGATGGTAATTAATGACAAAATTAGCCATGTTGGTTCCAGCAATACTAAGGCTCTGTTTACTGTTTAGTCTGCTAATGAATCGACTCCAACGTAGAAAAATTCATGGCATGTCTTTCCAAAATCAATTTTTCCTTTTCATTTTTTCTTTGTAAAAACTTGAAAAATCGTTTAGTAGGAAGAAGAAGAATGTTGCACATCAAAGGAGAAAAGCATCATGCTCAATTTTGAAGGCATGTTTAAGGTGGAAAGCTAGATTGAAAAAACTGAAAACTCATATACCGAGTTCATATATGAGCAATAATTGAAATTTTTTCTGTGAAATATTTCAGTCAAAACAAGTGGTGAACAACATTTATGATTTGTCACATTTTTCAAGGCAAGTGAAAGATGAAAACTAGAGAGTTTCCTTCAACAAAACACACCCTAATACTGGTAGAAGGTAAAAACTCATTTTCATTCCATTCATTTCAATTGATGTTTTCATTTTTTCATATTAAATTTTATATAAATTATTCTCCATTTTACAAAATTAAAATAACTTTATCTTTAAAAATATTATCTTCCACAATCAATTAGTACTTTTTTTAATTGAAACGATGATTAATATTCATTCATAAACTCTACAAATATAATTGAATAAGGGAATATTTTTACATAAATTGAATATAAGTACTTTCCCCAAAAAATTTATACAAATTTCATACGTGCACCTTAATTAGGAAAAGATTTAATATGACTAAATCCTTTCAACCTTTCAAATAAAGAGACTCAGGATGCATTTTTAAGAGACTCAACTTTAAAAAAGAATGACATCTGCATTTACTTAATAGATAAACCTAAGGAAAAACAAAAATAATATATTACACTTTACGGCCATTTTTAAAATAACAAACACTTAAATTGACAATTTTAATAATCAATTTTAAAAAAATGCATCATCTTTAACATTACCCCTACCCCACCTCACCCCACTCTACCCCCACCACATTTCAAGAGACCAATCCCAAAAGTCATCAAGGGATGGATTTAAGCAAGATAACAACAAACGAACTAATTGGGTAAGTTTATCAAAGATGGGTTCTTCTGCATATCCTATACTCCGAGTACTATCTATATTTGAATTGATTTCAGGAAGAAAAATATCTAAAGTTAAGAAAGAAAGAATATATATCGAAATACAACAATTTAACTTAAAATACATCCGGGGTGAATTATGTAATGGGATTCAAGACATAAGGGAAGTCAATAAGAAAGAAAGTAATTTTGGAAACACTCAAGTTCGATTGTTGCTTAAACCGACTCTCGACGTATATAGTGGAGGAAGAGGAACAACACGCGAGCCCCGATTAATAATAAAGAAAGTACCCCTTCCGTAAAAAGGTGTCGAGATTAGAACATTATGAAGACTATTCATTAAAACGAGTGAAAGCCGCTAATAAAATACATCATATACTGAAATAAAGGGTGCAATTACTCTAGCTATGAAAAAGGTTCCAGCTAAGAAATTCCAAACAAATTTACCTATTGATGTTGATCCAATAATGTCCAACCAGGTTGATGATATAGAGATGATTTGATCTCAACTTATTGGGAATACAGTTAATCTAGTTGCTTGTAGATCTATTTCTCCAAGAGGCATCTTCGGTGAAATTTACGAAATTGCTAAGGGTTGGACTATCTAGATCATGACGTTAAGTAAAGTGCACTGTTCGGTCGACATGAAGATCATTTAAAACCCATGTGCAATTTCAAGTGAGTATCAAGACTCACCATCCTCGCCTCCCTCTCTCGATCATCATAGTCACTTGGCTACGTACGAGGACGAAGAAGGCCATGTAGGGGTAGGGTCGGGCTAAGGACCCATGCATTTTAGATCGATATGTGCTAAGCAGAGGCCCCAATTTATTTATCTTTAGGGTTCATTTATTTGCTTTTTATTTTTAGATGTTTATTTTTGTATTGGGCATTTCGTCTAAAAAATAATTATGTATTGTTCGAAGAGCTACTTAATATACACCCATATGGGTTTAATAAAAAAAATCAAAATAGAATGTAATAGTCAACTAGAAAAAAGGAAAAAAGAAAGAATCTCACCATGAGAAATTTTTGTCAGTGGTAGAATAGTATTATAAGGTGGTTTGGTGGCATCAATATTAACGGGATCGGAGATGTAGTGGAACTATAGATACTCAGTCTCAAATAACTATATTCACTGGGACGCTGAGTTGACTCAAGAACTAAATTCTTTGAACCTTCAAGAACTTTCAAACATTGGTCGCCCAATCTACTGTATGCGTTGGGGCGCGGTGGATGACATTTTTAATTGAATTAATTAATATCGATTATTAAAAATCGATCAAATTAAGTATTTGTTATTTAAAATGACCAAAAAAAATTGTAATATATATAATTTTTGCCCTTAGATTTACCTATTAATGTAGAGCTTATGCTACCTTTTTTTCTTAAAGTTCGTGTACAAAATCACTCCCCTGCATTTATTTAAAATGTTGAAAGGTTCAGGTATCTATTTAAAATTTTTTCTATATTTCAGGTGCTTGTATGAAATTTAGCCAAAAGATAACTAATCACATGAAAATTAATTAGAATCACATCCCCAATATCTACCAAAGTAAAATTATAGCATATATTAAACACAAAATATCCCTAGTGTTATGACGTACTTCCAGTTCCCTCAAACGCCCTCACGATATACATCTTCATCTCGAAGATATATCCATTCCCTATAATAAGTCAGATCTATAAAGTAACCATCAATCGGAGAAAGATAAATCGAACAACTAATATTAATCCATAGACCAAAGAAAAGTACACTAAACTGTATGGGAAAAATATTTATTATCAAAGATCTAATACTTTCTGATTATTAAAATATAAAATAAAAGCATTGAAAGGAGAAGAAAAACCACAATGAGGCTTATTTTCTCCCCAAAGGAGCGGTTCTCTAGCGGAGAAGTTTTTGATGTGTTTCACAATAAAAGAGAGTAAAGTAATTAATAATTTTTGGTTATAAAAAATGAATTTGGGCAAAGCAATTAATACTTTTTTGGTTATATAAAAAAATGAATTAGCAAAATATCAAAATTTCAACATCACCTCCTATAATTTGGGTAGTTACTTAGGTGTCAGCCTCCGCATATTAACATGACTTAACACAAAAATAAAACTTACCTTTTCTCAAATTATCGATAAAATAAAAAGAAAAAAGAAATGGTTAGTTAAATTCTAAATTTCACTTTATGGCAGTTAACTACTCTTATCAAGTTTTGTCCTTCAATCCATCATCGCTGTATCCTATGGGTATTTATAAATTTTCCTTCCACCCTCCATAAACACAGATTCTTGCAAACTTTTATGGGAGGAACCAATATCAAGATTAATTGGAATACCTCCAGATAGACAAAAGAAGCGGGTGGTCTCGGGTTTTAAAACACCTTCACTATTTCACCTTGCTTCCTTTTCGCAAAGGAATGGATGGAAACTTATACAAGCATCTAAATATACCCCAACATTGTTTTCAAATTCAAATACTATCCTACTACCTCCCTTTAAATTCATCCTGTAAAAATAATGTCTCCTCGAATAATTATAAAGATTCACTGGATCGTGATCAAATCAATCTCTTCATGACCTCGACAAATTGGTAGGTAGAAAAACCACATCTAGAATATCTGGATTCTAAATTCTAAACCAACGCCATTTTTGTTTCCCTTTGTCCCAAATTTTAACCATCCACAATTATTTCAACTCTTATCAATGAAACACGGAATTATACCCTCTTCGTTTTCTTCCTCCCTTATATTAGTTGACTTAAATTATCAAAACGACCACCGTAACGAAGATGAATATCGATGGCCCACACACCAGACGCAGACATTTACCATTCACAAAAACAACATGGATTCCATCAAAACCCCTTCTACCCATAACTTCATTCCTAAGTATCAATTCTAAAAACTATAGCTTCGCCCTCGCAAAAATATAAATCTTCCTGAAATTCTTCTTCGACCTAATTCCAAACAAAGCCAATCTGATCAATAAAACAAATAAAAGTTTCTCTACCCAATGCACCTTTTGTCCCTAACACATGGAAACCTCTAACCATCTCTTCGTTCAATGCCCCTTCTCAAAAGACATTTCGAACCATATTAACCTCTTTTTTCACATCCAAAATAACAATATTTTCTCTCTTATCACAAATGGTATCTTATCCCAATGGACCCACAATAACCTATTCATGACTTGTAGTGTCCTTGGACACCTGACTACCGTATTATTCAGTATCTTAATAATGGCACTCAATCGACTCACTTACTCCAAAATCGCAATGACTTGCCAACTCTACGGGAGAAATCCCATAATCGTATCACCACCTCACTCCCTACAATACCCAAGTCTTCGATTTCAACCAAATTCATCCTTTGAAAATAAAGTCTTCGATGCACACGCACGATAGAGATTTTTCTCTCTAAGAAAACCCCTCGAAAAACCCCAACAGCGATTTTTGTACCCCTTCTCCCATGGCCTCGCGGGGTCGACGGCGGGCTGCCAACCACAACCACTTTTCCTTCTCCCACCAAGGAGGTAGTAAATATCCTCCCCTACCTGGGAAGCATAGAATCACGCAGAAACCCTAGAGCTAAACGAACCCTAAATCTAAAAATCCCCAAAACTCTATTAGTAAAGTCTATCTTTTTCCAACGGTTGGATCTATAATAGGTGCTACCTCTGAACCACATGTGTCGAACCACCAGAGCGTTGCTGACGATATTCCGTTGCTTAAGCCGACCAAAACTCACAGCCTTTGAGTATTCCTAAAATTTTCTTTGGAGGTTAAATGTACATCGATACAACGAAATATGAAAATTTTCACATGGCCGTCCCCCCATTGGTATTATTAAGGATTTATTTGTTGGTTTAAAGTTGAAAGGAGAATATAATATCTCCTTATATGACACCAAGCATTTTTTTTATTGAATATGCTCTATTGGAGGACTTTACTAGGTTATAGATGAGAATTAATTGGTATGTTAAAGGTTTTCCCATGACAATGTTTAAGTGGAGATTGAGTTTAGCCTTAAAAGAATTCCACTTTGCTTCCATGTGGATTCACCTTAACGGATTGTCACTTTATTTGTTCAATAAGGAAGCATTATTTTCCATCACAATTATCGAAGACTTACGCATCAATTTAACAATGTTAAAAGAGTCAAGTTAGTATTGGCTAGTATCTATGTGGCCTTAGATGTGTCAAAGGCTCAAAGCCGTTAGATGAATGAAATTTGGACGTCTGGTAAGGAAGACTCGGAGAAAAGTCAATATCTTCTAAAAATTAACATATGATTCCTATCCAACTTTTTGTACAAGATGTTCTCATCTAGGCCACACTATGGATAGTTGTAAGAGGAAAGAAGAAGAGAATGCACATGAGATTCAAGTGGAGACGGTTAATGACTAAGGCAAAGAAAAGGCTGAACCTGTTGCTAAGAAGAATGGGACTAAACCTCGTGATTTAGAAGCGGCTTCATGCTGCCTCCCACTACTACTGGGACGGTTAATAGTCAAGCAACAAAGGCGTGTAGAAAGTAGTATTTTACCGTGACAACCAAATAGTACTGGTGAAGCACCCTCTAATCTCAACAAGTAATAACTTTGGAGCATCGGCATTACCTCGACAGCCGAGCAAAAGTTAAGAAACCAAAACTAAAGGTATTAAATGGAACGGAAACCAACATTTCGATGCCTCTAGCCTTATCTCGCCTCCTTATCGGGATCGACTGAGGAAACTCATAGTTTCTAGGAGGACACAATCTAAAGATAAAATCAATTCCGGCATCACAAGCCTTTCCCTTTCAAAAAGAAAGTAGTAATACAGGGTTGGATCGAATCGATACGAATTTAAGACACGATGACAAGAAATGTAAAAGTTAAGATCCACAATATTGAATACATATATTATTGAGAGTGAAGGGGTCTCCCTTTCACATTGATAACAAAATATTATGTTTGAAATCCACGCTGACGGGAATCATGCACGGTAGAGACTAAAAACCTGGGAAGGACACACAAATTTGATCTTTTGGTCCTTCAAGAACCCATAATTTCCCCAATGAAACTAGATTATTATAGAACAAACTTAATTTTGAAGGTTGTTTTTCAAATTGGGTGCCTTTTCTTAGAATAATACTATTGAGGTTGAGATAATCGAGGACACTAAGTGGCGTTTGTTCATAGCAAATTGACATCTTGGGACAGAAGAGAGTAATACTCACTGTATATGCATCTTGCAATATACCTATCAGGCGAGTATTATGGGATGGATTATTTGACATGTCTACCACCGCCTGCCCCTGGTCAGCGACGGGATTTTAATGTCATCATGGGCCATTCGTATCGTGTAGACAGAAAGACGGATCAACGAGCTACGGAGACTTTAATGATTACTACTCAACTACAGATTAAAGGATCCTCGGATATAACGTTCTTTTTCTCTTGACCAACGGGTCGCATATCAAAGAGATTGATGGTACCGTTAATAGCCACTTTGGACAGCTTTTTCCTATGGTTAGAGTCAAGCAACTTGCTAAAACTCTTTCAGACCATGCACCTTTGCTCATTGAAAGCTGCAGACCGAAGGATGGACCTAGGGGATCATTCAAAGTTTCATAAATGCTCAAGAATGAGGGATAAAGCGATACTATAACTGATCCTACCTATTCATGGGGGATCTCACATTTTAGCCAAGTCGGTAAGGTCAAAGTGGCCGCCTCAAGGAGTGGGAATAAATGGTGTTTGGGAATATTTTCTCCTCGGTAAAAGCAGTAGGAAATGGAAAACCGTGAGGTAGCTTTATGTAGCCTCACGCTCCCACTGACAGGTGCCTCCACAAGGCCAAAGCAAAACACTTGAGAATCATAGAAATTCAAGAAGATTACCTAAGACAATTGAGTGGCCTTAATTTATATACAAGAAGGAGATAGGAACACGGCATTCTATCATAATTATGTATGCAAAAAGAGGAAGAAAGGAACAATATCGAGATCTACTTAAAAATGGATATCGATATTTTGTGAGAAAAGTCAAGTATTTCCCAACTACATGGAATCTCTTTCTTTTAAAGAGCTTTTGAAATAACCACGCTGGAAGTCGATTGAAATGTGTTGCATTTCGTTTGCGCGGGACCAAGAGTCGTACATCAATAATTTTCGAATAATATCGCAGGTCGGCATCTAGCATTGCATTTAGCAGAATATATGCCTCGTGGGAATGTTCATTTGAAAATCGGTTTCATCAAGATTTAAATGTAAAAGGAGAAATTAATCGAACCCAGCTGAACTAAATTTTCCCCAAATATCTCACCCATCATGACTATTCATCGCCTCATCAAAAAAACCCATCCCCTTCTCCCATTTTGGCCGAGATTCTCAATACTCTCCCCCTTGAAAATTTTTCTTCCATTTTCTTCCTCATCTTGAAAGCTTTGCCCCTAAAATTGATTGGAGAGTTATCCTCTACGTTTTAAGGTAAGAAAGCTCGAACCTTTTGGAGTATTTCATTAGTATTGAGGATGACTTTTGAGCAATACGTAACCGAACGAAGTATTACCGAT
>JADFUC010000412.1:0-28732 GCA_019722365.1 Lithospermum erythrorhizon | reverse complement strand
AATTTACTTTCAGCCTTTTCGAGCTTCCCTTCCACAACATTAGTCGCTATTCAGCCGCAGCTCATTTTCAATTTTGTCTTTCTACATCGGGTTTTAAGAACGAAACTAAATTATTTAAATTATTAAAAATATGTATAATAAGTAAATATATTGAATATAAAAAGAAGCATAATTTGTTTCGAATCGAGCATATTCCAAAAAACACCCAATCTTCGCAAACACCTCTTGTTTTTGGTGCTTTAATTCGATTCACTCCACTGCTACATAAAATAACAATTAGTATACAATACTATACTAGCAATTTCTAAGCTTTTAAGCCAGAAATCTAATTACCTTAAATCTTTGCCCTCTTAACCTCTTCTACAAATCCTTCCTAACTTTTTTTCCACAACCTTAAGCTTCGTTTATATCTCTCAGAGGTTTCAAAATAGATTACGCTTACTATCGTAATGATTCTTTGATAATTTCATCTAAAACTCCACGCGCTTGCCACCTTTTTCATAGTCATATTCATATGACTCTCATCAAGCTCAAAACAAAGCTGCATGAAAATATAATTTAATGAAGGTATATCACATAAATATATCCATACAATTAAAAAATTCAACAACCTGAAGTTCTTCCCATATTTTTTGCTTCACAGATGCGAATCATCGAACGAGCAAGCAACATCAACCTGAAGTTCTTCCCAATTATTATCTCAATAAAGGGATCATCGAATCCAGCAAGAAACCAATGCGCTCGACAAATGTGAACTTGTTTAAATTTCAATCTACAATTCATCAATATCAAATCTAATTACTTAATACACTTAAAATAGTTAGCATGATAAGAATCGACATTTAAACAAATTAAAATGTATAGAATAAGTCAAGAACAACATAGTTTCTTAAATTTGATCCCATTACTTCTAGCAACAATAACGTTTTTCATTGAAACAATGCCTCTCTTACCTCCACCTATTCGCTTTCATTTTGAGATACGCTATTGAACCGTAAGAACATCAACATCATCATCGCTAGCATACATAGCGGCATCAATATTAGAAATGCCGTCTCCCATAATCCTACAAACAAAAAACACATGAAACAACAAAAAATACAAATATAATATAAAAAATATGAATTAGTTGACATAAATAAATTGAAATATACAAAAACAAATAAATACCCACATTTATTTTTTTCCTCGTTTCCTTTTACTACCAGCTCGAACAACGCTATATTGTTTCCTCGACCAGGTGTCCAAATACCTTCAAGTATTATCGCCTCGCATGTTATTCTTTACATCGATATGTCTCGATTTATCTAACTCTAAACGGTCATCTTCGACATTATAATCTTTTTCAATGTTCTCATATTTATATTCATTAACCTTGTTGTTAGCTAACACCGACTCATTTGTAGCTAATCGATCACTAACGCAAAACACTCGTTACCATGTTTGGCAGATAAATGCAGTCATCTTTTCAACCAACCCTATTCAAGGCTCATCGTTAAAATCCACCATCAACTCCGCTTCCATATTTATTCTCTATCCTTTATACAACCTATCAAGTGGAACTTCGAAACTGACATAATCCAAATTCCATATATGTTCAATCACACCATAGAAACTATTCTTGGCATATATCGGGTTTATGTCTTAAGCATTTGTGATTTCTAGTTCCTCGCTACAAGCTGTGATCTAATCGCTCGCTGCATTCTTACCATCTTGTTCTTTGGTGTAGAAAGAAATTCTATCGACAATGTATTTAACTATATCAAAAAACGTGCATACACGGACCCTCATCACCCATTTGATTGTTTCTAAAATGTAGTTAAGACTTACATTTAACCTTAGCCACATGATTTTCAAACCAAGATACGAAAGTATGATTAGGTCCTTCGCAGCCCACCCCGCCTCCCTTTGCCCGGATTGCTTCTTCAAGTAAGATTTCATGCATGTCAATGTACGATCTAATCCCTCATCTATTGCCATGGCCAGATAGCCATTGCTCCAACTTCAATTCTTCCTACAACTATCAATCGCTTTTTCCCACATATACCTTCACTTACTCCCTGCTACTAGTACGATGAGACTGAAAACCTATGTTCTCTCTAAATTTGTCAAATACTCAAATTATGCCTTCTTCCATTAAGTACCTCTCAAATGATACAACCTCTAATGACTTCTCCGTTTTTACATATCCCTTCAAAACTTTCATATACCTTTTAAAGGGCATCCACCAAGGTCATGGTCCACACCTCTGAATTATTACACATACCTCCCAGGGCAGTATCAGAGTATCACACTGAATCAAGTTATCCATGAGGATATGACAATCATGTGACTTCAACACCTTCATCTTTGAATCTTTTAACGAAACTAGACTTCCGATGTTTGATGAATAACCCTCAAGAACCTTAACTGATCTCAGAGTCTGACAGAACAAAAATTTCTCCTTCTTACTAAAGATTAAATGGGCGCACATGCTTGCGACCCATCTTTTACGGGTCTTAATTCTTCTCTTATTCCCAATCAGAGCAAGTCCTTCCTAATTCTCCTCAGATATTTCTGCTTTTTACCCCTTTTTACCTAATAACGAGGATACAAAACTTTTAGTGACATTTTTCACGCATAAGGTCATGAACGTCTAATGCCTAAATCCTTCCAATAAGACAACTCCTTAAAATTTAGCACTTAAAACCCCCTAGACGGTGCCGACTTAGAATTTCCTTCCCCAATGGAATTTCAAAGCCTCATCTTATCAAATACCTCTCGAATTCGTTAAAATATAAGAGGTCCACCATTTTCACATGTTCCACAAACATCAGTTCAGTTTCCCATATCCATGTTCCTCGTACCTACGACGCCCATGTAAAACCTCTTTTTACTATGTTCTAATCGAAAAGTCTTTGTTATTCACACTCTGGGTACGGCTATCGTCCTTTTTACACTTATATCCATATAAATTTCCATATGAAAGTCATTCAATCGGCCCAAAACAACGTAACCCTCAAATCATTATCTTTTCTTAACCCATCATATACAACTACACCCTTCTCCCACAACAACTTCAAATCTTCAATTGTGCCAAATATACATCAATATCAAGCATAAGTTATTTAGGTCCGTATATCGCCAGACAACATCAAATATTTCATGCTTCATGCATGCCTTCAAGACGGTAAATTATACATCAGCTAAAACGACAGCCATGTACTACGAGAGGTACTCAATCTACGAGGATTCATTCCATCCGATGACAATACAAACCGTAGCCAGACGCAGATCCGCAGACGCTTCTAAAGTTTTCCATCTTTTACCCTTTCATCAAAATGCCATGTTAATTTCTTCGCATAATCTACAATTCGATATATACGCCTAAGTCTAGTATATATAAATGGAAAATAATAAATCACTTTTGATCAGTATTTCTTCTTATAACGTAAGATTATACTTGGAACATTTTTTCAATGATGCATATTCCTTCTAAATAATATGTAATCATTCACATGACAGAGACCCCTTCGTGTTTTAACTTAACTAACCGAGCACTTGCTTGCATCATGCTTCGAGAGGCAACACATTATCATCGTGTAACAATTCTTTAACCTTAGCTCTCAACAAAGTGTCCAGGGAAAGACGAATCACCCATCCATGTTTGGCTTTTATATCAGACAAGGTAATAATCGCATCTAATTTGCAAACTTACATCCATCCCATAAAGCGTTACTCGCATCATCTTTTAATCTCTCCAATAATTCAGATTTATCAATCATATCTTCCTCTAATACCTCGTATTTCTTCTACATTATCCCTAACGCCACGCTCATATCACATCGTTGGCCCACTATCAAACTTAAATCGAGTGAACTCTGTAATCAACTTTCATCTCACCACGCATTTGTCCAACAAGTATAGTTTCAGATCTATGCCATTACATATCAAATGCTCTTCCAGCTTCATCCTCACTCCATCAGACTCGTGATTTAAACACTTCCAACAAGTATGACAATGGAATGAACTTTCTATTCCTCGACATTTATTAGAGCAAACTCAATAAAATCCTTCAATAGACCATTTTCATATTCTCGAGACAAACGACCAGAACTATCCAATTTCAATCCATATAATTACTTACTACAAAGAACTGCTAATTACACAAATAAATTAAACAACATATACCAACAAACATAACCAACAATTCCGAAACATAAATCATATACATACTAGTACTAGTACTTGAAACTATGCAATTTACTAAAACTCAAAATAATAAATTATAATTAAACTATTATACGCTTCGTGATTAACTATACCGCCACTTAAGCAAATAATTCAAACTATATATACATTTCAAATTAACATAAGAAATTAAATAAAATTAAAAACTCAAAATAAATATTACAAAAGTAAAAATTAATCAGACATGTGGGCGCGCGGTAAATACAAGCGAGTTGGGTTTTCTCGACGAGGGCGAGGCGTAAAAGACGGGGGCGGGACTTGGCTCGTAGGGAGCGAGGGGAACAGTGGGCGACGAGGGGCTCTTTCCGAGGAGGCCATATGAGGCCTGACGAGGAGGAAATGCGAGGGTCGGGCGACAAGCGATGAGGGAACAGAGGTCTTACACTAAGGAGGCGGGCACAGGATTCGGGGGTGTGTGAGCGTGGTTTTTTTTGTTTTAAATAAGATTTTTATTTTATTTTTAATAATTTCACTTTAGAGTAAGACTTCTTGGAAAGTCAGTCGCCTGTTGAAACTTGTAGGCGCTTCACGCCAAAGACCCTGTAAAGTCATTTCTTGTTTATTACTTTTTTATCAAGTGATCTCTAAATAATTATTTTTTAAGTGCATTTTTGTAATAGTGTAGCAAATGTGATGTGTACTATCTAGGACACATGACTTTAGAATTCTGGAGATACCATTATTAGCGCTGGTCCATTCATGTAATGGGTAAATACTAATGTGATACTTGTCGTGTTGGGTTCGAGACTGAGGTTAGCGAGTATCTTCCTGAATTCTATTACTTCAAAAGAGTGCAGAGTAGAACAATATTGATTTTCCTCTCACAACCTCTTTGGTTTCCTTAGAAAACTTCCCGAGTATAGTTTGTGCATGTTTAAAGTGGAGGATGATCAATGGGCTTGTTCTTTGCTTGGTATATTAACGTTGAAAAGCAACCGACGATTGTGATTACCACCAAAGTGTTACCGAAATAACTTTCAAGTTATTGATACCTTTTTATTTTTCATTGGTCATTGCTATGACTTTCATTTCTAACGCTCATTAATTTTAAACTTCACATCATAAACAAAAGGTTAAATTTCATATAGATACCTGAACTACGGAAAACATTTTAAATAGGCACCTCAACATTTCAACCGTTCATTCAAGTAGGCACCTAAAGTGTATTTTTGATACATAAACTTTTGAAAAAAATCTTTTTGACACCTGAACTCTACTAACCTAAGGGAAAAATAGAAAAATTATATATATTACACTTTATGTATTATTTTTAAAATAACAAACACTTAATTGGATCAATTTTAATTAATTCAATTAGAAACACATCATTTTTAATTTCTAGTAAATGTACTTTTAATTATTAATTCAATTTTTTTGAATTATTAATTCGATTTTTGTATGTATGCTGAAATATGCACTTATTAAATTGGCTTCATTCTTTTCTAATTCAGACCTGATTTATTAATATGTTGAATTGGATTTATATATTTTTTAACTAATTATTAATTTGGATTGCATGCAACTAAGCTGCTTCTTATCAATTTGTAGATGAAATCTGAAGATGTGGTATAAGCTTAGAATGACTTTAATAAATGTTATCGGCTGAAGATTATTTTACTTTCGATTGGTATGTGTCCATCGGGTAGTTGTTATTTTGCATGAATTATTAATTTTCTATGAATTTTGTTTCCATTTTTGTTACGAATGATTAATTCAAATTTTTGTTTTGAATTATTAGTTCAAATTATTGATTGAAAAAAAAATAAAAACACTCATACGACAGCCTGGAAAATGGTGGTGGATGGGGGGTACATGGCAGATGAGCTTTGTGGCGAAGCCGATAGTTGGAGTTCGGTTCGGCGTTATTCATTTCGAAATAGTTGAGCTCGTTGCTCGGTTAGCACACCCAAGCGTGAAAGCGCCAAGCGTTAAATACGGGTTCGGACGGACCCGGCATTCTTGAAATAGTTAGGTCCGGTGTTGTCCCCGGCCCCCTACGGCCCGTTTATTCCCCACCACTCACCGGGCTCGGCCCATATATTCCCACGGGCCTCGCCCCCGGCCCGCCACAGCCTGGGGCCTGACCCGCCATGTGATACCTAAATCACTTCCCGCCCAAACACCGGCTTCTCGGTTTCAGATCCTACATTTCTCTTCCGCCGCTTATATAGCCCCCTTTGAGTCGTTTTTCCGATTCAGTTTAGGCTCCCTATTGTGAGCCGCCGTGTCCTCCTTTTGTCTTCTCGCGTATACGATTCAAACCCCACTCTTCGATTCAGTTCAGATTCACATTGAAGTGGTATATCCTTGCATGTTTTGATTTGAGTCACTTTTATTTTTTGGGGGTTGCATGTATGTTTTAACATGAAGCTATATGTTTTGACTTTGAGTTTGAGTTTGAGGTTCGGATCTTGAGTTTGATGTTGACTTTGAGTTTTGTGTTTGAGTTTTGAGTTTGAGTTTGAGTTTGAGTTTTGAGTTTGAGTCTTGACTTTGACTTTTGAGTTTTGTGTTTCAGATCTTGAGTTCTGACTTTTCGATTTTGTGATTGGAGTTTCGGATCTTGATTTTTGTCTTCTCGATTTTGAGTTTTGACTTTTCGATGTTTGACTTTTTCATTTAGAAATAAACTAGGTTTTGTGGTTTAATTCAATAAGGGTTTATGGTTTAATAAAATTGGGGGTTGAAAATACTTAGGGTTTCCTGGTTAAGTTAATTAAGGTTCAATTAATTTAGGGTTTAATTAAATTGGGGGCTTAAAATTAATTAGGGTTTCACGGTTTAATTTAATTAGGGTTTTCGATCAATTAGGGTTTAATTAAATTGGGGATTTGTAAATAATTAGGGTTTCATAGTTTAATTCAATTAGGATTTAATTCAATTAGGGTTTAATTCAATTAGGGTTTGGAAATAATTAGGGTTTCGTAGTTTAATACGATTAGGGTTTGATTAAATTGGGGGGTTTTACTTGGAAATAATTAGGGTTTTCTTGTTTAATTGATTAGGGTTTAACTTCGGTGGGGTTTAATTAAATTGGGGGTTTGGAAATAATTAGGGTTTCCTAGTTTTAATACGATTAGGGTTTGATTAAATTGGGGTTTGGAAATAATTAGGTTTTCTTGTTTAATTCGATTAGGGTTTAACTTCCAGTGGGGTTTTAATTAAATTGGGGGTTTGGGAAATAATTAGGGTTTAGTAGTTTAAAATTCAGAGTGGGGACATTAAGTGTTAGGGATTTGAACATAATTCGGGTTTCACGGCGTAAATTTGTAGGCGGAATTATGCTTTCACGTTACTCTTTTCACATTACTACGTCCTTGTTGGCGCATATTAGCATGTTGATTCCTCGAGACAACGTCCGCTTTGAATGATGATAGTAGAAATGGGGAGATGCGAGTCGGACTCTGAAAGTAAGGAGGAATCTCACAGTGGCTGAATGAGGTGGTCGTGTTGGAATCTGTTCGGTGGTTACACGAGAGAGGGGATCTTTGAAGGCGCTCGATCCTAGAAAAGTCGTTAGCTTGGGATCATTTTAAAGTGATGCTGCCAAGCCCAGGAAAAAAATGAATAAATGTATCTGGCTACTTGGAAGTAAGCTTCTATCTGTACAAAAAGAGCTGCTTGTCGCCAACTTGGTCGGAACACTTGAAAGAATCATGTAAACACCGTGCGAGGGGGTTGTCCTAAGAAATCACAATGAAGATAATAGTAAGTCTACTATTCAAACTCAGTTGCATGGTGTAATTCTTTCTGATGGTGATAGTTCAGTGAATACATTCATGTTTAGTTTTGAGAAAGTGAAAAGATTAGCTGCCCATATGATTCTGGCTCATGAGTACCCATTTAACATTGTTGAACATAAAGTGTTTAATGAGTTTCTTAGGGCATACGCTCACTTGTTACAAAGATCGTGGGTAGTAAGAAAAGAGTGTTTCTTTGTTTATGAATTGGAGAAGAAACGGACTTATAGCATTTTGAGGCAGGTTAATAGAGGCAGAGTTTGACAACAGTTGTTGGTGATGCACGGTGTTCAAAAGAATTGAGATTATATGGTCATTACTTGTCATTATGTGGATAAGCCAGTCTTTCACGAAAAAAGTTCTTTCTTTTTGTCGATGTACCTCCACCTGCCCAATGGGGTGCATTGGCGAGTTCCCAGAAGTCTGTAATGTGTTTGGGATTAGTGATAAGATTGTACATGTTGCATTGATAATGTACACTTAAATGATTAACATATTGCTATTCTGAAGGATGTATTCGATTCAAATCTTGTTTTAGATGGTAAGAAGTTATTTCCATGTTAGATGTTGTGCTCATATAATAAACTTGTTGGTGAGGATGGTTTGAAGGAAATTGATTACGTTATTGGAGTATATTGTTAGAGGGAGTGAAATATTTGTTTAGTGCGAGAAAATAGACTAAGCTCCTTCAATGAGCAGACTCAATTTGAGGTTGCCTTATAATAAGTTGGTGTTAGACAACAACACTAGGTGGAATAGTACATATGTTATGTTGAACACTGCATATACTTATAGGCAGTGTTTTACTAAATATGCTGAGGATGATGGTGGTTTTGCAAAATTCTGTCCATCGACTTCTGATTAGGAAAAGTTGCTTTGAAGTTTGTGAGTTCTTGAAATATTTCTTGATGTGACAAATCATTAAGTGGTTCAAATTACCCAGGCTGTCAAAATACATTTTTGGGAGAGTTATCAAGAATCAAGAATTGCTAAATCTTGACGATGCTAATGAAAGCACATGCAAAACATGGGCGTGAGAATGTCCACTTAATATGAAAAATCTTGGGATGAGTGTGATCTATTCTTTATCTTTTGGGACAATTCTTGATCTAGATATAAATGGGAATGATTAAGTTTGCTTATAGATAATGTATCCATGAGTTTTGAAGACACAAGATGGGGAAAAGGTCAAGCAATGTTTCTCACGACTTGTTTGAAGCGGTATCTTTACATAATATATAGGGGATAGAAAAGGGAAAGGGCTTGAGGGGCTCAGGTCCCTATTTGGGCGACACTCTTCCATTGTTGTTTAAGCAAAGATTTCATGTGAATTTATGCAAGCAGATGAGGGCGGGGTAGAGAAAAAAAAATGATCTAGAGTTGTATTTTGAGGAAGTCCGATATCCTCTGTTTTTGAGGGAAATACAAGGATCCACCTTCGGTCTTTGGTGGAAGGGTAGTGGTGAGGCTGAGGAGGCTTCTTTTTTGTGTGGATTAAGGCTTATGGTCAGGGAGGCTGTTGATAAAGGAGGGTGATGTATTTTACTTATATTACGTTTTTTCTTTTCTGTTTTTTGTGTAAGATGGCGATGGTTTCTCTCATTTTTTCCTTACATCCTTCATTACGTTTTTTGTATTATGTTTTTCTATTCGATTTTATTCTCGTTTCACAATACATTTTTATTCTCTTGCCTACTTGTTTTCCTCTTTCTATTATATTTTTTTTTATTACGTTTTCTTATATTATATTCTATTGTCAATTCTACTGTTTTTCTTCTAACTCATCTTGTGAATCTGTTTGCTAGAAATGATGATCCTGTTGAGTTGGAGTTTGAGAAAGAATATGAAATGAGGGTTTAAAAACATCAGCGATCAAACCAATATGATGCGATTGCCCTTGTTTGTTGCCTATCAGTATGTTGCCTATAAAATTGTTGCCTATCTGTTTCTTGGCTATCACTTATGTTGCCTATCACTTATGTTGCACATTGCACATTGCCTGGCTTGTTGCCAATCAAACTGTTGCCTGTAATTTACATTTGCCCTATCAATTGTGGGCTTATGCTTGATGTAAGCGTTACTGTTCAGTCATAGTGTTGCACATCATTTTAGCATGCCTCTCATTACATTTGCCTATCAAAGCGATGGAATTGTGATCTTGTCATTTTGCTTCGGTTGATTTGTTGCAGTTAATGAAGTATTTTGTGTGGTGAGTTGACTATTCATATTATATTCTTCAAAGATGATGATTAAAACTACTCGATTTCCTTGTAATACGAGTATAACATGCTACTACGTCATTCGGAGTTACCTTGTGTAACTTTTTAGTTGTGCATCTTGATTCTTGACCTTGACTATAATTTACATTTGCCTATAATGTATAAATATGGAAAACGATGAGCGCAATTAGAGTTTCCCGTCTTTTGAACCAAACTTTAGTTTGCCTATAATGAGTTTTGCACATAAATAAGTTGCCTATAAACTATTGCCTATAATTTCGTTTGCCTATAAAGCTGTTTCTTGGTTATTGTTTTGATTCATTTTGCCCTAGATGTTATCTTTGCAAATTTGCAACCAAACAATGAGACCAATCTGGGTTCCGCCCGTCAGCGCCAAAAACGACGGAGGCCGCGAGTCTAAAGAACAAAGAAAATTCTGGCGTCGAACTTGAAGAATTATTTATTGTGTAATAGTGCATTTGTGTTGGCCTGTAATATTAAACCAATCAAAACTGTATTAGGGACTTGTAATCTAGAGAATAGGATTATCAATTATGTATTTTAATTTCACAACAATATATCGGACGGATCGAGCGTGATGCGAGCAGTTTGAAAGCCAGGACCCGAATCGGGATCGAACTATAATTCAAAAAATTTAGAACTCAAGCTCGGGCTTTGAGAATTTAATGTTTGCAAAAAAATCGAACGGACGAGCAATCACGTTCGCCGTGTGCGGAACCCGAACTTCGAAGCGGCCCTTTCTGATTACGGTATAGATTCGGTCCGTTCTGGGGCTAATAGGCGGGTGGGTGGGGAAGCTGGAGTAGGTTGAGAATGATATTTTTAATTGAACTAATTAAAATTGATCCATTTAAATATTTATTATTTCAAAAATAATACATAAAGTGTAATGTATATAATTTTCCTGTTTTGCCTTTAGTTTTACTTATTAAAGTAGCGTTCATGTATCAAAAAGATGTTTTTAGTCGGTCATAAAATACATTTTAGATAATACATTTGAAGGTTTAAATATTTAAATATCTATTCAAAATGATTTTATTAGTTGAGTTGGTAAAATCTGAAATAAACAAGTTATATAATGTCGCATGAATTTTTTGATAAGTTCGTTCACGCCAATTATTTCATAATCTATTCCAATCAAATATACCGAACTAGTAACCTTTAATTTCATATTTATTTAATTTGATTTTAACATAGCTGGAAACCATTGAAGTTAGGTATATATGCTTGTCAAATTTGACCCAAAAAAACAAATCTGCTTATTCTATATGTGCATGCTAAGGAAAATAAGTATTTTAATGAGAAAATAAACGAGTATCGTATTTTCTACAATTAAATATATTGACCAGACAAACAAAGTCCAATTTCCGTAAGTGAGTTCGTCATTATAGACAACCATTTTACCATATTTTAATTATTTAAAATAAGCATATATTCTTCAAATATCTTCAATAATAATTTATATACAAGTGGTATTTTTCAAAAATTAAATGAACAACGCGGGGGGGGCTGGAAAGTGGACTTAGTCTATTACCTTAAAATAATAGAATTAATGCATATATTCAATCTTGTTTTCCGTACGTACCAAAGAGCAGGAGACTAAAAGATAATGTTATATTATTCACTAATTATAGGTTAGTATTGATAGGTTTTTGCAAGTTAATGCATTTTTGTTTCAATGTACCTGCAAAGGAAGTTGGCTAATTGTTAAATGGTTATTGATTGTATCACCTCAATTTTCTTTTTCATTTATGAACGAGTAACACCTATCCTACATCATCACCTAAAACACTTTCCATGATCTAAATAAAATGGCGGCGGTGGTTGTTGGGCGCATAATATGGTTTTAGTGTTTATGTGGTCATACTTATTTTACAGTATCTGGGCGTCACTGAAATATTCAGATTATTTTCGTATTTTAGTGTCTAGGCTTTTAACTGTCTGGTAATTTTTCGTTACAATATAAACTATATTAACCTTAAAATACACATTGAATTAAATCGTAAAATGGCCCATTTTATCACTGCTTGCTAAAGTATAGGGTTAAAAGCATGGGGCTTAAAATATCACTTTTCTTCATATATGCCTTTATACCGAGGTTGTTATCTGTGGCACAAATAGTGTTGTTGGGTTTGGATATGAAATGACTCGTTTGCCCTCGCATTCTGAAATTGTAGTAGTTAGGAAGTGTTTTTGATACGGTGTGTGTATAGTGTTCTTTCCACTGCCTCCGCCCCCGCCCACCCCTACCTCACAGCCCCCACCCCTAGCCCCACCTACTACTGCCTCAGCCCTACCTCACAAGCACCAAACTGATGCTGGGAACTTTGTGATTCTTAGCACACAAAGAGCAAGAATTTTGATCTCTAATATAATCTGTAGGCAGATTATGTTCAGTAGTGGTAGTGGATTCACCTTGATCATGAGCAATACCAGACTAACTACAAAGGAGGAGTTTGAAATCTACAATGGGCTAAGGGTGGTGGGACCACAAGGAGATCAGCATTGACATTCCCATTGCTTGAAATGTTAAACAATGAGATCTTAATGTTAGATAGTACATAATTGCATTAGGATGAGGGCTTGTCTTGTACTTCTTTTTGACATTAATATCTTCAATATTGTCAAAGACAACCTTTTCCTTGCCATTAATTTCTTCATTGTTGCAGAGGGAATCTTGCGTCATTTGCGTGTAGGGTAGGGGTAGTGGATGGGGGGCTGTGAGGTAGGGGTAATCAAACGATGCAAATATAGTTTCCATTTAATTTTTGTTATTCACTGAAACAGTCCGCCATTGTTGAAGCTCCAAAACTAAGTTTCAATGGCCGATTCTTGAACACTAATTTCGATCAGATCTACCCCCCTCCCCCCGATCTGCTTCCAATTATTTTTTTGGTGGTGAGGTGCTCTTCTGCTTCGAGTTCGGTTGTGGTGGTGGACTGGTGGTGATGGTGTTTGGTAGGGGTGAGGGAGTGGGAGTGTGGTGAGGTGATGAGGTGGGGGGCGTGGAGATGGGGGGGGGAATGAAATAGTCGTTTCTTGTGGCTGATGTATTTTTAAAGGGTAATATAGTCATTTCACTAATGAAAATCGGCCAGTTGTGTGAAGTCGGAGGTGCTGAACCTTAGAAATAGTTTAGAGTGACAGAAATGGTTGGGGGGGTCTTCGGATCTGCAAAAAAATAGTACGTAAGTGTCTATTCAAAATAAATGGTATAAGGCGGCAGTATCAAGCCAAATAAAATATATACAACTTAATAATTAATATATGTGAACATGAACAACAATTCCACAATGATGTAAGTTATAACTGTTGAGTTGGTTTCTAATAACTTTGGGGGCTTCAATGTGAGTGTAGCGAGGAACGAAGAAATTTTTTTTAAAGAGGAGGTGAAGTAACTAATATTATATACATGAAGAAAAATATACAAGAGTGGGGGGAGCGCGAGCAAACATAATTTTTTGAATAAATAAATGATAAAAATTCTGTTTTTAATAGTAAAAATAATATAATTTTTAAAAAAATTTTGGAGAACTTCACTCATCCCCCCACTTTATCTCGGTTCGTCCATTGAAGGTGTGTCTCGCATTGAAAAATAAAGAGAGTTAGCATTATATAAATCAAGGGAGCTACTACACCTATCGCAATTGGTTTTTCGATGGTATATAAAAGTGAGCATATAAAGTGTGCTTTGGCTTCTCTTGTGGGTATAAGCTAATCCGGGTTTTAATAAATTAGAGATGGTATGGAGCATGATAGTATGACGTACAGTAAAAAGCTGGATCTTTAAAAATAAAAAACAAGCAAACAAAAAAGGGACATCACGTGTGAGGGAGTGGAAGTAGAGGATTCGATTCTAATATGTCCCCAAGGTTAGCATGTGAGTGTCTCATATTGAAAAATTTCACCACACTATATAAACCAAGGACTTACTCACTTTATCCTGATTGGTTTGGGATGATGTGTTTTTGGGCTTATAAAGTGTGCTCTATCTCTCGATATGGTAGCATAAAGAATTTTTATTATTTATGATAGGGGTACTAAAATAAAACCAGCTTGTAGGGAAAAATTCCTCGATTAATAAATGATTTATCAAATCGAAGAGGACCATTTGTCCTAAACTATGAGTCCACTAGCATTTGCAAAGCGATTTGTGAGAGATTTCTTGCATGCTTGACCTAGAACGACTTGATGGGTGAGGCCGGTCTGAGCTTGGATTTAATTTAGGCGGGAGCTTTAGCGGCCGTATTCCGATGTTGGTTGTATGGACTTGATCTTACGTCTTGGACTTGATCTCGGTCTATGTTAGACTTGATGGACTTCAGCGTTTCTGATGTGAGACTTTGCTTTGAGTCTTCTTGGTGGGACTGCGGCGCGGGATAAACTACAGCCTTCTCCAGTGGGACTATGGAAGCTTGAAAGGCCACTTATCTTTGATGGAATTTGATTTAGGGATAGAACTCCGAGCTTTAAGCTGTATGGAGTGATAGCAAGCAAGTATTGAAGCAGCGTTGCTTCTTGCTTGTACTACGCGGCCTTAGCAGCGTGTTGCTGTAGAGTGGGACTTAGTGAGATTTGGCCTCACTTGGACTTGATTTAAGCTTTGAAGTAGCGTTACTTCTAGCTTTTACTACAACGGCCTTAGCAGCTTGTTGTTGTAGTGATGATCAGTATGAAGGTGAAAGCGTTCCCAGCCTTGTTGATGATCTTGTCCGATTAGAAGGACTTTTAACGGCGTGCTTTCACCTTGGAATCCCGGCTATAGGAGTGAGCGTTCGGTGTATTCCCTATATGCAAACTTGATGAATCAAAACGAGATTTTCAGGTGTTAATGCAAGATTTATGAATAATTAGGGGCCTTTTAGCTTATTCCTAAATATTAAAGCGTTCTTGAAAAATTTTAAATCGGATTAAACATCAGTTACAACTTGAAACTTGAAAATTGCTGCGTTTGTGCGGTAATCATAATTCGAGCCTATTTTGGCCACACGGAGGTGTTTTTCTAACCGCAGGTGTGGTGTTTGATGGCGGTTTAAAATATTTCGCTTAGAAATCTCAAAGGTTTTTCTTTGTATTTTCTCAGGTGTTTTTGGATGTAAATCGTGTTGTGGATCAATTTCGAAAATAAAGAAATTGGGGGGTTTATATAGGCTTTTGGGCTTCAAATGCTTGCTTCTGATTGGTTGGTTTATTTTTAGATGGATTATGATCTTAACCGTTGATCTTTGAGGCAAGATCTGGACCGTTGATCAAATGACGCAACTTGGTCGCAAAGGGAAACCTAAAATAAGCCTATTTAGAGGCCTTGGACTTTAGACTTTTGTTTTAACCCCCAAACTTCTTGGAATCTTCATTTTGAACCCGTGGTTTCCGGGTTTCTTCATTTTTGAGCCACGTGGCTTCTAGAATGTTCTTATAGCGATTTTAATTAACAAAATTAGGTTTTTCGGAGCCACAGTTTGATTGATATTTAATCTGAGGCTATTTTCGGGGTGCCTATTTTGAGTTCAGGGATGTGCAATTAATATAAAGAAAAACACTTATTTTTTAATTCGATTAAATCATGAGACTTAATTTCAGGAACCACTTGTTCGATTCCAGTAGGTTTGAGTTTGATTTAGGGGTTCGTCGAGAACCACTAATTAGCCACGTGACATCTTTTTGTTGCTTTCGACTTTTGAACTAGTTTGATTAATTCATCTTAATTAATTTAATTATTATTTCAATGTCCCGATTCATTTTTAATGAGATTCAGAGCAACTCCTTCTGCGTGTTAGTGAAAGAGCACATTGCATCTTGAGTGGGATTTCGATAATTGATGACTCCCCCAATTTCAAAATAGTATCTAGTTTAAATTTTGATGATTTGATTTTTCTTTTTTCATTCATGTATATTCTATATAATTTTATATAATATGTTATAACAATATATAAAAATATAAATATCTTCTATTACATATACACATACACACTAGAAACTTTAATATTAATGGCAGAGTGAATAGATTCACATCATTTTTCTACGAATTAATTACTTACTTAAGATTTTTTATAGTTTTATAGTTGAAAAGTATGAATTTAAAACCATCATCGATAGATAACTACGAACAATAAAAAAATTAAAGAGTATGAACACATATCTAACATTTAAAGACAACCATGGAGAAGGTAAATTATGCATGAGGCTAAGGACAAAGTGGAAAAATTCATATCAAATTAAAGCCTTGGTATGCGTCTTGCCAAAACTAGAAACAATCAATTATCAAGTCATTCACGAAATCAATTCATTCACTAGGATGGTATTTTTTTAAAAGTGGATGGTTACTTTTGATATTTTATTTACAATTTCTCGATCCATTATTGCTTCTCTTCTTCATTCTTTATCATTTTTTGAAGTGTGATTAATAAATGAAAGAATAATGTATACTCAGATATTTCTATGTTAATGATATCGACTTTAGTTTATGAATTTGCATTTCACAAATTTAATTAATTAGTTAGTTTATTTTATTTTATTCTTAATTCATTATATTAATTGTATAGTTATCTTTATTATATAATACAATATACGATTATGTGATCAAATTTATACTATAGGAAAATACAGTTCTAAGTGGCTCAAAATATATTCAACTATTTTAGGAGTGTGCATTTCATTTAAGCTACAAAAGAGCAAAATTGAGGACATCAAATTCGATGACACCTGAATAAAAAGAATGTAGAAGTTCCTCCTTGAAAAGTGAGGCTGAAATTAATACGAAGGGGAAGAAGAAACAATATACAAAAGAAAAAAGAGCCGTCGACCAAAAAATAAAAAATAAAAAATAAAAACCAAAATAATAGAAAATATGGACAAATGATCTTGATGAGGATGTTGATCCATTCAAAATATCAACTTAAAAATTAGAAAGATAAAAATTGAGAAGTTTTGATCATTTGAGTATGATAATTAAATTTTTAAATGAATTTTTTAAAATAGGTAAAAGATAGTTTTAGGTTTTGATTATTTCGCATGAGTTTTTTGAGAAAATAATACTTTTTTAGAATGATTAAAAGTCTGTGAAGCCGGTGGAAATTTATTTAAAAATAATTAAAATTATTAAGATGACTTAATTAATTAAATCGAACTACTAAAAAATGCCACGTGCACAGGGTTCTTGATCGAACCCCCTAAAATTTAATCATAAAACCTAAATGCAGAAAGCACAAGAGTGAGTTACGGAAGTTACGGGGTTCGAGAAATGAAGAAGACTCCGAAGTTATGGGATTCAAATGAAGACACACTAGAAGGTCCGAGGGGTGAACATGAAAAGTTATTTGACCTAGAAAAGAATCTGAAACCTTGTTTTTGCTTCAAAATAGGAGCCCCATATTGTTACTTGAAGGCAAAAGAAATTCACACAAATATCCCGGAATCGATTTAGATATTGCCTCAAAATTTAGCAGTTAAGATCGTGACCCATATGAAATTAAACCAACCAATATTCAAAGCTCAAAAAGACTATAAATATCCACTTTTATATCTTCGGAAATACAACGAAATCATTTAAGAAAAACACGAGAAAATACAAAAGAGCGATCTACACAGATTCTCTAAGTTAAATCTTTTAAACCACAGCCAAAACACCAACTTTTGTGGGATTGGAGAACACTTCAAGCAAAATAAGGCGCGTGAAGTCAGAATTGTGCAAATACAATAATTGTTCAGGAAACAAAATCTAATGAGAATATGGCCTTGATTTCACCGAAGAGCGACACAGATATATTCGGGGAATAAGGTAAATAGCCCCTAATTATCATAAATCTTGCATGAACACTAGAAAAATCTCGGATGGAATATTGGAATACCTTGAATGTTGGAGTCCTTATAGTTGGATCCCAGTAGGAAAACCCATTTACTAAGGCCATTATGGGTTGATCGTGTAAATCAACGAGGTTGGAGCGATCCACCATCTTGATGATTACTCTGACAACAACTTTGCTAAGGCATTTGTGGTATAAGCTAGAGCGACACGGCTTCATAGCAAGCTTAATCAGAATCCAGACCCCACGTTACTCTCTGAGGTTGCTAAGGCCGATGTAGTACGAAGCTAGAAGTGGCCAGCTACTTGAGACTAAATCAAATCTAGTGAGACCAAATCTCACTACATAAATTAAAGTCCACCGGCGTGGCTTATCGACTCTGTGATCCCTTTCAAGTGTATCCACCCATATTCATGACAAGGAGAATTGAAGTCCACCGGTGAGTACTAAACCCGACTCCATGCGAAGGCGCTTGCAATAAGTCCATCCAGTACGAAATAGACCCATTGATTAAATCCAGCGCCTGATCACAGTCCATACAACCAACATGGGATTACAATGCTAAGGCTCCGGATCGGACTGATATCAAAGTCAATGTTAGTCAAGGGGCAGAGATCAAATTTAGTCATAAGAACTCACAATCGGCCAAATCAAGTCGAGAGTCAGCTTAAATCAGCTCAAGTCGAGGCCGAGCTCATACCAAACTCCTCAGAGAACCAAAATCAAGTGAAGCAAAGCCAAACATCATTAAAATATCTAGCAAATGCTTGGGGACTCGTAGTTTGGACGTGATCTCTTCGGTTATGAAACATACACTAAAGGAATTTTCCCTACTGATTGGGTTTTGTTTTGTACTTCTTTTCATTAATAATAAAAAATTCTTTGCATTACATAAATTTTTATTTATTAGATAATGTTATTTTCTATTACATTCTTTTACCTTTAATAATTATAACACCAAAAAATATAGCATTGAAGCAATATTTATCCGCATTACAACGCATGTCCCACTTCCCTACTAGTATTATAGTTTAAATGGGTAGTCTTTTAATAGCTTTATAAAGGTCTCCCAGTTCCAAACTTGCCCCAAAACAATTTTTTTTTTTTTGCATTTGATTGCTTCTCTCTCTCTCAATATAAATATTCATTTTAAATTTTTTATATTTTTAAATGATTAAATGAACATATCTCATGTTGGAGTACTGAATCCATCCCTCTGTTTGTAGAAAAAGTATCACATTGAAATATTTGGAACATCCAAGTGGGTTTATAAGATTATATTACTCCTTCTATCACAAATTAATTTTAAAATGTAACCCATAAATTCTTAATAATTATTATAATGAAAGTTGTATGATACGGGTAAATAAATCTTGGCTTGAAACCAATAAGGCAATAATGATAATCTATCCTACCAACGACGACAATATTTTATGAGATCATTACATCTTCATGTTGAAGTAAATAGTTCTATTTCATTCTTTCAAACAATAGTTCTTTGATTCTTTTTCTATTTGTTCGAAAGCCTTCTCTACATCTCTCTCCTTGCTTCAAAAAGAAAAAATTTGAATGGAATTGCTATTGCCAGACGAGGACTTCAAATTAGCCATCTAATAGTTTCTTCTTCATTCATCTTGACAAAAAACTTTAAATAATTTCGACAAAAGCTTTGAATGACTTTTGTAATGATTTCGGGCAAATCATCAATTTTGATAAATCAATAATCACTTTCGGCCCAATGCACTCCTTTTTTCCACAAAATGATATTCTGCTTTCATCTTAAGACCTACAAAACCCTCTTGAATTTGGAAAATATCTTGACATTTAATGGGTATTAAAAAAGCAGGCAAGCATACTTTCTTGATAATTAATTAAAATCATAACATAAAATCTTCGATTGAAAATCAAAATTTCTAAATTTTCTTTGTAGAACAACATTAATCAAAGTTGTCCTCAACTCCGTCACTTGTTTATCAATAGAATTTATAAGTTTCCCCTCGTCACTCTTAATGAAATCGATAAGATTCTTAATTTTCTAGGGAGGGTCTCGCTACACCCACATCCACTGAATAAGCGGAATTTTTCTTTGTCTCATAAAGAAAAAAAGGAGGACTCGGCTTCAATCACCTATAATTTCAATCTAGCGCTCCTTGCAAAATAGTTGGAGACTGTCAGGTGTCCCATGTCATCTAAAATCTAAATACTACCCAAATTCATCTCCTTTAGAAAATGACATAAAAAAAAAAAGCAACAACCCCTCATGGACCTGGTGAAGCCTTAGTTCTGGTCTAACCGAAATAAAGAATCATATGCTTTGGAAAGTGGGAGCCGAACGCAGAAGCATCCAACATTTGGGATGACTCTTTGGATTGAATGAATTTCATCCGAGCTCAACCTTCCACACAAATAATTTTAGCCTAAACCCCTTTCCAGAGCCAAAGTTAGTGATACTCTTCCCATTCAACAATCATAAAGGAACACCACTCTTTAAACAAAATTTTTACAAAAAAATTGTTTATTAAGTCAATAGAATCAAGCCATTCTAGGAACTAAGGACAGTTATCTTGGTCAAACGAGATTTAAGCAAGGAAGATATGTTTGCAAAAAATTAATAGAAAAAATCCATTGTTACGTCCAAATTCTACTTCAACCACAAATTCATCTAAAATAAAACATAGAGATGATACGTGAAAGTTTAGAAGAAATTAAAAAAACCAACTTTCAATACGGAAGTTGTTGTTGAATAGATTACCAACCCAAGATAACTGTAAATCAAAACAAAGTCATTTCTACTAAATGCATCTTGCATCAGTTTTCCATTGAATCGATTCGACCACATTTTCTCTGATGCCCGCTTTCTTAAAAACAGCGGGATCTCTCAATTTTTCACTTTCATAACACCAGCTAAAACATCTATAATATCATTACAGGAATATGTTAACAATGATCTATTACAATCTTCCCCTCTTTTTTGAAATAAACTGTGATGTTGGTCCACATGAAATGATCTTATTTTCAACTTGACCTACTTTAAGCTTGAAAAATAACACAAAAAATTATAAAGACCCGTACAAATATGAATACTTTGACTTTGTCTGGTAAACCAACAAAAATATCAACATAGGATAACAATTCTCACTTATTCAACAGAAGTGTAGGCCCTAAAGATAAACCTGCGCCAAAGAGAATATATGAATAAATACCAAGATTTTCATTGGTATTTCAAATCTAACAAGGTCCTATTTGGTTATCAACATGCCTGAGAAGAGAAAAGGCCATCAAAAGGAAAACTTGTTTTAATAATAAAATCAAACAAGCGGTAAAACCTTTGGAGAAACCATCATGACTCCCTCAATCTCGGGAAAAAACTCACAGATATATCTTTATTTTCTCATTCTTTGCATTGTTTTACTTAGCGTATCGGGGCTAGACATTTTAGAGAAGATTGAAAAGAAGCGATATTTGGCAAAACTTGAAGAATGAAGAATTGAAGAATGCGTGCAAATTATTTTTGGTTCCCAACCGATGTGCTCCGGTTGTTTGTTAACTTGTTTGTTTCATTTTAATTTTCGGTTCTTCCATTGCTTTCATATAAGCGTTCTAAATAATGCTAGAACAATTTGTTAATATTCCCAATTAATATATGCTTTATTTAGCCAAAAAAAACTAGTGTCAATATTCCATAAATTAAAAATTCAAAACTTGACACAAAAACTCCTACATCCTTTTCAATTTCAATTTCAAGAATTCATTTATCTTTTAAATTATCATGATATAACTTAGGAAAAAGATAAAAATGATCACTCATATTTTAACCGGGGCTCTTTCACTAAATAATTAATTAAAAGGTCTTATTCACTCACTTATAAATAAAATGACTACTTTTTACTAATTACATTGGGAACAACGAGTTGGTTATAAATTGCCTGTTAAAATGTCGATGTCTTGCGTACTTGAACTCTTGCGGTGAAATTAACGACTTCAATGAGAGCAAGATCTCTTAATTTATAAGTAAGTGAATGAGACATTTTAATGTATACTAATGCAAAAGGTGACGTCACGATGCCACGACATGCAATCGATTTCTCCACATGTTGATATATATTTTATGTAATTTCAAATCATTCTAAAATTGTATACAAAATTAGGTTGTCATTTGGTATCTTTGGAATGGAATGGATGTAAAGGGAATGGAATAGAGGATTCGATTTCATTACTTAGTTGGTATTTAAATCCTTGTTTGATTCAATTCTCTTAAGTATCCATTACCCATATGAGGTGTTAAACCACATTACCCCACAAAATGATGGTATTATTTCGTTACGTATAGGTAATGAAATATAAATAAGTTATTCCAATATTATAAATATAGCTATGTATAATATTAAATATTTATATATATATAATTCATGTAATATTAAATATATATATGTTATATTAACTATATTAATATTATATATATATTTTTAAATTTTCTATATAATCAATTAATCAATATATGGTAGACATAATTTAAATGTGAAAATTATATTAGAAAATCAGGTACATAATAAAATATAGAATATTATAATTTTATAACTAATATTGTTCAAATTTAAAATATCAATATACTTTAAAAGAAATGATATCTAGAAAATTAAAATTAAAATATAGAATTTTAATGAATATCTTAATATAAATTTCTTTTTGTTTTTAAATTAATATTTTATAATATTACTTTTAAACTATTAACTCCCTCCTCCACTAAATTAACGCCCCATTTACTTTTTTCAAAAACTTTAATAAAAGCTTAAACTTCTCTCACATTTCAAATTTTTCAAAATCGATACTTTGCGGGAAGCCAAATGGAGTTGATTTTGGGATTTTCAAAAATGGAAAAATGCTTCTTACATTAAGGGATGGAGGAGTATATTATTTTCAAAAATATTATATTATAACATTATATGAAAAAGTAATATATTATTGCTATATAAAATAATATAACTAACAAATGAAATACCAAACAAAACATATATTTTTTTAACTACTTGAATTACATTCTACTCCTCCATTTTATAATAGTTAATCATATAGATGGATGTTGCTTCATTAACGGGTTGTTGGAGTGTAAAGGCCACGCCCGGGTCGGCCATACGAGGTTAAAGGTCATAACAACACATGCCTTGAGAAATCATCGATCCATGGATGACAACATAAAAAAGACTTTGACATTAATAATAATAATAATACACTTTTATCCATCGTGGTGAACTAACATCACATCACACAAAAGCATTATCACCAACAAAACATACATCAATGGGTAATACAGCCATACAATACACATAATCTCCTGATACAAGATATTAGTAGTATGGTCATACCACCCAGACCCTCGATATCTGAAGTCTGAAAGCTGGAAAATAGGAAGAGGAGAAAAAAGGCGTGAGGATCTTACATGCTGCTTGTCGCCTCACCAACGATGTTAATCCCTGACCTATTCTTGACTTCTCGGCAGCCTGGTGGAGTCCCTAGAAACCTGGGCATGGCTGCCCGCCCATAGGGAATAGGGGAGTCAGCTATAAAGCTGAGTGAATACAAATACCACAGATTTTATCCAATCATATATAATCATGCTTATATATATATATATATAACATATGCATATACATTAACCAGGCTCCACAATGTCCACAGATCACATAGAATCCTCTTACACGATATCACATGATGCTATACACATGAGCTTATAACCATCAATAACGCATATTCATTTAAGGAAAAGCGTCTGCACAGAGATAATCCAAATAAGGGGAATCCACCTCACAAATAATCGATGAAATCCACTACAAATAGTAAACAAATGAGGAATCCGCCTCACAAACAATAAACAAGTAAGGAATCACACTCCTCGGATACCAAACAAATGAATCACTCCCACAATGAACAAACAAACTAGAAATCCACCTCAAATAATCATATGAGGCACCCTTTCGAAATCACTCGGCCAGAAGTACACACCAATATGCATATCACGCCCAGGCTTCCGAATCCACGGGGCTACCCACACAATATGCATACCCAGCACTTGACTTCGATTAGAGGTCACCACCGCTCCGTAGGCTAACAAACAAAGCTATCAAAATACACATACACACAATTACCGCAACATGACACTTGACCACACATAGAACCAAGTACGCCGTGGTATAACATGATAACCACCGCAATCTCATAACTTGAATCATAATCACAACTATCTCATAATATAAATCATAATCACCATATCACCGTGATATGAATCATAATCCCAATTATCGCATAATATGAATCATAATCTAATTTATCACATAATATCAATCACTTAATCTCCAAATTGTTTCATAATATGAATCCATAACCATACAATACACATGTCAAATAGTCCAGCTGACAAAACTCATACAAAATATATAACAAAATATATATGAAGAGTTCCCGTCGGTAGAGATTTGTACTACGCCTCGAGGCAAAAGCAATAATGATAACTCTAGGTAGTCCAGCGTGCTGAGTCCGGGATCAACTCCTATTCAAAAGAAATTATACATTATAACACATTCCATAGAATAACCCCTCTTAACATCTAATTAAGCCCGAGTATTATACCGCGTCTACATGATTCAATTTAACTTTTAGTAATTATCCTATCCCGAAGTTGCCTTATACACTTCTAAAATTTCAACTTAACTACATTCTAATTACCAACTTCATAACTCCCAATATTCGGTCATCACTTTATTATCCGGTAATAACCACTTTAGTCACATTCGATCAATCCAACGATAAATGCATGACTAATTAACCCGTTATAATCAACACCTTAAATACCCGGTAACGACTCGTTAATTAATAAATAAAAATGTGAGATCATTAAATTTATTTCGTGAATTTGGGAAACCCACATAATATTTTTGTGCGATAATGTTAAAGGATTCGGAAGTTAGTTGCTGGGGAATAAATTAAAGCATGAGAGCATCGATCGAATAAAGTGTTCGGATTTTACCGATTGGGCTAATGGGCTTAGCAATTTCTTAACTATCAAATAAGCCCAAACCCCAAAACCATTTTCTCCGCTATACTCCTCCCGGCCTTTGCCACTCTTCTCCTCCATTTTTATTTTATTTTTTTTTTTCTTTTTTGATTTTCTCCGCATTACTCAAGCTTTGGAGCTCAAATTTTCGGGAGAGCTTCCCTCGTAGTCCTCGTCGTTTTTGAGGTAAGAGAGATCCGACTTGTTGGGTATTTTGGGGGAGAATCGCTTTAGAGATTGACTTTTTTGTTGACTTTTGGATTTTGAATTTTATTGCTCAATTAGTTTTGGATTGTAAATTAGTTATCATTGAGTTAAAATATCGTGTTTGAGGTGGATTTGGATGTTTGAGGCGATTGACTTTTGGAAATTTGGGTTGACTTGATTTTGCGAGATGTTATTGAATGTAATTATTGTCTGTTTAAATTATAATAAAGATTTATAATGATCGATATTTGGGGTGAAAGTGGCGTTATGAGTCAGGTTATTCGATCGATTTTTGGGTTGACTTTCACTAAAATGTGGTCGATAGTATAAATATGTTAGTGGGATGTTGTTTGATTATTTTGAGATAGAAATTATGAGTTATAAGTGTTGGAAGAAAATCACGTTGAAATTAGTTTAATGAATTTCGAGGTAGTAGCGGACTTAGGATTAGAGGATGATAGTAGCGACAACTAACTTAAGAGTTGAAATTTGGTTGATTCAATCGATTGGAAATGTAGTAAGTTAGATAAGGTATTAGTTAATTTTGAGATTGAATCCGGGTGATGAATTTCGTTGCTAAATAGTTGTTATTGATCTTCAATTAACTTTAATCTATCGTAAGATTTGTCAAATTGTAATTAAAATGGGTTTGAAAAAGTTGGAAAGCGATTAGGATAAAATTTGAGACTATTGCAGAGTAGTAATTATATTTTGAGGATGTTTCTATTAGGATTTCGGGAATGGGAATTTATCGTGAGGATCAGTTATTTGGCAGGCGTGGTAGTGCTTAGCGAGGTGGGGAGATTTATCACTCGTTTGTTACCTTATTTATGTCTGTGTAGAAATTATATGATTTTATTTGTGTATGCGTATTATAATATCTATGGTATAGTTTGTGAATTTATGAGATGTTGACTTGTAACTAATTGATTTATTGTTAGATGCACTACGGTATCATTGTGTTTGGATGTATTTATGTTCGAGTGTAGTCTAGATATGTTTATGTAAGAGTGTATTCATGTTGGGTAAATTTGTGTTATACGAGCATTATCTACGTGGTATAGTTATGTTCGAGTATAAGGTTATACGTAATTGTTGTATCATGTATATTATGGATGCTACGGTGAGATTATTGTGTGATGGTTGTATGTTTGGTATTGTATGTGTGAATTGTGAGATTGTTTGAGTTGAATGTTTGGGATGATGTGGGGGTGTTCCCGAGGGGTGAGCCTACGGGAAAAGGATATGTGATGTTGGGTGTTAGAAGGGTGTTCGAGGTGAGCTTGCCGGGAAAATGATAAATCATCAAATGATGTTATTGTGTTTCATTTTTAAGTAAGTTGTTTTATTGTCATTGTAGTTCGAGCAGTGTTGTTGTGAATTTTGCTATTTTACTCGTGTGATTAGCATGTGATATGAGATCACGGGGGGTATGACATGTGAGTTAACGTAAGCTAAATCTTCTATAATGTGTGTATTTGTTAATGATTAGTATTTCTGTTATGATGCCTTGGATAATTGGTATATTCCCGTATTGTATATATATATGTATATCTACTTTATCGCTACGTCTATACTCTTTATTGGTATACCTCATTCGGATGTGGGTAAGTTACCATCCGGGTGATTCGTTTCCAGCAAACATTGTTTACCCGCTTTCCCACCTTCCAGTTGGCCGAGGTGCCATCGTGAGTCGGTGGAGTTCATTGGGTGTCCGTGGTTTTTTACTTAGGTGAGGGACAAGAGTGGCTAGGATCCTCGGCCGATCCACCTTTTTCTTATTTTGATGTACTTTCGGTTTTTTTCATCTTTTGTTTTTGGGATGTTGAAATATTGTAAGCTATTTTATGGAATATTTTGAGACTTGGTATGTGATGGAGTTTACACTTTGGTTTGAGTTAGGTGATGCCACGATGGTTAAACTACGTATTACAACGATTTGAGTTTTAGAACTATTCTACTTTTTATCTGAAACTATCCGGTTTTATTGGTAATTAAGCGGTGATTTTAAGTGTCAACAACATGGTGACTTCCGAATATCTGAGGTTGATGGCGATTCCAACCTCGAGGGCGTCTGAATGGCTCCGGTAGAGTTGGAAGCTTGATTGAACAGCGATTCGCGAGAGTTGTTGGAAAAGGGATTTATAAGGCCGAGTTATTCTCCATGGGGTGCTCCAGTATTGTTCGTCAAGAAGAAGGATGGAACGATGAGGCTTTGTATTGATTACCGGCAGTTGAACAAAGTGACTATTAAGAACCGGTACCCGTTGCCTAGGATTGATGATCTTTTGACGGCGAGGGATCACGAAGGTCTTTTCAAAATTGATTTGAGATACGCGGATATCACCAGTGAAAATTAGAGAGGTAGTATATCCATAATCGTTTCGAGCAGATCACGAACGCGGGTTCTTGGTGATGCGTTTGGGTTGACAAATGCTGCCCGGCTTTCATGGACTGATGAATCGTGTTTTAGGAGTTCTTCTTGGATAAGTTCGTGGTTGTATTTATTGATGACAGCTTAATCTATTCTAAGAGTGAGTTGGAACATGACGAGCATTTGAGGAAAGTATTGGAAATCTTCACAATTAAACCGGTTATGCGCCGTTTTAAGTGTGAATTTTTAATTTGGGAAGGTACAATTCTTGGGTCATGTTATCTCGGACGAAGGTCGGTGTGGACCCCAAAGGTGGAAGCGGTGATGAATTGGGGGAGAGGCACACTGCAAGTGTGGCCAGATGAGAAGTTTCTTGGTTTAATTTGGATATTCTGAGAAGATTCATGAAGACTTTTTCGTTGATCATTTGCTTGATGACCAAAGTAGGAAACAGGGAAGGGTGTACCATTTGTTTGAGGCGAAGAGTGTGGCTTGTTTCAATGGTGAAGAGGAGATTGACTACGGCGCGGTGGTGACCTTGCCGTCGGGGGCAGAGGAGTATGTGGGTATGCAGGCGGCCGATGCTTCGCGTTAGGGTTAGGTTGTGTGTATTGATGCGAGAATGGAGAATGATTGCATATGCTTCTCGACAATTGAAGAATCATGAAGAATTATCCTACAAATGACTTGGAGTTAACGCGGAATTGTTTTCGCTTTTAAAAATTTGGAACACTATGCTTGTATGGGGTTGATGCAAGATATTCACCGATCATGAGAGTTTGAAGTACATCGCGCCTAGAGGGAGGCGAGATTTGAGGCGGCGGCCCGATTGGGCCGAGTTTCAGTGACTACGATCGGCGATTGAATATCAAGGGAAAGCTAATGTAGTGGCGGATACCTTAAGCGAAAAGGAAAGTTGGAAAGAAGACAAAGAGAGTTGAAAGATTAGGGTAAATTTTGAGGTTGGAGTGATGGATCTTTGGCCTATGAAGGTGAGACTAGTGTTGCTAGATAAAATAGGAGATGCAAAAGAAAGATGATGACAAAGTCACGAGGCACGAGCCGAGGAAGCGAAAAGAGGGAGGTAAATT
>JADFUC010000711.1:0-75301 GCA_019722365.1 Lithospermum erythrorhizon | reverse complement strand
TGCTGCCAGCGTATTGCTATTTTGTTTCATAAATTAAAAGGACGATTTAATTAGTTTCTGCTTTCAAACAGTTTTGTAAAACGTGTTTGGGGCGCAAAATTTTGTAAAATTAAAAAACTAATTTATTCTGGAACCCCGATAGCACTTAGAAGATCTCTATTAAATTTCAATTTTTGGATTTTTCTAAGTGCCTCAAAAAATTTTAGAGATTTGTGGACTGTTTAATTAATAATTAAATATGAAAAATTTATTTTAATGAAAGACCAGTGGGATTTGTTCAAGAAAATTATGAAGTTTAACGTGTTCGAATTTCATAAATTTTCAAAAATTTTAAAGCCTCCAAAAACGATTTTACAAAACCTAATTAAATTTAAATCAAAACCGAAAGCAAATATGGTATTATTACTATAAATCGCCGATCGACTCAGCGAATTTCACGGGCGTCCGGTGTCTGATCGCGATTGTGGAACCAAAATGACGGCCCGACGACGCATCGAGGCGTGAGGGCGGCGCATTACTGCCGGCCTCCATAGCCGATCGTCCGAGCCCATTACATGACGTGTGCCCTAATTTTTGAAAAACCCTAATCTCGACTTGTTCCTTATTTCTTTTGCTTTCAGAAATTATGGGACTAGTTATATTTCGGTTTTTATTGATTATTTGTCATTTTAATCAACTAATTAATTGTAATTAATTATGTGATGACAATTAATTAATTTCCTTTATATTATATCTTTTTAAATTAATTTAAAAGTGATATAACAATTATGGTAACAACTTCACTACTTAATGTATTTTAGAAAATATTTGTGATGAATATTTTTCTATAATATGTATACGGTTAATAATTATTGGTAATAATTATTAATTGACATGTGTATGATAATTGAGTTTATATTAATTAATTTTAATATGTGTAATTACATGGATTAATTAATTTGATAATTACAAACATGCATTTTCCAATGCCATTTAAAATATTTATTAAGTTCATTTATGTGATTTAATAAAGTGCCTATATTTTGTAATGGTGATTGAATGGAGGTATATGTATATGGCCTATTTATTTATTTTTCGTCCGCGAACCGTGAATGTTGTAAAATGACCTTCGAGTCATATTTCTTGTATTTATTTATTTATCGCTTTTACCTACAAGCTCGCAAGTCGCCTAAGATGGGTTAAGATGTAAATATTGCAACAAGTGAAGATATTGAAGATCATTTCACGGTGTGATACTTGGGTGGACTCGATGGATCCGTATACAAGATACAAGTAATTAGACTTATGTTAGTATTCGATAAATACTAGACAGTTCTAAAGCCATATCAGATATCTCTTGAATGTGCATTACTTGTTTTATTTTTCATGTTCCATGTATTGCTTGATTATGTACAAGATGATGAGTAAATGAAAACAAAAGTAATAATAATCTCACCAATTAAAATTTAAGCAAAGTATCAAGTCATTTTAAAGTCATAAGAATCAACCTGCGATCAATCGGGCAATAACCGTGACGGCGGGTGTTACAATGTTGCATTTGATATGACAATGGATCATGTTGGAAGTGATTTCCACTAACGCCAGGCTTTCTTTACGACCAATCCAAGTAACACTTTGGTTTAATTGGCATGCTTAACCGGTTTTCGAGATACAATGCTTCGTAGCATCCTCAAGAGACTTTTTGAATACACAAGAGTTATGTAGTTTTACATTATTGGTTGCAACCTACTATTATAATCGATCCTAAAAATGTAGTAAAGCCGCTGCTTGAATTTAAGTGTAATGTGTATCGATACTTCAATATATTTCGTGAGATTTGAAGTATTAGTATTTACTTTACAATTTATTTGTAAGTGTTTTTAGCATGATAGTTTACTGAGTCTGTTATTTTATTTACTTATTCTTGTAGAATTAATATGGCTACCACTATTGCTACCCCTAGAACTCTGCTTCAAACTACATTAACTCGTTGCGTGTATGATGGTGCAAATTGGTGATCGGTCTCGTGAGTCAGCGTTGTCTTCAAGTTGCACGGGATCGAATACGTCTTGCATAAAGGAATTCCTATAAGACCTTCTGGGGACACAGATGTGTACGCCTGGAAGGAATATGAGTTGCATAAGAAGGACTCTCTAAATGCGAAGTGTCTTATGCTTACTCGGATGGAGCCGAAGTTTCGTGCTCGTATGACGCAGATTACGTATATGACATCGAAGCTCTCGAGTGAATCGGCGAGCTGCGCATTGGCGAGGAAATACGAAACTTTCGTGCCCTCATTGACCGCAGGCCGTAAATACGGCGCTCGATTAAGCGCACTGAGGTAACGGATCCGCCAAGCCGGGTGCGCATCCTTCGACGCAGATAAGCCCCAAGTTGTAGTTCTTATCACTACGATCTTCTTTAGTCGATATAGTCTAAGTATATCAAAAGGTTATAGCGTGTACAAGGTCGATTGCCTCGCCGAGATTCATAAACAAATAACCATTGGCCGATGCTAATGAGTTTTTGATACGAATAGCAGGTCTTCCGCCTCACCGCCGCCGTAAACGCCGCAAGACGTATAGCGGCAAGCGGTACCGCATGACATCCGGCCACTATCAGAACTCAAGGGTCACCGGAAAGCCGCCTGTAGGAAATTCAATCGAGATAGGAAAATGTTTAATAAAACACCAAGCCTAAAGGTGCGTATGTTATTGAAGTTTGTACAACTTAATTCTACCAGGCGCGACACCGGTCATGTTCTCTATTTGTCGAATATGCGTGAACTCAAGTCAAGTAGAAGACTGAAAGAGGGGAAATGGATCCGCTGCGGTGGGAAATGCCAAGGTTGCGGCCCCCGCAAAGAGGGACCCCATTAGTTTAAATTTGCCCACGGGCCTTATTTTGAACTTATCTCCGGTTTACATTTCATGTACCGCAATTTGCAGAATATTATTTCATTTCAAGCCAATACTTCATGGTTTTTCATTTCAATAGATCCCCGATGAATTTAGGATCACCGTGAATGGGGTAGTATTTGGTACCGCCTCCCTTCAAAATAGTCTATACGCTTTAGACATGATTAATGAAGTCATATAACAAAAAACTTAAAACCGAATAAGCCTAACGACTTTAAACCAAACATACCTATGGCATCGGCAGACCAGCTCACATTAACGAGAACCGAATCAAGAAACTCCACCGTGAATACTTGAAGGTTTCGATTATGAATCATAATGATATGTGAGTCTTGCCTTCTCGGGCAAAATGACCAAAAATGCCTTTCACCCGCTTAAAATGAAAGGGCAAGTGATTTATCAGATCATACACACTGATGTGATGGGCCAATGAACACATCTGCAAAGAGGAGGTTATAACTACTTCATTACATTTACTCCATTTAATTACAGAGATATGGTTTTGTGTATCTGATGAGACACAAACACGAGTCCTTTGAGAAATTCAAGGAGTTCCAGAATGAAGTACAAAACCAATTGAACAAGACAATAAAGATTCGGTCTGATAGAGGAGGAGAATATTTGAGTCACGAGTTCAGTACTCATGTTAGAGTGTGGTATTGTTTCACAACTCACTCCAGCGAACGCCACAAAGATAATGGCGTGGTCCGGGAAGTGAGAAATTCCAACCCTTCTTGAGCCACGGTTCGACCCATGACGAGCCTGGTCTCGATCTACCAGCTTAATTTCTCAGATATGCACTTAAGCCGGCACTTACCTTAAATGTATCCAAACTGTCGCCAGATAAAACTCCCCATGAACTGCGGGTTCGGGAAGATTCCTAAGTTGATTTTCTAAAGATTTGGGGTTGCGTTTATGTTAAGAGATTAACAAAAGATAAACTTGCGCCCAAATCGGCGTAAATGCTATTTCATAGGATATCCAAGTGGAAACAGCTTGTTACTACTTCTACCCGAAGACGAATAAAATCTTCATTGCCGTATCAGAGTATTCCTTGAAAGGAATATCCGTCTGCAAGGACTAGAAGTAACGGTGTTCATCTTGATGAAGCTCAAGCCGATTTAAGTCAATATCGATGATCTAATGCAGGCATCCGACACACCACAAAGCACTGGAACCTCTTCATAGAGAGTTAATTCAGCTTCTGATCCACATGAAGCCGCTGAAGAACCAACCCTGGGGGAGATCCAACAGGATCGCCACGAACCGTAGCTACCGGTACGGTGAAGCTTCATCATCAGAGCGACGATCTAATTCTTACAAAGCATAAATTTAATAAAGTGACGCCGACAAACGGGCAAATTGCCATGCAACTGAGATGGATTCTATACCAAAACGCAGGTTTGGTCCTTGTTGATTTACTCAAATGGGGCTCGCCTCATTGAATGTAAATGGGTATTTAAGAAGAAACACGATAAAGACGGAAACGCTGATGTTTTCAAAGCTGGGATCAGAATAAAGGTTTCAAACAAGTTCAATGGAGTGGATCGCGGGATTTAAACTTACTCGCCAGTTGGCTATGCTTAACCATCCGATAATCTTAGCCATTGCCGCATTTCATGACTATGAAATATGGCAAATGGATGTAAAAAGACCGTGCTCGAATGGAAATTTGTGAGGAAGATGTACATGGTACAACCTCCTGTGCTTTACAGCGTCCTAAAGTGACCTAAGAAGTGGTACGCAAGTTGCAAAAGTCCATTTATGGTCTTGGGCTGTGCATCCTCAAGAAGCTTGAATCTACGCTTTGATGAATCAATCAAAGAGTTTTGGTTCCATCAAGACCTAAGAAGAATCTGTATACAAGAAGCGTAAGCTCGAGTTATGTATCATTCATAATCCCGTATGTCGATGACATACTTATCATTGAAACAACGTAGAGTTACTAAACCTCGCCTGGCGATTGATGTGCAAATGTTTCTCAATGAAGGACTTAGGCGAAGCACAATATATACTTGTAATAAAGATCCACCGATCGGAGCCGAGGCTGATCGACTTTTGTCGTGATACTTATGCGAATAAGGTACCGCAGTGTTCAACATGAGTAATTCCAAGAAGGGTAATTCCCCATGAGACATGGAGTTCAACTCGCCAGAGCAATGTTGTCCCACTACTAGTGCCGAGATGAACGTAATGAAGGACATACCTTTATGCTTCTCGGCTATATGATCCATCATAGCTATGTCGCGCACTGCACTGACGTGTCTTATGCACCTGGGTGTAACCAAGAGATACTCAAGCTAATCCGTGAAAGCCACCGATTAAAGTGGAAGTGCATCTTGAAGTATCTCGAGGAGAACTAAAGATGCTTTCTTGGTATACGGTGGAGATGAAAAGAAAGTTACAGCTGACAGTGCCGACGCTAGCCAACCGACAGAGACGACTATCGCTCCTGGGCCTGCGCTATTTTGCCCCCAACGGTGGAGCAAGATCTTGGAGGAGTTCCAAACGTAGGATCGCTGTCGATTCTACCATGCACTGAAGTGACATCGCAGTCAGTCTGGGGTCGCTAAAGAAGCATGTCGATAAAGAAGTTCGCGGATCGAACTCGGAAGCGGTACTCAGCATCAGGACCAAGCGGAGTTGCTTTAGGACAATATCGGGGCAATAGCTCAAGCTAAGGAACCCCGAGCACATCACAAATCCAAGTACGCATCGAAAGTATCATCTCGATTAGAGATATGCTTGATGTAGGCGATGTCAAAGTATTCAGTAGAAACAGAGGCTGATCTCGTCGACCCTTTACTAAACCACTAAGTCGCAAAGCATGATTTATACGCAATGAACATAGGTCTTAGACGCATGCCCAGTTGGTGTTAGGGTTAAGTGGGAGTCAAGATGTATCTATTGTGTTACGTGAACAACATTTGAATATTATTGCTTCTTATATTTTAATATATTTGTTGCTAAGATTATATGTTTGAATTTACATATAATATACATGTAGCTGCATCCTCGATTGAAAGGAAAGGTTAAATCCCTAGTTGGGTCTATGTTTTCTAGAGAGGCAATACGAACTGCTAATTACACCTCTTCAAGCCTAGAAACATAGGATACCTAAAAGTGCCTTCCTGGTCGATGCTGATAGTTAGTATGACAAGCATCATATGACTAACATGGTGTTTTGATTAGTGATCAAGATTGATCACTGCTAGCCTCAAGCAGACTGTGATCATCACTGGCCGGTCCGGGTGACTGGGAGCTGGTATGACCGAAACGAATTCATAGAAGATATGTATATCTGTGTCCTATGACATTTGTTTAGAATTTTAGGTTCGTTAATTTTAGACTCCACGATATATAACTATCTCAGGTTATACAAGCTCGTATTTCTTAGACTATGACCAAACGTCACTTTAAGCGGGATTATAACGGCATATGTTGGGTCACACAAGAGTATACGATAGATGTCGATATATTGGGAGGGATTTGTCCGCCCTGATATACAAGGAAGATCTCGTGCCTCTCTGCCGTCAGCTGGTACGATTGGTTTGGCTGGACGCCATAAATGCTTATTCAGTCTATACTGAAAGTAAAAGAAAGTTGTGGGTGTTTCATGACACATTTTTATGGTTAGCTCACGATCAGATCGTTGATAAAGAATTAAAGATAATCGCCCCAAGGGCAAAGTCGAGTGTTGGAAATCAATGAGAATTGTTCCATTTATTACGCCCATAAGTACAATCAAGGTAAGAATTCATTTACCAACAATGTGATTATTTAACTTAGTGTTCAACTTAGTAATTGTATATTACTAAAAGGGTTCTCATGATAATTTTATGTTATGAGCGATTGCTAGATCTTTACTATTAATCGCTATAATAATAGTACTGGTCAATTACAATATTATACAACTTACTATTATCCGGGAGCCTGGCTGTCACACACATACAAGGACGTTGAGTTATATTTCATGTATGAAATTAAAGAGAATCTATATAATTGAGAAATGTATTTCACTACAAGGGTTCTACATTTTATGTAGAATATCGATTGAACAAATAGAATCACTCAAATAGTTATTTAATCGTTCGAGTAATTTTAGTATTTATCGCATAACTCAAAGATTATTGATATCGGGACTCATTACTATTTAAATTAGCTTTAATTAAAAAGTTCAACTTCATTAGCAACTCATTAGTGTCTTAACGAACTAATGTAGTTGAATCTGCAGCTGCCTTAATAATATTTTAATCTTAAGCCGCTTATCGGGCTTGTTTTAACCTAGCCCTATATAAGCAAACTTTAGGGTTTTTTCATCATAAGTTTTGAAAAAACTTTTATCAAAAACCCTAAGTAGCCGCCCCCCTTTGGCCGAAATTCTCCCAAGAATTTTGGGGTTTTTCTGGTTTTTGTTCATCCTTGTTTACTAGCATAGATTAGTTCTTGATTCAACCCCTCCTGGTGTGGACTAACTAGAGATATCATACGATTGATATTACAACAAGGAGCCGGTGGAAGTCACCCACGTTGTGAATTTGAAGCGTGTGGATTTTGGTGGAATTTACCTCACCGCATCAGAAGTCCTCTGCTCATATATATTTAATTATATGTTTTTATATGAATAATGTAGTATGCACTTTTAAAGATCCCCGAACTATGCATTTGTATTTATAATCCTATATCCATTGTAATTTTCTTCTATAATGTTAGTCTACTATTCAAACTCAGTTGCATGGTGTAATTCTTTCTGAGGGTGATAGTTCAGTGAATACATTCATTTTTAGTTTTGAGAAAGTGAAAAGATTAGCTGCCCATATGATTCTGGCTCATGAGTACCCATTTAACATCAAGGAACATAAAAGTTGTTTAATGAGTTTCTAGGCATACACTCCTTATTACAAAAAAAGATCAAGAGATATGTAGTAAGAAAAAGAGTGTTTTGTCGTTTATGAATTGGAGAAGAAATGTAATTTATAAACATTTCTGAGTAAGACAGAGTAAGTTTCGACAAATGCATTGTTGGTGTCCGTGTTCAAAGAATTGGGTTATATGATCATTACTTGTCAGCTATGTGGATAGAAACTGGTCTTTACAAAGTTCTTTCTTTTGTCAATGCATCTCCACCTCACAATGGGCCGCATTGGCAAAAAGAAGTTCTGCCAGAGTCCTCAGAATGGTTTTGGGATCGCTGACAGATTGCTTCGTGACTGGCTGATAATGCTTCTGCAAATGATTCTTGTATTAAGACTCAAGCAAGATCACAATCTCCATTCAAATCTTGTTTTAGATGGTAAGTTATTCCATGTTAGATGTTGTGCTCATATAATAAACTTGTCGGTAAGGGATGGTCTTAAGGAAATTGATTCTGTTATTGATATTGTTGGGGTAGGAGGAAATATTTGTTTGGGTCCCGAAAATAGACTAAGCTCCTTTAATGAACATAGAATTCAATTTGAAGTTGCTCTTCTACTAAGTTGGTGTTAGACAACAACACTAGTGGAATAGTACATATAAAGTTATAGCTGAAATTACACGCTATACTTATATAAAGCAGTGTTTTACTAAATATGCCGAGGATTTATTTATGGTTTTGCAAAATTTAGTCCATCCGACTTTACAAGTGGGAAGCATAGTTGCTTAAGTTTGCGAGTTTCTTGAAATTGACTGTGACAAATCTTATTAGTGGTTCAAATTACCCCACCGTCAATTGCTTAAGAGTTATCAAGAATCAAAGAATTGCTAAATCTTCACTGATGAAGTTAGTAAGAAGCACATGCAAAACATGGTCGCGAGAATGTCCCTTTAAATATGAAAATAATCGGGACGAGTGTGATCTGTTGCTATCTGGGACAATTTCTGATCCTAGATATAAAATGGGAATGATTAAGTTTGCTTATAAGATAATGTATCCATATGATTTTGAAGAGAAGACGGGAAAGGTCACAATGTTTCTCCGACTTGTTCGAGCAAAGATAATCGTAATATATTGGGATAGAAAAGTGGAAAGTGGCTCGAGGGCTGGCCAATTCCTATTTGAAGCAGCCCACCCCTCTTCCATTGTTTCCAAGCAAAGATTTCATGAATTTATAAAATGTATTTGGTGAAACGTGGGTAGAGAAAAAAATGATCTAGAGTTGTATTTCGGTGGAAGTCCGGAGTCCTCTTGTTGACAATTTTGATGCCTTAACTTGGGCGGAAAGGAAATGAGGCAAATACAAAGTGTTATAAAAAATGGCAATGGATATTCTTGTCCATTCCTATCACAACAAGCAGCTTCCGAGTCCACCTCTGTCAGCGAAGTGGTAATTGATAAAAAAGGGCTTCAAATGAGGGAGAGATACTATTGAAACACTTTTTGTGTAGCGGTGATTGGATTAAGGAGGCTTATGGAATCGTAAGTGACAAAAGAGGCGATGTATTTTACTTCTATATTCCTCGCTTTTTTCTTTTTCCGTTTTTTTGTGCGGTGGCCGGGTGGTTTTTTTTCTCTTCTTTTTCCTTCTATCCTTCTATCTCCGTTTTTTGTATTTTGTTTTTCTATTCTCGATTTTATTCTCATTCTATTCCTCTGCTTTTTATTCTCTCATCGTTTCGTTTTTTTCCTCTTCTATTCTATTTTTTCATTCTCGCTTTTTCTTCTTATATTATATCTCTATTGTCAATTCACCGTTTTTTTCTTCTAACTTATATTCATCTTGTGAATCCGTTGCTAGGGAAAATGATGATCCGTTTGAGTTGAGTTTCAGAAAGAATATGAAATGGACAAAAATATCACTAATGGTAAATATAATTGGCTGGGCTCTCGTTGTCAGCTTCTATCGCATGTTGCCTATCAAACTCAAGTGCTTATCCTGCTTTTGCCTATCACTTATGTTGCCTCGTTGCCTCTCAAACCTACAATCAAATCAAGGCTCATACTTCTATTGCCTATCAATTGTGGGCTCGTGGGCAATCAAACCTGCCCTGCTCACCATGAAGTGTCGCTTCTATCATTTTGCTTGTCGCCTCTCATCTCCGCTTTTTTGCCTATCAAACCGACGTGGAATCGTGATCTTGTCATTTTGCTTCTCGCTTCAATTTGTTGCCGATTAATGAAGCATTTTAGACTGAAGTTGACTATTCATGTTATAGTTTCAAAGATGATGATTAAAACTATCTCGATTTCCTTATGTACGAAAGATAACATGCTTCTTTCTGGCCATTCGCTACCTTACTTCTATACATCTGTGTAACTTTTGGATCAGCAGATCTCACTACTCACTAATTTCTCAAGTTGCCTATAATGTATATGGAAAATGATGAAGCGCAATTCGATTTCCGCCTTTTGGACAATTTTACCGGTTGCCTATAATGAGTTTGCCTATCATCTGGCTGCCTATAAACTATCAGCTTATAATCAAGTTGCTTATAAACCGTTTACCTGGCTTCACCTGCTGATTCATTTTTGCCCTAGATGTTGCCTCTTCTCAAAACTTGCAACCAAACAATGAGGCCAATCCCTGTTCCACCAATAATGCAAAAACGATGTAGGCCACCCAAGTCTAAGAACAAGAAAAATTGCGCTGTCAACTTGAAGAATTATTTATTGTGTAATTGTGCATTTGTGTTGGCTTTGTAATATTAAAAACAATCAAAACTGCATTTGTGGACTTGTAATGTAGTGGAATAGATTATCAATTACGTATTTTTATTTTCAATAACAATATGTCGGACCGGATCAACCGTAAGGCGTAACGCTTGCAAACTCCGGACCAATCGAGACTGATCAACGCATGCTTCAAGATTCTGCGGTGCATCTAACCGAACGCATTGCCGCCTCTAAGATAGCTCTGGGTCCGCTTACGCGCCTGGGCTGAGTGGCTTCAGGATGTTCAATCTGACTTTCACTCAGTAGCTGCCCCTGCTCTGTTCAATACTCGCTTATCTACCTCAATGACCTCCCCTATATGTGCCCCAATAGCTCTCCCAAAATCGACATCAACATAACCCAAGGGGAGATTCCAGATTTGGACCCAGCATGGCAACGTATCAAATGAGATATGGTCAATCTACATCTCCACTTCCCACCTTATAAAGAGTATGGCATAGCGTTCAAACAACCAAGGCTCATGGTGTGAAATCCTCATCATTCTCGCCTCCTCAACGAAAATAATATGGAACATGTTAACTCCCATGTCTAAAACTTGAACACCCTCCTCACCACCACAGAGTTTCCTAATAGTATCCTTGAAAGATTGAACATGAAATTCCTCCAATTTCTCTCCCGTCGCCTCTTCGTTGACTGCTCCAGGAAAAGAAGTCCATTCACACTTTCACTGTACATCTTCGTAACAACGACAAGAGAAAATACGAGAAATTGAAGTTGGCAATCGGTTCATGTCCGAAATGTATATCATTATTGACTTTAAACAAATTCTCATTCAAATAAGTAGTTGTTTTGAAATGTGAATCCAAATGTATTGGTCGTTTTGGTCATGAAACAAATTAAATCATAGGTAGATAAACTAACAACACCAACACCAATTACCCAAATGATAATGTTCATCCCAGTTCACTAATGAGTCATCTTTTGTATTTTATTCATTTTATATACTTATGTTTTAAGAAAATGTTGTTAATAATCTATGCGACTGATACCAAAACCAATCGATTATCGATTGAAAGTTTCACGAATCTTATTAATATATTTGGAAGGTCTGAACTAATATTCAATTGAGTTCTCAATGCCCTTGCACGTCTAACATGATCGAACTACATATACAACTAATACAATATTTACACGTGACCTTAACTGAAGCTGGCTCATGATATTATGTTAATAGTCATTCATGGTTGATCCTAAAACATTTTTGTGATTTGAATAACTCGAGAACGATTAGCGCTCATTAATGATACGGTCATTAACGTTCATTAATATCCATATACGCGAAATTTCAATGAAAAATCTGGGTGACATTATTGCATTAAAAATATACCATTCTAAGATGGTACAAGTGAAAAAATTCAAAAAAAAGTGTACCAAAATTATTTTATTCACTTAATTAAAATGTATACCAAAATTCGTTAAACAAGTTGGTACAAATTACTTAAAAGTTAAAAATATGCTTATATAATTGACATTAATGATTTTTTTATTGAGAAAATGGTACATATTACCTAAAATGTACCAAAAGAAAAAGAAAATATATCAAAAATGTATAATTTGTATTTTTGATTATTAATGAATCATTAATTTAACAAAAAGTTTTAACACCGTGAATCCTCTCCATATAAAAATGGGGTAGCTAAAATATCAGAGGAGATAACAGAAAACTAGTTATCGGAACACAATTCATCCTGTGCGAAGTAAATATACTACATTTCATTTAATAATTTCTTTAGCATGATAGATAAGAAATTTTCTATTTAAATATGAATTGATTGTATAAATACACAGACTTTTTAATTGTTCTATATGATGCAATATATTATTATAATAATGTTTTGAAACAGATACTAGAACATCTAAATGTAGACACTTCAAAATTATTCTTTTGTGTGCACTTTTTTATAAACAAAATCCAGGGTAAACTCAAACTATACATGATTGAGCACAGGCATTGTAGATGATGAACATCGTCGTTGGATATAACTATCCTTCTCTTTCCTAAAATGAAATGAATGGAGTTATATTTTGTATTTGCTCTTTACCTGGTAAGGGGAATGAAGTATCAAAAGGGTACACAAGTCTAATCTCTGCACACTGCCAGATTTTTAAAAAAAAAATTCAAGGCTCATTTCTTGAGAGTGCATATTGATGTGTGGCTTTCGCTCGGGGGTGCTAAATAAAAGGGAATATCAGGTACTCCGCATAAAATAGATTCCATATAAACTGATAGAAAGCTGAGATGGCGTCCTGCAAGAAGCATAAATTTGCATTTCAGTTGATGATCCCTACATTAATTTCTCCCCCAGGGATGGAGAATTATCAGTTTGGTTGAAATGGAAAAAATATCTCACATGGCATAACATATGCATTTCGTTTCCACAGAAGGATGCAGAAAAATACCAAGAGGTGGGAAAGAAAGAGGGAAAATTGATACATAAGTTTGAACATCGTCATAGAAAAAGCCAAGCAAGACGAACAAGTTTAGCGACGCTTCAGTAAGAAGACCGGTCACTTGATCAGTGAATGAGAGTGAGGGAATCAATAGAACATAGGAAGTCAAACTAAAATTCACTTTGAATGAAAAATAGCTGATTAGCTAGTGGTTTAATGAGTGTGCAAAGTTGAATGCAAGGATCTTTTGTATATGAAAATCCTTTTTATAGGATCACAAAATTCCAGTGATGTTTATAGCGACATATGCCCAGAAAAAGAAAATACAGGAATAAAGAATTAACAAAAATTACCTTGGTATATTTTTCTTTATCCAAGAACCATGTCTGCAAATAGTCAAAAGTAACACAAGGTGAAAATATCAGACCCATTGTATCATCGGGTCATTGAAAACAAAGCATCAGAAGTTAAACCTGGAAAATTAAACTGCAAGCCAGGATGCTGTGCACAGGAATCATCAAGTTGCGGTTGAAAGCCTGAAAACAACATTTCCGCAAAACTGGGTAAATAACATTTTAAGAGACAAGGTACGGATATCTGATAAATATTTAACATTACATAAATTTCTCAAACTTCGTAGCTACAAGCACCCACCTGAGGCATGTAAACTGCAGCCAATATAGCCCCAATATAATTTATCAACAACAAGCCAGAACCCAATAAGGCAATATTTTGAACACCTAATTTCGTTGCAAGAGTGGATATCTGGAACCTGAGAAATTAATTGAATAAAAATTTAAGACCTAACATCCGAAAGAGTCGCTCTCAGTCGACTAGAACAGTCCATTACACTTTTACCTGTATATTGAAAGCTTACACAATAACAATAACATGTCCCAATGCCTCTAAATAGGCTCCCACCTAAGTGGGGGTAAGGGGGGTCGGATTGTACGCAATCTTACCTCTCTGATCACCAGGAGGATGCTTCCGATTTGACCCAAGATGAATTGCATAGATTATGTACTACTTCACGATAGATGAGAAGCCTAGGTTATGTAATGATCCATTAAGATTTTTTTATATGTAACTGAATACATTGATTGGAGATATTCGCTTCCGCAACATCATATCCTCGAGTACTAGGTAAGTTAAAGATATAGAAAGCCTTGTACAAGTTTCCATTTTACTTACTTGCGATCACCCTCCACATCAGGAAGATCCTTTGTTATCGCAATGACAAGTGCAAACATAGTCACAAAAGTTGTAATAAAAGCCACAGGTGAACTGCATAACAGTTTTTATGCAGTCATTAGCAATAACCACATGGAAGCTAAATGAATAATATCAAAGGTACCACATAAAGAGGAAAATTAACATCCAAACTCACCTCCACTCAAATTGTAGCCCGAGAGCAGATCTTGTGGCATAATAAACACCAAAATTGAGAAGAAAGCCTCTTACCTACAATTGTAATTCATTTGAGATTATCTTGTACTGACTAGCAACAGAAGCGAATGAAATCTTATGCATTGCTTACAGCTCATAACAGTATTTTGATGATAATATATAAACAAATTTTGGATTACGATGGTGGTTAGCCGAGATTTTTCTGGTCAATCATCACCACAAAAGCTCAAGAGCAAACTATGCATGCTTCGCTAAGAGACTGGAGTCATAAAGAAGATTCTAGGAGATTCCGTTGGGTTATATGAAATGGAAATGAAAGTAACATTGAGTAAACTATTTACTTTACAGAAAAGAAAATAGTAACATCTGATGAAACAGAAGATGGAGAAGAAAACGACTGCAGCCAAGGGAATAATCGTACCGTTGAAATGATCAGAAATGCCAGAACAGGAAACCTCTTCATACGAAATGGAGGAACAGAATAAATCGTGCCGAGGAAAAGACCAAGGCAATAAAGTGAAGAAATGAAAGGACCAAAGTTAACGCCAACAATTAGCAAACCAGCAACAGCAAACATCAGCACCAAGAACCATGCAGATTGGACTGAGAGATCTCCAGCAGCAATAGGTAAATATGGTTTATTTACCCTGAAACCAAAGTCAGGATTCTTCAAAAATAAAATCTAAAACCAGAAAAGCACAAGACAAACAAATCTGTTTTTGCAGTGTTTAGTAGTCTCAAACATCAGATAATATGAAGTTAATTTAAACTCTCATCTTCTTTTATACTCCGTAATTTTTTTGGTTGGGGTGGGAGGGGTTGTAGTGGTGGTTTCAGCCTACAGACAATTGCCTTGAAAAAAGTTACTTTGCACGGGAAGACTATGTTCTGATTTTCAATAAAAGGGACCACTTTATTGCAGCTTACTTGTCAATTCCAATATCATATATTTGATTGATGCCAACTATATAACCATTGCCGCAAATGAGAGCAAGAAGCCCAGAGAATGCCTTCGGCACTAAAGACCATTGTATCAAATTCGGGTTTTCGATTAATGCCTTAGTTACCAATGAGCTGCCAATATATAGATAGTGAAGAAATTTAGCTGTTGCTGATACAATTGTTGAAAAGATGGTATTTCCAGAATAAAGCTATCTACATATGAGAACCACTCACAGAGATCCTAATGCAGTCCCACGTATTGTATGCGGTCTTAAAAACCTCCAAAAGGCATCCTTGAATAGTGAAACTTTATTTAAAAATGGATCTGATCCGGCGCCATCAACTTGAGAAGAGGCCTGAAATATGGTCTCAATAAATTATGTGATGCAAAACTTCAACCTCTGATTAGTATGTCCGTCAAATGTCCAAGTTATGATGCCAACTATAAGAATAAATGGACAACCACTTAGGCGACTTTTCTAGAACCAGATTTGTGTTTTCCTGATAACTACACTGAAATAATAGTAAGAACTGGTTATCTCATGGTTCCGGTAATGATATAGCATAATTAAATCTAATATTCCAGTGCAACTTACTTTCGTCTTGCCATGTAGTGTCAGGTACTCACCCTCGGTTATTTTACAGATAGCAGATGGTCGACACAGAATCACGACTCACACATTAAGGCTGCGAGGAAATACATGTCCAAGGCCTCTAAAGAGCTAACACCTAAGAGGGGTTGGGAGGGCCGGCGCTGTGATAAGAGGCTATTTGTGAATTTACCTACATGAGATTAAGGGGAAATACTATCTGCTACTTCACAATAGATAAGAAGCTTAAGTACCGTAATGAGCCATTTCGACACAAAATATAAGATTAATTTTACGGTTGTGAGGAAAATATAACATAAGTTCTTCGATATTCTTTGATGAAAACAAACGTTTTCAGTTTTAGAGTTCCACTAAAACCACATGTCTGACCACTGAAACTATGACAAGCACAAGGGAGAAGCAATATAAAACACAGTCTTCTAGACTTCCTTCATGTATTACTCCACATTTTTCTCTTAATATCACACAATATATGGTTTATACCAATACAAAGTTCAAACCAGCAGAAGGTAAGTGTGTGGACCTAATTTATTGTTTGTGTGGTTGTTTCCATCTCCATAGCTCAAACAAACTAAATATTTGAATAAGTCAAACGAAGTTCTTACTAAAAGATGACACATCATTCTCAAGTTTCTCTAATCTAAAACAAATGAACAAAAGTACAACCCTAAATCAACAAAAATTGAAAGAAAAATAAGAGGAGAGTATTTCTATAACAATTCGCTGGTTTAGGGATGCATTACTGCAAGGTTTGATGACCTAAAGCTCTTATGTCTTGAATGTCATCGTTCTTTTCGGCATAATAAAAAACCCACACAAATTTAAAGACTAAAGTTTAATAAATGGACTAGTCTGTCCAAGTCATTAACAAGCCTTTCAGTTATAGACATATTCCCTATAGTTCGAACTCTTTCAACTTCAATTTCCTTTATAATTCTAGAAATGGATACAAAAATGGTGTCTCAATATCAAGTCCTAGAAACCACAAAAAGCTCAACAGAGCAAGCACCATTCTACAGACAATACTATGCTCTCAACATTATTATCTTACAGACCTGCTCTACTCAATATCAATTTTCACAAACTAATAAACTCTACAACTACCTATTATTGATTTATCTAAAGGACATCACTTCAGAAGCAATGTATGTCATAAATAATCAAGGTGTCCATTAGACTCATTCAGTACATTACTAATTTGCACATAACCAAAATGAAAAACCATTTCTTGGCAATAAGGAGTGAAATTTAAACTTATCATAATAGGACTGTTTCCATTTGGACCATTTCTTGACAAAATTCTAGTGGAATAGATATGATAATTCAATTTCAACTTACAATTTATGATAATTCAATTTCAACTTACAATCTATGAGTCAAAAGATTGCAACTTTGATGAGAAAATACATAAATAATCAAGAAAATTCCAGCAAGAGAAGTGCCCATTAAATTCATTTAGTACACTACTTACTTGCACATATAAACCAAAATAAAACCAAAGTAAAATAAAATAAAAACCTCTCTTTGCCTATAAAGAGTGAAATTTAAGCTTACCATAATAGGAGTGCATCCATTTGGAGCATTTCTTGAGCAAATTCTTGTTTGATAACTCAATTTCCACCCATTTGAGAATGATGAATTATGCAAAACAAATTGTTTGGTGTTACAATTTCTGCATAATGTTCTAGTGGGTGCTCTTCTTTGAGAAGAAATATGTGAAGTTCCCAAAGAAGAACATGGTGTGAAAGCAAGCTCCATTAGAGAGCAAACTAGAGCAATGTGAAGTTGTGAACTAGCTTCACTATGTTTTGTCCTTTTTCCACAAAGATGGGGTTGGGTTCAACTATGGAGAATTATACTTGGGTGACAATTGTTACTAGAATTGCCAAATTCCACCCCAATGGTTTTGTTTTTTACTCCATCCGTCCCGAAAAGAACCGTAAAGTTTGATTTTCGATTGTCAAAATTAATAAATTTTGTAGGCATAATTGATACAAATAACTTTGTTTTGAGTCAAAAGTATCATATTAATAATAATGTATGATAAGAATACCCAAAACTGTAATATTTGTTTTAACCATTAGTGTTAGCGTTTTGGGTTCGAGACTTCGAGTCATGCAATGACAAAGGTAAGATTTGTTTAACAAAAAAAGTATGATAAACAAACCATCACATGGTATAAGTTTCACCTTATATTGGTATAACTATTAATTTTAAAGTAATATTAATTTTTCCTTCCTTGAAAATCCAAATACTCGCAAAATTGAAAATTTTCAATTTTTCCGATCGATATCAAAAATACTGGATATTTATTCATTAATCTCAAATTTTTATTTTGATCAAAATAAATTTTGTTGAATATTTAAATCTTGCCTCTCTTAATCCCAAACCCCTCAAAATCGTGGCACACACATATATAATTTAATCCTTATATGCTACTATGACAACTTGGAAACAAAATTTGAAGACAAATAAGGAAATATGTTTGCTAGAACAAATATTTTTAAATGTATCAAATTAGAAAGATACATTCTATCAAATATCTTATTTATTACTAAAATTATCTAAAGTATTAACCTTCACTTCATAATCCATTATTAATCTCATTAGTCACTTAAAAAATTATCAGCATTTGATTTAATGAGTTGACGTTTTACTGATTTTGAATTGAATAAAGCTTAGGCTTGATATACATTGGTTTAGAACCTGAAGGCAAGTCTATAATCTTCCAATTATCATTAGACATTATGGAATTCATCTCATCATTTATAGTTTCTTTTCAAAAACCAGCATCTCTTGAAGCTATAGCTTCCTCATAGGTCTTGGATACCTCATGTTGAACATTAAGTGCATAGTAGGGTGTTTGAACCTTTATATCATTTTGATCTCCTTCCACTAACATAACCTCATAGATAAAGTTAGGATCTGGGTATTTTTCAACTCTAGTACTTTGACTATGTCTAGGTTCAAAAGCTTCTTTACAAACTCTCTTGTTCACATTTATCCCCACAATTAAGTCATTTTGTTATGTCTCACTTGTCCCAACATCAATAGGAAAATGGTCATCTCTGAACTTGTCCTCAAGGAACTCCACTTGTATAGATTCTACTATCTAGAAAGTTTCAAGATTTAGGAGTCTATATGCTTTAGAGTTTTCTGCATATCCGACAAAAACACACCTTATGTCTTTGGGTCCCAACTCAAATCTTGTATCAAAGTTTTTATAATAGGCTATGCACCCCCACACTTTGAAATATTTCAAATTGGTTTTCTACCACCATTGCATAGTTCATAAGGTGAAACCTTGAACTTCTTCGAGGGGATCCTATTGTATACATGACAAATTGTTAACAAAGCTTCTCCCCATAGATTATTTGGTAGATTGGAACTCAAAAGCATTGCATTCACCATCTCAACTAAGGATCGATTTTTCCTTTCGGCTAAACCATTTTGTTGTAGAGAATATAGAGTTGTTTGTTGGTGTATGATACATTCATTTGCACAAAAGTCATCAAACTCCTTAGGGAAATACTCCCTACCTCTATCACTCCTTAGGATTTTAATCATTTTTTCCTTTTGATTCTCCACTATCTTTTTCAAGTTTTTGAATTTCTTAAAAGTTTCATCCTTACTCCTTAGTAGATAGACATATGTATATCTTGAATGGTCATCAATAAAGGTTATGAAATACTCCCTCCGATTCAATTTGTAAATCATTTTAGACATTTGGTATTTATTCATTTTAGATGTCGTTTTGCAAAGTCTAAGGCACTTTTCATATCTACTTTATCTTGTTATCCCTTCTATGTGAGAGTAAAGCTGCATACTTCCACCATAATCATTTTAACAAGAACCTCATCTTCCTCCTATGTCATTCATTTTTGGAATAAATTGAATTAGTTCATTCACTTCTTTTCACACCTCTTTACTTTTAATGGATTAATTTATTTATTCAAATTCTACATGTTCTGACATTTTTATTCTTCACTCAAATTGAACATTATGGGAGAAAAGGGTTCTTGATATTTGGATCTTGACCTTAGCAATTCATTTTTATACGATTATTCAAGTTAAGTCACGGTAGTCAATTTAGTCAAGATGAAGAATTAGAAGACACTAACTTGAAGCCATCGAACCCAAGAAATAAGATAAATAATTAGAAGCCATCAAATTCTCAATCATCATTGATTCTTTGCATTCTTAGGATTCTTTGTTATGTTCTTTAAGTAATCTGATTAAACTATGTGAGTTTTGGTATCAATGACTAAGCTAAGACGATTTGGTTTTTGTATAAAATAAATTTGAGAACTCTTTTTGAAATAGAAAGCATGGTTATGGCATACAAGCAGGGAGAGATGGAGTGGTAAATAAGTAATGTTGACTGATTCTTAATATATGTGCATTGGTCTAAAACGACCTGTAATTTGAATTGGAAAGAGTACCTTTTATCATTTCTTGTATACAATCAATTTAACTCACAAATGTGTGAAAGCACAAGTTCAAGTAACTCAGTTTTTCTCTCAACCTTTTTGAAAGGTTTCTCAGGCATTGTAGCTTTCACACAAAGTTCACATTTGTCATCATCATTCTCATTGACTTTCAAGTAATCATGCTTATACATAAATAAAACATATTTCTTATTAATGTGACCAAGTCTAGCATGTCAAGTATTAAAAGAATCAACCCAGTAAATAGAAACACTAACTTCATTAATAGAGAGTTTGAACATGCCTCCGGTAGAAAGATCCTTTTCCTACTTTAACATTCCAATCTTTGGTGATTACAACTCTATCGGGGATTCGCGTGACTTTCACCACTCTACACAAAGCAGACTAAAGATAAATCATAGTATTTTTCTTAAGCTCGCATGTTAACACATTAACTAAAGTGACTTTCTTCCCACTAGTGAAGAAGATTTCAACACTTCCTTTTCCTTGAACTTTAGCACTTGCATTGTTGCCCATGAGAATCTATTCATCATCACTTACATGCATTAAGACACTTGTTTAAATACCAAAGATCATCAATCAACGGATATCTTTTGAAATAAAACGTTTGGAAACTTCAATCTACAAAAATTGCCACTTCGGGACTTGAAGTCGAGACTTGTATACCTCCCGAACAAGTCCCTGTCTTTCTCTTTCTCTGGAACAAAAATTGTCCTTACATCGGGACATCATTAACGCCGGATCAAGTCCCGATCTTAAATATCCAACAATTACTACGTATAATAATTGAATAAAAGTAATTAATGATTAAAGATTTAAACAATGTTTCATAAATAAAAATTATTGAATTTTCAACCCCAGACTATTCTATTGACATTTTATTATTTTATTTTAACACGAAAGTCCCAACCAAGGGTTTAAACCTAAAAAAAATGTTTTATAAACAAACTTCTTTTTCTCCATCTTCTTGAACGAAAACAAGAATCAATTCAATTCAAGGATTATTAGAAAAGAATAATTTTTATACGAAAAAGGATGGATTGAGTAGTATATAAGAACTAAAGACATTACTGTGTCAAACTTCAAATTCTTAAAACTTAATAAAAATAAAAGAACTGTATCTACAGCAAAAGAAGGTAAAAGTGGAAAAATAAAGCAAGGAAGGTGGAGAAAGAATATGTAAGGTGAAAAAAAATGAAGTTTTAGCAATACTAGATTTAAAAGGGGAATAACAATCCAGGGTAATTATTTGTAACTCTAATGATACTCTGTTTTTTTTTGTTATTTTGGATAATTAGATCCACTTTTACACTACAAATGAAATATTATAATCAACAGAAGGAGCAAGAAATTCATTAATTATAATATAGTATAGGTGCTAAGATTACTAAAACTAGTACAGAAAACACAGAAAAAAAAAAAACTCAGCATGAAAAATGCATATCTAAGCCATCATCGAAATGTCGAAAGTTATGTTCTAGCAACTCTCTTAAGCCACAAAGACAGAAACTGGTTCATTCTCTTCTCATTGTAGAGATAAGTGCAGGAAACAAACAAAATTATCTCCACATAACAAAATACAGTATCCATTCTCAACGATTAGCCTTAGCAACCCTTTCGATCTCATCCTTCTTCTTAATTGCATAGCTGAAACATCAAGATTCAAAAGCAGCAAATTAAATTGAGAAGGATTCAAAAAGGGAAGTTAGACTTAGAACTTTAGAAAATGGTAGTGAGATTGGAAAAGGATTATAGCTGTTTGAAGAACCCTTGGCTGCATTGATGAGTTCGTCAGCAAGACACTCGGCAATGGTTTTAATGTTTCTGAATGCACTTTCACGAGCACCTGTTGTAAGCAGGTAAATGGCCTGGTTGACACGGCGAAGTGGAGAGATATCAACAGCTTGTCGCCTAACAACACCAGCAGAACCAATACGAGTAGCATCTTCCCTGGGACCACTGCATTAGAAACGAAAGAACAATTTTAACGAAGTTGCAACATTAGTCCGAAATCCGCAAAGCTACAATGCATTTGAAAAATACCTGTTGATGACAGCATCAACGATGACCTGGATGGGGTTCTGGTCAGTCAACAGATGAATAATCTCCATGGCATGCTTGACAATTCGAACAGCCATAAGCTTCTTTCCATTGTTTCGCCCGTGCATCATGAGGGAGTTGGTCAATCTTTCAACAATAGGGCATTGAGCCTTCCTGAAGCGCTTGGCTTGGTACCTCCCAGCAGTATGGGGTGTGTAAGTTGGGTGCTTGGCTGATGTGGCTGTGATGTAATCCTCAACAGACATGTCCCCTACCTGAAGGTGGCGATGATGACTCGTTAGGAGGATGTATAATAATCACTGGGACAACAAAATTGGGATACAGAATTCAAAGAAGCCATAACAACAAAAAAGAGGGTATAATAACAATTAGAGAATGGCTGATGGCATATGCAATTGTATTAAAAGCTATGTACTTCCAAAACAGAACACTAGCTTGAAGGTACTGCACATGCACGATCAAAGATCTTAACACTAAATCAACAAAGCATACCATCTACGATCAAAGATCTTGCACAGTTTCCCAGGCAATACTAGAATAATTCCATTTGTTAAAAGAAACCTCAACCAAATTGTACACATTGTAAGTATGTCATCAATGTGAAGAAATCTTATTTTTGGAGCGATAAAAAACACAACGTAAAAAGAATGAAGGAAACATAGTTTATTCCATTCAGAAAACTATGAGGTGAAAAGATTAAGTCTTGCTAAAGGAACAAATGTTGATGTCGATCAAAGATTCCACTTTCGGTGCCAAGGTATCTTAATATCCTTGATAGTCCATTGATGGTAGATTTCATCAATAGCTAAAGCACGGTCACCAACATAATTTAACATAGAAAGTGGAGCATGGTACTATGTTTATCATCATGGAATGAAAAATAACAACTCTATAATAAATAACCAAACCCCTAGCAACATAAAGAAGCTCACAACTCCAACTTACTAAAAGCCATAGGGCCATACATAGTCATCCATTGCGATAAACCATACTTATAGGCATCTAATAAATATAATTTGCTACGAATTTTAATATTTTCCACCATTCGTTCTTTCCCTTCCGTTGATGTCATCTACTATCAATATTACCAACATAAACATCCAAATTATCAACTTATACTAATATCATCCAAGTTAACCATGTGTTCTAAATCTAAACCTACGATTTGCTCAATTACAAGTATCAATACATAAATAAATTAAAAATCACTCAAAAATCCTAATATATCCAACCTCATTTTACGTTCCATAAACTAAACTAAACTAATCCCCACTAAATGGGGTCGGATATGGATACATCGTCTCCATTCAGCTCTAAGTCGGTCATCTCCTCCATTTACAATCCATAATTATATAAATAAAATACATTAAAAATACTTTAATTAGAGTATAACATTGCAAAAATACACATAAAAAGGGGAAAAGAGTTACCGAAACTTCATCATAGGACCAGCGGTTAAAGAGCATGATGTCAGTGTGAACAACTTCTTTCTTCTGCTCACCCCCCTCTGTTATCACCGCTGCCTCCATCGCCATTTCTTTCGTCTGCTCCGATATTAAACCTACACAATACCGCATATACACAAATTTATAGTTAGAAGGGAACAATACAAACAAATGTACACTAACTAAATCCCAAAAATATTATCCAATAACTTAATTTTCAATTGTCAAAATTAGGGAAATAATTACCAACACAATCAATATATGCAAATGTATAGCTTTTTTTTTTAATATACAAATATAATATATACAAAACTATTTCCGTTCAAAATTAGTAAAATTAGTTGAATTTTCAATTTTCAAAATTAATTTAATTTATAATTATAAAAACTAACAAACTTTAAATCAAACATTATCTTTTGAATCAAAATACCATCTTTTAGTACATTTTTCACCAAATATTAACATATGCAAAAGCAATTGAGTTAAAAAATTAGAAAAATCATTTCAATTTCAATGGTTAAAATTACACCAATACCCAATTATGAAATCCAACAAATTTTGAACAAAAAATTATAGTTTATTAGATTTTTCACCACATATTAAAATATTTAAGTTCAAAATTAAAAAAAGTCAAACATAAAAAGTCAAAATTGGAAAATCATTTTGAGAAATAGGAAATATAAAAGTATAGTTAGACATTAAAACCTTTCAATTTGATGTGAAGCTGTTGCTAGAGAAGTTTATTACAGTAAAAATAAAAGAAATTAGATATTGAGATAAGTTCATAAATTATGAAAACCCTAGTTTATTATTCGCATTTGGGCTCATCAATTGGCCCAATATGGTTTTTCCATCGAACATTAATAATCTATTTAAATTAATATTCGGTAAATTAATAAATTTTACAGATCCTCACCGTATTAATTCATATAGTTTTTACTGTATATATCATAAGCCTTTTAGGTAGCTTAACCATTCAAAGATATTATTTTAGTCGAATAAGGGTGATGGATGTGTTAGTACTAAGACCTTACAAGATACTGAACTACTTATTCAATAATCTAACTTGATCACTTAAACATCAACACATGTTATACCAAGGAGTTAAGATGTTCATACAATTGAGTCTTATATTTTTTGAAAAAATCTACTATTCATTTAACCCCTAAGGTTAAAATTCTTATTAGCACATTGGGCTTTTCAACCTACCACACATAAACACACGCTCGATAATGTATTGAACACACAGAGTGTGTGCTTGACATACCAAACCAACACATACCCAGTTCAAATGTGAACACATGTTATACGAGTTGGGCCCTAATTTTTTGTTATTAATATTTTCCTTAAGTATTCAACGTAATTAATTTACTTAATTAATTTAACATTCATTATGGCACATATTTGCAAAAAAATAATTATGATAAACATTAATAAAAATAACATAATAACAATAAGTTTAACATTATTGTTGTTATATTCTCGATATCCTAAATATTTAACATGATAACATAAATAAGTTTTCCATCATTAACATGATAAAATTAACTTTTAACATTATTAACATCAAAGATTCACAAAAAATCGAAACATTAACTCTTAACATTATTGAGATGAAAGATAAACATCGAACAATTTAAAATTCTTAAATTAAGATCATAATTTAAAATTGTTAAAATTAAGATCTAATTTAAAATTCATTGGAACGCAAGTTTAGGCTATATTAATTTGTGACTTTAATAGTCAGGTTGCTTACAATGATTTACTCAAAATGGTAAAAATATAAAATGGTAGAAAAGAAAAATTAATCAAGATAAACATCAACAAACAAAAAATATAATAACGATAAGTTTAACATTATTGAGATGCAAGATAAATATTAAACAATTTAATTTTTTTAAAATTAAGATCATAATTTAAAATTCTTAAAATTAAGATCATAATTTAAAATTCTTAAAATTATCTTATTAGTTCTAAAACTATTTATAATTCAACTATCGTCAAACATGGTAAGAGTCATTATTTCAAAATTATTTACAGTAATTGTTAATCTTATAAATATTTTTAATAACATGATAAAATTTATAACACTCTTATTATACGTATCCACCATAGATGGTACGTGGTCGTTTGGAGTTCTGAAAAGAAATGACTTTTGATAGATACATCAACACATAGACCGCATCCACATGTGTTCGTAATTTATCATTGCTTAGTATATTATCGATCATATGGAACATTTGTTCACAGTTGAAAGCAAGCGCCCATGCGGTCGATAAGTAGTAAAATTAAAAAAAATTGTTAAGCGGTTGAATCAAATGAAAAGAAGCGTCAAATCCTCAACCTTGGGATACCATGCTAAACCTACGCCTCAGCCTACAGTTTATGAACAAAGGCGATACGCCTCAACCTAATTCAACGCATCGATAATTCTCCATAAACCAACTCATACGGCGCTTTTCAGTTAGCCGAACCCACACCGCAGAGAAGGCCGCGCATTTTTACATCATAACTCAATGTCTTACCAAGTCTTTACCATGTGAGGTATGCCCGTGACGTAAATCAAAACATAGTAACAACTTTTCTATGTGCTAGTCACAAGAAACTTTCATTTGAGATCATTCAAAACATCAATTTTACATTCAACCAAATGATTTTGACATCGTTTATTTTTCAATATATACGATAAAGTAAAATTCGAGAATTCTAAAATGGTTCATTGTTCTCATAAAGACACTAAAATGCAAGTTTGGAAACGAAACTTAAACTAGTACTACATCTTGCTAATGAATTGACATCCAAGACAATTAATTTCGAGTGCAATAACTCAACTAGTGAACTAGCCATTAATTGGGTTAGTGCTCTAAGTTAGTCTTATCATTAGGATCTTGTGTGCCTTCTGAAGGAGGATTTTATTTAGCAATGATCCCATTATTTGCATCCAAGGATCATCAATTCCCATAACTATCAACCCTGGTAGATGAAGAACCATAGTGCATTTGGTTCCCCTGAGCACCAACCATCATGGTAGCTGAAGGAGCATAGGACATTTGGCTCCCGTCGGCACCAACCATCATGATAAAGACCATCATGGTAGAGCATTTGGCTCCCCTGGGCACCAACCATTTGAGGGTAATACCAAGGATTTTGCAGTACAGTTGGGACAGGCATGTAATTGAATCTGTCATAGCCACCCGAACCACTCGGAAACCTCTACCCAAAAAGGGTAGGTCTATGAGATAGAAATAATTTCTATTATAGAAATTAAAATTAGACCATCCTTCCATGCAATTCATCTCTTTTGGAACAGACATCTTGACCTCCACCTGTGTGCCCTCTAACTCATCAAATTTCTTCTTGGTGACTTCCTTAATAGAAGTTTCATATTCGAATGTTACAAATCTGAATCCTCTTGTACTATTAGTTACACTGTCATGCATTATTACTATGTTTGTAATATTACCAAATCCGCGAAGTATTTCTAGAATTCTTCTAAAGTTAAATCAACAGACAGCCCCCTACAAATATTTTTTTATTTGTCAAATTTGCATAGCCCCAACACCAGCTGAACTAGTGTTCAATGCGGGTTCTGTTTTTTTAACGTCAACCTCTAACAAGTTATGAAACGAAAAAATTATTTGGTATAAATATTGAAAGCACATCGATAATGAAATCCAACCAAGTGAAACTAAATTCTTCATCTTTTACAGATTTTGGATATATACATTGATATGGATGAAAATATCTAAACCTTTAGTACGAAACATCCGAAAGATTTCTTTTTTGGAATTTATAGAAACGAAACATTAATATAGTTTTGAACTTACTTTGATTTTCTAAGAGACAAATATTTTATATATTATTGTGTATCACTTTCAGATTGATTTGTTTTGGAGAATATATATCTTCTATTTATATAAAAGCTTCCTCTTATATAAGACTTAATTTTTTCATGTTTGATATTGTTATAACGAGGACGTATTTGTTATAATCTAAATACGATACGGCATCAGAAATTAAAGAAAGCGACTCTAAAGCAAATAACACTAGAAATTTTTACGTGATATCCCAAAAAACAACAAACAAAACGCTTCAGTTTGGACTAACGCATAGCCACTCACAATTTACCATAATTAATAATACAAATTATAACAGAACTAGTTAAGGTAATACTAATATAAAGAAACCTAACTATTTCCAAGGTGCTTAAAAACTAAGCTGCCAAGACCTTTCATGTGGATCAACTATTGAAATTAAACTCCAATAGCTTAGATGCGTAGAATTTGCTCAACTAAAATTCAAGCGATTTCAACAAATCTTCACCTCGACTAATTCTTCCCGATGCTACTGCGGATCGTACTAACGTAACCAACTGCATTTATAGAAGTCTTCTATCTTACGTTAAAGAGTTTATATTTCATACTCGTTGGAGTACGTGCTGTGCTTCAAGCGTAATTTCAAGGAAAGCCATCTAAATCAAGAAAGAGGATTATCAAATACGTGAAAACGGCATCAAAGTGGATTATGGTCTTTGTATTATTTTGATACTACTTCTTTGGTAGAGTATCAGGATGCCGACAATGAAATATCAAGATAGAAAATCACGCCTGGGTGGATTTCTTTTGGCTAATAATCTCGCTTTCTGTTCAAAGAAGAGCAAACTCGTTTCTTCAATGTACCAAGTTCAATATCATTTACAAGAAATAGCACAACTCCCGGATGGTTAGACGCCAAGAATACAATGTTAGTCAAAGTTCTATGACTCTATCAGGACAACTCGAGCGCTATCGTCAAGAAGATAGCCGAATCAAACATATTGATATTAGGCACCATTTCCCATTAGTGGATCCTTTGAGTATGTTAATGTAGATAAAACAACTTGCAAATATTTTCACCTTCAAAGCCCTCGATGCAATCGATTGAATACTCGAGATCTTCGATTACGTGGTTATCAAAAATAGCAATCAAAATAGCGGTCAGAAGTAATTGAGGTAACAGGTTAATACCGCGTTAAGCAACTAATGAGCTGGAACAATCGTTTCTCAAAAGGTTAATGCGCAAGCGCTATACTGACGGTCATTTACTCAAAGATTCTAATTTTGATGAATATATTTTTTGGGCGGAAAAATCAAGGATGTTAACGATCCTGCTAAAGGAAACTGCGGGTTTATTTTATTGTATGCGAGATTTGGTCTTAACTACCCACATTCCTTTCTGAAAACTTTCCATATATTTTACTCAAACAACACCAAAACCGCCATCAATTCTCTTCAAATTCATCTTATTTCTTTCACAATTCTCACAACTAATCACACAAACCGTTGCCTTCTCTACCCAATTACTCATAACCGTACCATATTTTCTCAAAATCAATCAAAAATCCCAAAACTAAAAATGGTGAAAACTCGAAGAGGCCTTAATACGCCGGAAAAGTTCCACCAAAGCGAAAAAAGAATGAAAGTAGGACTAAATGATACAGGTAATGGCAAGGAACCTCTCAGAATAAACAAAAGAGCCTGTAAGGCAAAAGGTCGGTTGTCGAAATCACAGCTTCCTCAAGACAACAATGGAGGATGAAATCAAGCTTAAATTTTATGCTAAATCGGCATATTCCCCTTATCGCTCCATGGATCATGATTCCACAACGGAGGCACCGCAACACAACAACTATTTACCTTGGGTGGATTATACAAATGTTCGCGGAACTCGATAACCCTAGACCGGTAATGGATAATGCGGACGAGATGATGTTGGGCGGGAGAATTCCCATAATGAAATTGATGTCGGTGAGAATGTTAACAAGAGGAAGCTTGCTTCCAATCATTAAGAAATACTATTGACTCTTTCAAAAAGGCCGATGTCGAATCAAAATGTGTCGTAATCATCTATTACGCCATCCGGCCAATGCCGGTGGAGGTTAAGACCGGTGAACCCCCTATTTCGCACGCTAAAAGGATGGGGATGCTAAAGCAAGTGCGTCACAAGTGATGAGCACGCGCGACATACGAGATTAATGATGCATCAAAATATCAAGGACCAAGTACCCAGGCTTCAAGAATGTATATCCAAGTGTTAAGGACACTGGTGGATGGATGGAAGGGGATTCTACTTCCTGAGGAGATATGTTAGGAACCATCCGTCATGACACTATCATTAGGTAATGATACCGACATACCAAGGTTGACGACATTCACCTCAACCTAGTGGTTATTGCAACGTGCGTGACACCAAGTACCGACACTACTACCGATGCTATTGGTCAAGAAGAAATTGACACCAATGGATACCCATCCCAAGAAGAGAGACTTAGAAAATCGGGTCGATATCAATAAACTTCAACCAAAGAAGTTAAGAAGAGAGGGCAGCCAAGAGAGCTGTAGCGCCGGGAGAGAAGAGCAAGGGAAGGCCGCAGGTTTACACTGCATAAGATAAATTTATGTTGAGGAAGTTGTGCTCAAGAACCGGAAGAGGTGATTCTCCTCGTTGTTTCAACCATCCGTCATTTATTTGTGTCGCACTGTGACGTAGGAGTCGGATAAAGAAGATAAGCGCCGCGACGGATAAAAGTGAGTAAGACTAAAGGCAAAGCCTTTAGAATGAATGAGAACAAAATAAGAATCGGGAATCGGCGATCTTGTGAATGCTGGGTACTGCATTCACAAACTGTCGTGTCACTAATCTGTAAGAGCAAGCTGGGGATGAAGTTTGTATGCACAGACGATTAAGTCATTAAAAATCATTACAAAGGTGACTCAAAAGAATCTTAACATCATGAGCATTCCTCGATTTGTGCAGAGTGACGCCAACTGCCAAGCCGCTGCCCATACTATCCGAAGCTGGTCCGAGAATTCATATGCAATATGACTGAGGACATCGATGACATTGCCAGTCCAAATCACCACAAGGTAACTTTCAGGAATTGTACCTTTGATTTCTCTCCTAGGCTGATAAATGATTACTTTGGGAGACCTAAATTTATAGTACGAGGTACAACCTAAGTGCCCAATGACATGTTTAACTGAGGAGCCATCGACTCATGGCCCGACAAAGAGACTTTCTTCCTCTGTATCATTAAGTATTAACATATCGTATACACAAGGTTGGTGTAGCTAATTGGATTCCCACTACCCATAGCATTAGCGCATTCCAATCATCGCGAAGCGTTCAGATAATTTATAGGCACTAGAGCCTCATTTGATTTAGGCCGGGTTTTGTATGACCAAACTGTCCAACATGCCCAATCCTACTACAATAAAACCCATAAATTTTATCCAAGCATGATCTGTAGCATTCTTCTAGCCTGTGAAGCGGGATATTTCACCGCAGTATCATATCGGGCGACCATCTCCGGATATTGGCTTCATCGGCCCCAAATCACGGGAAGTGAACACACGTGAATTACGCGCCGTTGCACCTCACGCTAATCGGGCTCGTGAGCCCACATCGATGGGACCGCCACTTCCACGCTTGCATTTAAGATCGAGTATTCGAACGGGTTATTTAGTCTACCTTGCTAGAAAAATCTATGTCGAGGCACGCCGCGGGGCTTGACCGGAAATGACGATCCGCATTTGTAGCAGGACGCCTGACGATGCTTCTATCCATGTACAAGAATCATCACACAGTTGCTATGTTTTGGGACAAATAGGATGTCCGATTGAGAACCCTATGCGGTGTATTTTTATTGTCTTTTGGATGTTTCAAGTGTGTTAGCCTACAATGGCTCTATGTATTTTATGTTTTATATATGGCATCCGTTTAGCCATCTGTCTTTAACTATCAGGTACCGACGCTTGGATTAATGTTCATTCCATCTTGTGTTTATTTGGCGGATATTTTACTTCCTTTTTTTTTTTTTATGGATATTTACTCTCTTTCTATTTGCAGGTATATACGCTGAATTGTGACGTGTAAGGTTCTCAAAATATTTGTCGCGAAAAACTTACCCAAAGGGGGAGTTTGTTAGTGCATGAAAATTGGCCAAGTATTTCGCGGTGTCATGACCTATTCAATGTGACGGTAGCAACGGTTCTATGTTGCAGAAAGGTATCTTTTCAAGAAGATTTTGTTTCCATTTATAAAAGCGAGATCTCTAAGTAGATACGACATTTGGTTAATAGAAAAGCAAGGCATTACTTGGTAAATAAACTAAAGAGATATGATTCGTTAATGGAAAGACATTACTTGAAGCATCAAGGTAAAAGATAATACCCGCTAAAAACAAAGCATGAAAGAGAACCAATTGTGATGAATATAATGATAAGATGAAATTTTTGTTTCAGGTAATCTTTGCCATAATTTGTCACATTTACACTATATGTGGCCTCTAAATGCGCATCGAGAAGTTTGTGAGATAAAGAGATTGCATTGTATTTTATAAGAAACAAGCTTTCAGAGTTTTATTTTATTTTGAAGGCTTCGATTAGATGTAAGTGTTTTATAAACTCCTTTGGGACATACAACCTAAGTGTTAACACTTACACATAGTCTTGCTTGTAGTGATTATTCGATGCAGGTATTAATACTAGGATAGTAGCCATAAAGGGAGGAGAAAGCAGACAAGCCAGAGCCCGGACTTATATACAGATAGAGTAGAACAGGCATGTAAGAACGGGAAACATTCAGATAAGTCCTTATTTTAATTCTCTATCATAATGTATCCTTCATTACAGTTGCCCTCGCACGTAGGGTGCATGTTGCAATCGAACTCAAGCCACGTATACTGTTTTTACTTTTGAGTTGTATTATATTTTAGTCGAAGGTAGGCTTAGAAAGGCTGATAGTCAGACCGACAACCGCATTTGTTTATAGATTACATTTTTATTAAGTTTTTTAACAATGAAAATAAGAGATAAATAATATAGGAAGCGGTACAAATTTGTGGTGCGGCAATTTTTGTGGTTCGCTATTTCATGAGTCAAAAAATATCATTTTGTTCATTCTAACTTTTTCATCCCCTATTATAACTTTTAGTGAGCGATTTATTACCGTGATATTATTTATCTCTTTTTCATTATTGAAAATCTCAATACTGACATTTATGTTTTAAGAATAATATGGAACCATAAAGAATACAAAAAGCTACTTCTAAAATAAAAATAAATGGGATTTATTACGAGTGTATTTTATAATTTTTTTTAAGGAATCTGATGTACATCCTCTAATCTTTTATATTTTGTCCACCTGTAGTTCATTTGTTAAGTTTTAAATGATCCAAATGTAAAATGATACTGTATATTTTTTAAATAAATAACAAAAGAACCCTATTGTAATAATGTTTAATTTACTTACAATTCTTGGTCTTTGTGAAGTTTATCACATAATAGTACGAGAGATCAACAATTTGATTTGACTAGAAACATGAAAGGAGAATGTAATAATATACAAGTTTTGATTATTAAGAAATGTATGTTTGCATATTATGTACATTGATTAGCATATCGTCCTAAATTGGCAATGGTTGTTTCTACTTGTGTTATTTCTATAACTAATTTTTAAGAATATAACATCTATTATCAATATGACAACTAATTCTTGTAAGAGAATTAGAAATAAAAGAAATGAATATTATATCTCCTTTTATGAGTCCTTGTATGTTTATTGTTTTAGAATATGGTACATAATGTAGTGAATACATTATAAGTAGTTATAATTTAACCATCAAATACATGATACACAGATTCAAAAAAGACGACACCAAAAGTAGGTAGGGATTCTCAACCATAAATAATATGGGCTCATTCATAGAGAACGGAGAGATCATCTAATTCCTTTATGAGTTCCTTTAGTACCTTCAGCTTATCATATTATAATCATCTAATTCATTTATGAGTTTCTTTAGTGCCTCCAGCTTATCATATTATAATCATGCATTGAAAAGTTACAACATAACTAATCATGAATCATAATACATATAATATATTAGTACAATTTTATAAAAGCATACGGAAAGGAGATATAAAATGTTTTCCGTACATAAACATAGCTGATGAAGCTAAGTTACTATTTAATTACATATCACTAAAGATATTAAACAAGATAAAATAATTTATAATTTATAATATATATTTACACTTAACAAATAACTCTATGTAGTCATTTTTCTTATGACTAAATTAGTAATCACATTATAATAATCTTCATTAAAATCAAAATCATGTATCGATTAAAATAGACAATACAAATTTTGTGTCAGTAACCGACCTTGAGTTGATATCATCTTGTCATTTAAAGTCTTAGAGCACTTGTTATGCTCAAGTTTTTGGGGTGTTTTATGCATATAAAACTCACTATTCATGCATTATAGAAGTTTTATACATGTTTTAGTTTGGGAACTGTTGTATATGTACAACATAGCTACAACACCATGAATAACTTTTCAAGCCAATTAGAAGTTGTCACATCATCTTGATTGAATCATGAAGTACCTTTCATCTGTTACAAACTGAAGTTAAAAAAAAGGAAGGCTTCTTTATTTTAGTGGGTACTAGAAATTCTCATTAAAACGATTTAAAAACGTATTTTATCCAATTATCGATCTAACTATTTCAAGTGTGGAATTATAACTTACGCCAAAAGTTAAATATAGTTAAAACCACACGACAATGTTACACAATGAAATTTTGGTCGATGATGGTGATATTGCAAAAGATTCGGATGATAGGAGTTTTATAGGAAGTGTTTTAATACAGAAAGAAGTATCAAAAGAACACCATCATAATAGTTAGCTGTAGCCGATCAAAATAAAACATTTTCTCGATTTCATTTGTTGGAACTGCTGCCTTCTGCTGTTGTTTCATTGTCCTCCCGACAGTTTTTCTTCACGGCGCTTCTCATATTTGATGGACGTATCGTACATCTATAAATACATGTGTCTTAACTACATAGGAAGTTAATCATATACGGAGTATAATAATTTGTTTATCATACTTAACCTAGATCGCATTTTGGCACTGCCCATTTTGACGCTTTAATGCTTAGATCGAAAAGAACAGTATTCACTTGGTTGGATTGAGGAAGGATCAAGTACCGATTGGCTCACGGAGAATTAGTATCATCGAAGTATCCAACCAGCATATCTTTCTTAGATGTTCATTGTATAATACCAAAGCTACGACGAATAATATTGGGGAACACCTTTTCATCAAGCCCGATCTCGACGGGTATCCAAATCATAGTATTGATCCTGTGTTTATATATTTACAAAGGAACTTATTAATGCATTAAAAGTCAATGAATCTTTTATGTAGGTGATTTTCTTAAAAACGAGATTGAAATTTGGAAGCACAAATTGATAATCTTGATATGTTCACTAATCGCTGCTTGTAAGATTTTGTCTCCTATGCTTCCAATTGCCGCAATTTTAATCATTCCGCCTCCATCGTATGCATATCACTACTAAATCTAATTGCATTTGTTTCGGCTTTTTTTTTTACAAAGAGTTATAAATCGCTTAAAGCGAAAGGTGGGCTAATATAGTTTAACCGAGTATCGGTTTATGCCTTGGCACCGCAGCTTACTTTATTGGCTATTGTAGCATTCGTAAAGAGATACTCTTTCTTTGTGAGCACTAATTTTTTGAAAAGCAATCACGCATGGTGTAGTATGCTTTTGTTCTGTTCATGAATTTAAATTCCTCTCATCCAATAACTTCCAAAGCAAAAGGTGTACATATTAGATTATGTCTCAGGGTTTATTTTATAAGTAATTTATATGTTATGTATCCGACCTTGTTATGTTCTCAAGCTCACTGTAGATTGCTGGCTCGGATTTTCCATCCACACGCCGCTTGATCGTATAGCTTGATCAATCTAGCATTGCTTGTATTTCTTCACGCTGATTCAATCCTCATGTATTTATTTTCTCTTGCATTAATACATATTATTATGTATACTAATACAATTTTGTACTCCTCAGATATACCAAGACTCATGATTTCAAATTTAATGCTTCTTCGATTGAAGGATTTATGATTAAGGACGAAAGATTTGCGACGGCGATTTAATCGTTTTTTGTTTCTCAAGTAAGCCGGTATGCCTGCTTTATTTTAATTAGTTAGTAAAGATTTCAATTTAGATGTATGGAAACAATTAAAGTAATAATGTACTTTAGAATTGTACTTATCAGATTGCAGTAAAGTTAAGTCGCTTTTGCTACACCGCCGCTTCTTGAATTCATGGCTCTTGCATCAACATCGGGTCCTTGATATCCTGGCTATTTCTTCCCATAATGTTATGCAAATCTGAATCATCCTGCAATTTAAATTAGTTTTAATTCATGAATTCTAATGTGATTTTAACTGTAGTTTATCACTTAAACTTACCTATATCAACTGTATGGAACAATAATCTTTTGAGTTTCCCATCAACAACTATATTTGTTGGCTCTTCTCAGCAATCAACGCTTCATTATTTCGGCATCTATAACATCGTATTTTCATATTTAAGCTATATTGTAAAATTTGAATTTTAAGTTGTGCATTATGATGAAGAGTATTAACATACCGAAATTAGCGCTGGGGCTTTCTATTGCTAAAAGAACACCGATTGGCTTTAAGCTTGTCGTGGTAAGATATCGCAGTTCGAATCGCATCCGATACAGATTTATAAGAGTTGTCTCTGGAGTATCCATCGGGTTTTGGATTATCCATTTATACGGTATTGTCCTTCAACGAATCTGACTTGTGCATTTGTTATGTCTTGCACTGAGAACAATCTTAGTTTTGGAGTAAGAAAGGGAATATGTGAACCAAAAATTGTAGCTGTGATTTGATTCCCCTAGAAAACATAAGCAGCCAAGTGTTTTTATATTTGATAGTGTAGCAAAAAAATGGAAGATGCTTTGTAATTAAAAATACCTCATCGTCTGTTAATATGTATCGCTTGATCGCAGCTGCCATAGAAATTAGACAACAGAATGTCTTCGCTTATAGTGATCCTCGATGTCCAATTTCTAACAAGTAAAATGTCTATCTTTGAACGAAGCTAGTATTTCTGCCTCCATATGTATTTAGACCTCGCGTTTTTCATAAAGACGAAGAGAGTTATGAAAGTTTACAGACCGTATTAAAGTAATGGAAAAGCAGTGGATTGATTTGATCGGGTCCATGATGACTGCACAACATCATCTACAATTGGTAATTTTAGGCAGCAGACACATATTGCACGTATTTGTATAATCAACACCAAGCAGTAACACATGGCCACACATAATGCCATGAAGAAATGGAGAATTCAGTGTCGTCGTTTGAAAATCATAGAAAATAGGCTATTTTAGCTAATACAAATAAACCGAAATTCAAATAAAGTATAATCACACAAATTCAAAATGAGCCTTACAGAGTATACAATACAAGAAAATCAGTATAATGGAAATTGTAGTATTAAGAAGGTTAGAATATCGCGGCTGGGATATCATATAGATAAGCGATGTAAGTAAAAGTATCATAGCTTGTAAAACATAATATATGAAAAGCAATTCGCTTATTCTAGAATAAAAAAATGTTGTTAAAAGTAGTTGTCACTGTCTTATTAACAACTCTGGGATGACTTTATTCTTAGTTACGCATACTATTATATGACGTATATCAAAAGTAGATAAAAAATCTTCTTAGAAGATTACAAATATATGCCTTCACAAGAACTTCATCATAAACAATATTAGCTGTATACTTAGTTCCTATGTCAAGACACATCACGGGAAGCGTTCAAAACTTTCACGTTTTCCCTGCTTTTTAAATACTGACAACGCCACGAAAGTTCGTCCACATTTAAAACACGGGTTGGCGGAGATAAATACCAACACAATCAAGTGTTTGACCCTGTGCCTTATTTATTGTCATTGCAAAACATAGGCGCAATGGAAATTGGCGCCTAACGAATGGTATTAAGTATTTGTTGTCCGATGGATTGGGTTCTAGGGGAATTCTTGGAATCCAAACATCTTTCCCTTGAATCGGCTCCAAGAAGAATGACGCCCCACAAGATTGGTGTCAATTTCTTTGCAATGCTTCAGTGCCACGTACGCCTTCCACGGGCTTATTTCAATAAGATAACAGTGAGAATTCACTGAGTGCCAATCTATGTCAAGTGTTCTCTCTGCTCCTAGGTCACTCAAGTAATCAACATACTACCCTACCCGATGTATTTTGGCTCTTTCGCTGACAAACTACGGGTTCCTCTCGAATTCTTAATTAATTTTTGAATTGATGTCGCTAACAAAATCATTTTCGGGCAGAATTTATGCCGCATCACTTCAAAGTGTTTCTGCTTTCAAATACTGCATCGTGATATACATAAAGCAGGATCGATCCTCTACCGGATGTTCAAGTGTCACAGATCGATTAGCATTGGTTGTGGAATCTCAATTTCATGTCTTTCATTTTCAGGTTCCTTCCCGTTGCCAATTCTCATAAGAAAGTCAACAAAATCAGATCATATTCGCTTCCTCATATTTTCAAGCACTTCAGCTTTTTTGGTGTTGCTTCCACAAAGTCGAGCTCACGATGCTTGCATTTATTTGTTCATTTCGCCTCTTCTAACAACAGAAGAACTCGCGTAAATCGCCTCCAAAACCACCAACTTTCCCCCAAATGGTCAAGCTCATTTTCACAATGTTTCGCACAGCGGCAACGCTGCATGGGGATTTAATTTATCCGCCATAGGTGCTTCATCCCAAATGAATACTTGTAATTTCTAACAAGATTACCTCACTGCTTGATAGAAGCCTCGATAATTTAGCACTTGCTTTTGTGGTCAATCGGGGATTTCAATTTAATGTACTGCTCTGGCCCTCCTAAGAACTCAGAGGAAGCAATTCCAGATGATGCTACTATGATTCCTATAAATCCTTTTGACCAGATAATAAGGAAAGCAAGACTCAGACAGAAACGCTTCCGCCTCCGTGTCCATCAACAAAAAATGCCCGCATCGATATCAGACCGGCCAAAGATTATGTCAATGCTTTTTCTCGCTTTTCATTTAATTCATTTATTGCATACAAGTCTTGTTCTGCATAGAATGTTTTTCCCACACAACTTCTCTTTGTGTAATCTCTTTCTTCCTTCACAGATTATATGCAAACGGTACGAGATGAAATTGATTAACATTTCTACCTAATGACTCCAACGTATCATTAATCCCTTCAAGCACTTTATACAAGATGTCGCTGTCAGATAAATTGAGTTGAGACTGATCTTTCTTGAAGTCCTCTGCCATATGATCATGTGGGTCCACAACAACTTCTTAGGATTCGATGGCTCAATAATGTAGAAGAGTAGCAAACACCTGCCTCCAAATCGAATCTAAATCCTATATATAGATGCTTCTCTTCTATAGCCTTTCTAAGTCAAGCCGCCATGTGTGTGTCCTCTCATGGGTCGCTCAAATGATCTCACAAGACTCCATCTACCATCCAGAAGCTTTCAGTGAAGCTCGACAATGAACATTATTAAGTAATATCCTTAGATAGTACCTTTCACTTTCCATAGGATTGACTACGCACAACCTACCAATGGCTAGACCTCGTTTTCTTTTGGTCCATGTTCTAGGTCAACTGCCATACGCAAACCGAGGAAATCCCCTCTGTAGCGCCTTTACTTTTTTTGCTCAGATCACCGGCATTGTTGTCACACCACAAGATTGTTCAAGCCAATCTTTCATCTTGTAGAAATTTTTCTAAGTCTACATCATCTTCAAATTGTACCGTCTGGAAAGTTCAGTGTCAACTGAATGATGAATAATTAAAGATGAATCGAATTAAATGATATTTGTAAAATGAAATTATAAATGTAGATAATAGTTTCTAAAGAGTAATTGTGAAGTCTAACTTAAGTCTGTTACACAAAAAAGTTAAGTAAACTACAAATGTAAAATTTCAAGGAAAAAGCTACACTACGAGTTTAAGCCACAAGTAAGTTCAATAAGACTACAGTTAACTAATTTTACAAGTTTGTTGGGACAAAGAAGAAGTAAACTACAACATAAAATTTCAAGGAAAGCAAGACATGAAAGTATATATCAGACGGAACTAAAAAGAAGCAAACAAACACATTTTGTTACACTCAAGCGAAGAACTACAATAGAAAATTTGCAAGGAAAAGCAAAGCACTATAAGTTAAGGCCGAAGAGATGGAACTAAAAAAGAAGCAAAACAAACACATTTTACTAACATGAGTGTAAAAATGAAAGAATCTCCGTAAAGGATCAAGCAAATAACTATCAGAAAATGACACTCTTTAAAGAAAGTCACAAATAAACACACTATCATGTATATATACTACATTTGTTTATATTTACCAGAAGTATATAAAAGCATGTATATATGTATAGTTAAAACAATGACATTTTCTACACAATGATATCTATAACGCATCGATCTCGACTCAGATCCCAATCAGAATGGTTCTACTTTACTTAGTTTTCAAATCAAAGAGCATAAGTCAGAAATGTAGAATATAGATAATAATGTAATATATCGATTTTTAATATAGATAATAACAATATACCGTGATTTTTTCTTCTACAGACTAAGTAATTATTATTATGCATGTAAGTGTACTTCAGAGATTAAGAATTGACAAAACGCTCTATATCAGATTACATTATATATCATATATATATTAAATTATATTAAATTGGTGGCAATCAATAATTGTGTGTATTTATTTAATAAAATAATGGAAATTCAAAGTGTCAATCAACTCGACGAAATAGAATTACTGCATCATTAATAATCTAACCTTTCATGATTCAAATATTAATAATATTATTAAAAACATTACAAAATAATAATAATAATAATAATAATAATAATAATAATTATTCCAAATGGCCAATTCACCATTTTCGCTTAATAACATCGGTATGAATTTCATACAAACAAACAAATTAAAAGTAATATTTCATTCAAATAAAACAAATTAAAAGTAACATTAATTTTGGATAATTAATAAAATTGACTTAGTTTCAAGGAGATCTTACGTGTTATACTCCGATCTAACGCCATCAAACAATAATATCCAATTATAGGTTTTCCCTTTGTAAATTCCATTTACTAATAAATTAAAATTAAAACATATATATTCAACAATATTTAGATTAGATAAACAAACTAAGTAACATCAATTCAATTATTAATTAATAAACCTGACTTAGTTTTCATGAGATATCGCATGTTATACTTCTGATCTAAAACAAAATTGGACTTAGCTCTTTGAAGGAGATCTTGCATGTTATACTTCTGATCTAAAACGCCATCAAATAATAATATCATCCAATTCCAGGTCTTTCTGTAGAAATAAAATTACTAATAATGAAAATTAAGAAACATATCTGCACAATATTTAGGGGATTAGACAAACAAATTAAAGTACTAATTCAATTATAATTAATATAATATGTGAATGTATTTTAAAGGAAATATATTACAATCAAACAAATGTCATCCAATTCTATGCATCTCATTGAAACAAACTTAATAATAAAGATTGATTGATTTAAAAAAAGAGAATAAAAACGAGGAAGAGTAACGGTCGTAAAGGATTTGTTGCAAAGAAAAGAGAAAAGTAAACTAAAACACAAAAAAGGAAAGAAAAGGAAACTAATTCCTGAAATCACAAATGTCAACTAACAAGCAGACAAAGAACGACTTTCAATAGTGATAAAACCAAAAATAAATGACATGAAAATGGTAACCTGGGCCAACATTAAGCAAAGACTTACGCCCTGGGGGCAACAAGCCCAGAAAAAGCTTTCCACCAGCAAAGATGAAGATTATAAAGTAGGACTTACACCGACGCCTCCACATCAACCGACGCCCTACCAATTTTCAACAAGTGGAAATAGGATCCACCTATTCTCACCACTATCAACACACACCGATCTCAATACAACGAGAAATAACACTTAAAGTGTCTGTTAAGCGCTTTGGGCGCTAGCAACAACCGCACAATGTTGTAAATATTACAGAACCCCTCCTAACTACACACATTCACTCACCGAAACGACACCGGCCAAATCGTATCATTATTATGATGTTCAACTTGTAGTAAAACATTTTTCAGCGTTTTTCATCTTCAAGAAGCGCCGCCCATTTATAGAGAAAGCCACGTGAGGGTTTTGGTCTCTTACCATGAAGAGATCTTCTAAGAATCTACCGCCTTCCATAACGTTAATCCTACTAAAACTTTGATTCTGCCATTCATAACTTGAGTCATACCAAAACTCCAAACTTGCCAGCGACCTATCAATCAACATAATTACTATCCTTCAAGGCTGCCACTTAACCCATCAAAGCCCAAACCGCAGCGACACAAGAACCATCAAAGCCCAAACCCCAAAGGACACAAAGAACCATCAAAGTTCAAACCGCAGTGACACAAAGAAAAACACACTCAGACGCTTTAACACTCAGAGCACTTGTTTGAACATTGTCCATGCAGATGTGTGTGCTCAGTAAAGCCTAACAAATAACACTGAAGAAGAAAAACTTCTTCAACAACTATTACGACTAACAAACCCCCTTTGGGTAAGTTTTCATGACAAATCCTTATGCAATCGATGACCCATGTTGTTAAAACATTGTGGTAAAACCAAAGCAGATTTAGCACTCGTAAACAAACAATTTAAAAGTCCCAACATGTCCCAACAATGGTCATTAGTGTCTCCCCTATTTGTCTGAACAAACGGACCTAAAGAAAATAAAACTAGAAGAAATACAAATAAAACATAAATACTAGCTCATTACATATACGGAAGAGAAGTCCCAAAGAGTAGAGTTTTGTCGACGGATTGACACTATCCGGAAGGACAATTAATTTTTGCACGGAGTTCCAGTGCACGGATGATTTGGCCTCGACCGGCTCTACCCGCTTAAGTTCATCCCTCGTACACCTGAGCGTAAGTTCGGCAAAGATTTCCTTCGTGTAACTAGCCGGTTGCCCGTGAGGCACTACATCAACATCCACCACGTGCTTTCCTTCATGAGTTTATCAATGACGCGAGATTTTGCATCTTCACCGTGACCATCTTCCTTTCTCAAAACATCGATGCCGCGCGACTGCAGATCGCAGATGGCACGTGAACCCAATAGGTTTTAATTTCGCCCGACTTAAAGCGTGATTCATCGATCAAATATTATCTTTCTCTACACTTACCGCGCCGTAATCATTACAACAAAGATCCTTGTTAGAATCTCGACAACATCGTGTTGTTTCGAGGTAGAACAAGGTTAAGAATGTAAGCTTTTACGAAGAACAAAGATACCGGCATTTCGTAGGAAGTCAGAATCGCCTCTTCGCCGCCACGCCTCGGGGAGTTCCACCACCAGCCAATGACGCCCCCGAAGCCAGAGCGGCTCCGCAGAGCTCCATCCTCGAGTCCATAATGTCGTCATTTATCATCTACAATTTAAAGACGTGTCCCCTGCTTCACTTTCAGGAACACTGAGTCCCGGCTTAGTAATATCCCTCAGACAGCAATGCACAAATTCCTGACCAGCTTTTAGGCCAACGAAGCCCAATGTCCTTCATTGCTCGAAAGCAGCCCCCCAAATGCAGTTATGTCCATATAGTCCGATTGTTGGCCAAGGCATCCGACAGAACCTCTCCAAGTAATATTCCTAGCACATACGAACTTCCACCTTGGCAAAGATGTTCTTTCTCCATAGAACTCAACTCCACGCCCTCCGCTTTACTCCTTTAGTACTCCTTCTATCGATACGGTCGCTGGGAGCCTATCGATTTCATTTTACTCCTTCAACTACTGTGGTCTCTTTTCTCTTCCCTGTGAGGACTCCTCTCATCAATAACAAAGTCATCGCTTTCTTTGGAATCTCAATCCTTCCTTCTTTTGAGTCCACTTCTTTTGGCATCTTCTCCTTCAAAGACTTCTGCTTGCCCTTCTCGCCTCTCTTCTCAAAGAAATTTTCTCAAGATCATCTAAGTCCACATTCTTCCTCTCAGCATAGAGGACTCTCCCCCGACCTAACCTTTCTTTTCCTTTGTGAGGCCGCAAGATCGCCCTAGTTCTTCCTCAATTCAAGTCGATGTAGACAATTATAATATCATCATCTTCTTGTAGCCAAGAGAGTTCAGAGGACGACTTCCGAACGAATCTCACAGGCCCCCCTGCTTTTCAAGAAGACTCTCATTCCTCCTCCTTTTCTACGTTAATCTATGTTGGCTCTTGGGAGGACTGTATTTTCGTGTTTACGAATTTGTTTCATCGTAAAGTGGAATGGATGTGTTTAATCACGGATTAACCTCCGAATCATCATCACTAATTTCCACATCAATGTCGATTCAGGTCAACATTATCCTCATGCACAAACCTGAGATTGTCTCGTAGAATTTTGACCTTCGAGATTGCTACTTTCGGCGACAATCCTAACCAGTAAGCCAACTAATCTTACCCGACTCGGCAACAATCGGCTTTGTATTCACAGATGTCATTGGCTCTTCAAGTACTGTGACTTCCAAATGATGCAGGATTGGTTGGGTTTCTTCAACCGGCGCCACGACCGAGTGAACACCCGAAGAGGATGTGTTCCCAAGTTCCTCGCCTCGAGCCCTCTGAAGCAGCCTTTCAGTGCTTAGCGTTTTTCGAGAAAGAGATTCAACACGCGAAAGATAAGGACGCTTGAAAGATGAAAGATTGATCGCGAAGCTCATGAGTGGGACGGTGAGGTGAAGAGGTCATGGTGAGTAACGTGTATGTATGCGGTTTGAGCTGGTGATGGGAGAGAAAAATAACTTCAACACACGCTCTTGAAAAGAGCACACAAAGTGCCCAAGAAACCGCTAATTTAAGAGTAACTGCTGCTTACCTTTTATCCAAATTTGTTATAACACTTGTTTCTATTCATGCTATAACCTCGCTAATTGCTATTTGTTCATGACACACAACCCAAGGCCGCTTCTCTTCTCGTATATTCGAATTGATTAACGCCTAAACCCTTCGTAAGAATATCGGCCAGCTTGTTTATCACCGCTACATGTTCCAACTCGATTTAATTTCATCTTCCACCAACCCCTAACGGCGACCGCCGTGATATCTATATGCTTAGTCCGACTATGCCAACTGGATTTTTGAAATGCTTTTATGGCACTCCATGTTGCCAGAGAGTAGTCGCCACTCCCCGGTTGACACCATATTCTTCCAAGATTTGTCATCCAAATTAGTTGAGTACAACCGCTTCCCCGTCGGCCATATATCCGCCTTCACTGCGTGGAAAGTGACACCGAATTTTGCTTCACGAACTAAGAGACAAGATTATTTCCAATGTTAAACATCCTCCAGATGCTTCCTATCCTCCGTGTTTCCGCCTACCAAGATCACAAAGATCCAACAGAAAGGCAATGGCCAAAAGTATATAAGAGTCCATGGGTTATATGTACTTATTATTACTGGAGAATCTCTTGACAAGTTCAAGCTGATTTTCGATCAATATCTGAAGCGCATACCACCCAATGGAGTGTGCTATATCGTATTTACTTGGCAGCTGAGGTGCAGTGGTATCACCGTCACGCTTCTATGTAGTTTCTCATCAACATCTTTCCCATCTTGATCCTCGTAACTTTTAAGCGAGCCGCCAACGGAGTTCTTTTTATTTTTAGACGCTTTCAATCCAAACTTTCATCATGTTCTTGGCATAATTGGTCTGGAGATGAAAAATGCTATCTTCCATTTGATTAACTGAATCCCGTAGTACTTCAATTCTCCCACCATACCTATCTCAATTCTCGCCTCCATCTGGCTGAACGAATCGCTTTTAACAAAGCGGCTCACACTTCACCGAACACTATGTCATCGATATATATTTGAGCTGCCACATCCGGTTCTTATCCCTTTATGAATAAAGTGTTATCAACTCCCTCGAAAGTATATTCATTTTGGTCGAAATACGCGGCTTCTATACCAAGTTCATGGAGCTGGCTTGAGACCATAGCCTTCTTCGCTTTATACACATGCTCGTGGATTTTAAACACAACTTTTATTGAAACTAACATAGACCTCCTCTGAACAATTCCATTAAGAAAAGCACTCTCGATATCCATCCTCGAAAGAGTTTGAATTTCAAGAGATACGCAATGTAGAGAGTGTATTTAATCATTTCCAAGCCCTCGGGGCTACTCTGGCGAATGTCTCTTCAAAGTCAATTCTTCAACTGTATAACCTGTGCAAACTAATTCAGCTTTGCTTCGTAACATTCCCCGGACTCATCCATCTTATTCAAGCATCCACTTAGCGCCAATAATATCAGATCCGTAGGTCTCGTAACAAAAGTTCCTACACATCGTTCTTATCAAACCGAATTTAGCTCTTCTTACAGCCGTGATCCAAAGACTCATCAAGCAATGCAATTTTCATTTTTGGTTCCACTCTTTGAGGCTTTAAACATGTTTCTCCAAAGAACTGTATTTTTCTGATAGTCGAATCTTGTCCTTCCTCCTACATATTCCTTTGATCAAGCCACCAATGATATGTTTTCGCAGGTGATTCTTTTGAATTCCTCGCAAATTGGTTCAATTTCCTTTTCCTCCAATTCCGCACATTCTTTCATCCCTTCATTATCTCGACTGAGCTTAATCACGGTTCGACAATCTGGGAGTGTCTTTCATCTATCATCGTCACGATATTCGATCCACCACCTTCACATTTATAGATTCCATAACTATATGAGTTCGCTTGTTTATACACTCAAAGCACGGCTATTCCTCGGAGTATCCTGTGAAGATCTTCACTACTTCACATCAAATTTCCGCCGGTTCTCTATCGGCCGTGATATAAACACGACTTCCAAAACACACACGAAGTAGCGCATACATCTCGGCTTCCTTCCTCGCCACAGCTCATAGGATGTCGACGAGTACTGTCCGAGTGTAACCTCACATCAGGATAATACGGCACTCTCCCCGCCTGTAATTTTGCATGTAAGGCATCCTGGCATGTAGCACGACTCCGCCATTTCTGAGTGTTCTCGTTTTTCTTTCCACGATTCCATTTTGTCGAGGAGCGATAAAGTGAGTATTCTGTTTGATTCCTACTTCACCACAAAAATTTTTGGAACTTGATATTCTCAAATTCCTACCACGACGTCAATAACCAAGATGTCAGCTTTCCCCTTTCTCTCCTGGATTCAGACGCCAAGGCCCTAAACACATCAAAGGTTTTAGATTTTTCTTTGAGAAACTCAACCCATGTGTACCTTGAAAAGTCATCAACACACACAAAGACATACTTTCTCCCAAATTTATGCTCTACTTGTACGCCGGTCCCATTAAATCCATGTGTAGTAATCTAATCCTCAGTCCAATTGTCAGAATCGGCTGGTAATTCGGTTTGTTTAAGGTTTATTTGACATTCCCCACAAAACATTTTCTCTCACACAAATGTGGCAATCCTCGTACACCATTTGTAGAAATAAGTTGTCGAATATCATGTAGCTCAAGTGTCCAAGTCGCCAGGCCATAAATACATCCCTTCTCGAGCCTGGCCTACCAAGACCCTATGACACGGTGTCCATAGATAGCGCCATCGCGATCGACTTCTGCATAACGAGGTCGTTATTTTGTCGCCATTACATGTATTTTTGTCAAAGGCAACCTTGTAATTACCCACACAGAGTTGGCTAATACTTACACATTTGCAAATGAGCCCTTCCACCACAAATGTAACTTCTTCGAGATTAGTAACTTCAATATTCAAGCAGTACCTGCCGATAATCTTACCTTTTTCCCCTCCTCCAAAGGTGACAAAATCAGCTTTCACGCCCTGATTGCAAGATACTTATTCTCATATGTCCGAACAACTCAATCGCCAAAGTACCATCTAAATTATGTCAGGCTTTAAGAGAAGTAAAACCATATCGCTTTTATCACGTAACCTTTACCTATCAGATTCTGGTGGAGAATATCGCTTCGGCCTTTTCCCATAGATTTTGTAATGTTAGGCGCTATATGTCCCTTCTTTCCTGGCAGCAATGGCATCTCCAGTAGTTTTCTTTTGATCACTGATTTGGTCAGAAGTCTGCAATTAAAACATCCTCTCCACATATAGGTCAGCTTGCCTCATGGTTGTATCCTATTCCCGAATCAAGCCACCACACTCTTTCCTCGAGATAGAATTTCATCCAATATTGTACTGAATTCATCATGTTTATTCCCTTTCTTTGTCATTCTTTCTACTTTGTTTTCCTTTAATGTTTTATTTCAACTCCTTGTTCTTCATTGTTTCTCTCTAATTCTTGTTCCTTTCTTCAAGATGCTTCTTTCAATTTCAGAGGTGTATGCTCATAATGTGTGGACCCATTTTTCAAACAAAGAATCGACAATAAGCCATCAACCTTTCCTTCAATAAGTTCTTCCTCTTCTTCACTATGCTGTCGTGGTCATAATTATTAACTCTGATCAATTGCATGGCCCGATCCTCATGAGCTGTAAAAGCTACAAAATTGCTAACCTCATTGTTGCTTTCTTCTTCTTCATCGGTCTCTTCATCTGACAAAGTGGTATAAGAACTTTTGACCGGCTTCTTTCACGTAGTTCGACATTCAACTCGATGCCACTAAAGCCTTCGTGACTCCTCACATTTGTATCCTCCTTTGATGGATTATTATTCGATCCCCCCATTATTCGATCCTCCGACTTTGTGGTTCTTCCACACTGGCTTATTCCGCTCTGGCCAAACGTTCTCAAAAGCCCAAGAAGGTTTCTTGTTAAACCTTTTAGAGTTTTGTTAAAATTTTTTGCCAAGAGATTTATAGTTTCAGCCGACCTTCTTCCTCGATCAGATTTGATGTCTTCAAAGCTATCTTTCCTTTAGATGATTCGTCAGTCTCCGTAGCCTATTTCAAGTGTTATGATTTCCCATCGCTTCATCGAAATCATAGTTGTAGACCCCGAGCTTCCTCTATAGTCAGAATCTCTTTGAGCAAATCTTTTAGGAAGTGTTCTCTCGTGATTTCTAACGGTAGTTGCTACTTATCTTCTCTCTCTCCAAGTGAAAGACTCATTAGCCAGTCCTTTATTTCGAATCAGAGGCCGTGATTGTTCCTGCCCTCCGCATCTCGATTTTCCACCGGTGGTTAATCGTCAAGTCTAGACATCTCATTTCAAGTACCTTTCATAGCAAATTCAGGATTTCCTATGCCTCCTTGGCCACAAGACACCCAGCTAATAAGTTTAAACACTTCGACTTAATAAGACATAAGATAGTATTTAGTGCTTTGTTATTCCCTAAGGATACCCCGCTCTGGGCATTGACCGCTTTGTTTCTTTTCGATCACCGTAACTCCTTCATCATTTGTTTCTCGTGGCCCATCTGTACCCAGTAGCAATGCTCTTTCCGTGTTCTTTATCCACCGATCGTAGGCGGTCATCTTAGCTTCAAAGAGGGTAATTGGGACGCAATTAAGTCGCTGGGAGGACGAAACATCGAGCCACTTTCCGGTTCCTTCCATTGGTTCACACAAAAGATTTCACTCTATATGTCGAAAGTGCCCGCCTCGATACCAATTGAAAGCGAATCCACCCCGAAATCATAGCTTGTCAATCCAACAGCTAGACAACAAACGTCTTTCAATAGTGATAAACCAAAATAAATGCATACATGAAAAAATGGTAACCTGGGGCCAAAGGCTTTGGCAAAGATTTCTACGCCCTGGGCAACAAGCCTATGGTGTGCTCTACCTTTATGCGCATTTAAGGGCAGGATTCTTACACCTACGCTTCCACATCAATCGACGCTTAGCTAATTTTCACTATGTGAACAGATCCACCTATTCTCACCACTATCAACACACTCCATCTCAATACAACGAATAACACTCTTGCCATGTCACATAAATAACAATCAGTATTACATGCCAGGCTATTAAAGAGAACCCTCCTAACCACACATTCACTCACCTAAACGACACTCAATAAATCGGATTATTATTATGATGTTCAACTTTGTAGTAAAACATTTTTCGGGTAAGTTTTTCATCTTCAAGAAGTGCCGCCCCATTTATGGGTATGAGAAAGCTCACGTAGGTTTCGTCTCTCGACTACAAAGAGATCTCTAAGAATCGCTTCCATAATGCAAGTTAATCCTACCAAAAACTTTGATTCTCGCCATTCATAATCTCGAGTCATACCAAAACTCCAAAAACTTGCCATTTAATCGAATAATCAACATAATTACTATCCTCAGTTGCCACGAACTCCATCTAAAGCCCAAACCGCAGCGACAAGAACCATCAAAGCCTAAACCGCAAGGACACAAAGAACCATCAGCTCAAACTGGGCAAGCGACAGACAAAGAAACACACTTGTATCAAGCTTTTAACAATTTGTGAGCACTGTTTGAACATTGTCCACATAGATACAAGCGTAAGCTAAAAGCCTTAAATACCAATGACCGAGCAAGAAAAACTTCATAACCACACACTAATAGAAAGCATAAAAAAGAAAAGACAAAAAATGGAATAAATAAAAAGAAGAATGTGCAAAACACGATACATTGCATGTTAAGCTTGAGAACTGGTCCATGACCACGCCGATTGACCAACATGATGTCTACTTTATAACTACTAACATATAATATATGTATGGTTTCTATATATAATTTATTGGGCTTATCATATAATTTATCTATAAATAGTATGGAGTATATTATAAAATGTTATGTCTATAATGATAAAAAAGTTATCTCTGTGTTCAAACTAACTTATATTTATAAGTATGTATTTGATGATTAGATGTGATAATATATATATATATATATATATATTTTATATACATTATGAAATAAAAATTGATTTGTAAGATATGTTGAGAATTGGAGGAGAGATAAAATAATGAGATATAGAGAATTGTTTATATAAAATATAAAGTAAAACTTTTAATAAAATATGTATTATTATAGTGAATAAATAGTATAGATGGGGTGTTGTATATGATATGGGAATGAAATGTAACATTGAAAATTGTGAAAAACAGATAAAACCTATGATAGTGAGTGCTCTTCGCTGCTCAGTTCCCAAACTTGACATCGTTTATTGTTCTCTACTCCACTTTAAGAGAAAACAAAATCAGGTAGTGATCTCCACTAGGAGAAATACAATTTATTTTGTTTTGCTTCTAATAAATGTAGACTTATAGTGGTACTTACACTACTACTTTGTTACATATTTGCAGTGTGAAAAATGGGAGGAAACTGCAGGGATTGCATCAAAATGGAGGAGGAAATTTACTGGAAATACTTCCAAACTGTTCAATTCTCCCAGACTCTGTCTGGACATTTTGAACACCAACTTGTAAGCCTTTCTTGTTATCTTTTTTCCTTTTCTTTTTATGATTGTGGTTTAATATCTTGATTCTTGTAAGTCTCTGCATGTATGTGTTGATTGATTTTATTTCTACTTACTTGCATGTTTACTTGGAGCTAATCTTTGACCTGCATGAGTTTGAGCTCCAATATATATTCCCAGTAGAAATTCAAGTATTCATGGAGTCATGGTTGACTTGTAGGGGCGTCTTGCAAGTAGGGTTGTTATTGAACCGATTAATCTTTAACCATTTCGTTAAAACCGGAGCGAAAATCGTTCGTAATTCAAACCGGTTATGATTCCTTAGTATGATTCGGAATTCCATTTAAATCGATCGCAAGACTCTTGCATGTTTGAATTGTTACCGGCTTCTTACTCTTGTTTTACTTGTTTGGGTGTCGTGGCACCGGGTGACCAGGTACCACTAGGTAATTCACCCGAAAACCGGACAGGACTACCAGACCAACTGTTAATCCGGTCGGGTTCTAGTATCAAACTTGATATACAATACAAACTATTAGTGGTTTAGACAGAATGCTGAAGGCATATTGTCCTATAAAGTAAATATCACATTCAATGTCTTAGATTTAATGATTTGACCAATGTGTACTAATAAGTGTAAAACTAAGTACCAGACCACCAAATTGTATTTTTTTCTTCATATATCATATATACTTAGATATTGAAAATTTAATGGTGTAGGACACTGGGTAGTTACCCAACTTGATTAAGTACATTAACCTGATAAATATTGAAACTTCACTTGTTTTGTAGCATTGTTCACGTTTGATGTACAAATTGACCGCTAGGCGTTACCTCGGCCAAAAAACCCTACGAGACAGCCTTCAAACCTCTCACTAGTTCTGCCACTATTAGAAATGGTTGAGTAACTTTGGGTTTCTTAATTCAAATGATAGTCCATACTACTGCCCCATAGATGGTTAATGGTTTACATCTTTTAATTTCATGTCAAATAATTTTACATATTTGGTGAAAATATGTTGAGGGGTAGTAGTATACTTTTTCTAATGACACTCAGCTCATTCAAATCAAAGCTAAGGTCTCAAAGTTGTTCAAATTTAACCCTGAAAAAACAGATTTGTCGAACTTCTATTGAAGGAGGGAGTATTTTTTATCACTGTTCTGATATAAACTTGTGAAACTAAAGTTTACGCGTAATCTCTCATAGAGCAGAAGAGATTTATTGCAAGAATATTATGTGGTTGTTATGTTACTTTGTAAATTCTTATCAGAAGTATGGGTTTAAGAAATGAATCAAAAGAGAGGCAGCATGAAACTGAGATGGTAATTGCATTTCAAGTTGTTCTGATTCTGGCCTTGAATTGAGAGAAGTCTGATTGAAAATGATCCCGGAAAGATGAAAGCGTGTTAAAAGCTCACGGAAGTCTGATAATATATACATATGACATGGTTGTTTTGTTTGGTATAGATTAATGGAAACGTGTTAATGAAAACGGATCAAGATTACAGACTATTTTAACACTTCAAATTCTGAACTTATACGTCAAGCTGTATTCTTCAGTTTTTCTTCAGTAAAAGGGACATAAGTTCATTGAGGATAACTAATTAAGTGTACGTTCTTGTGAATGTCCTATTGTTCACTAGTCGATCGTCACTACACTTCTTGTTAACCTAACTTATTCATCAATCTAATTGTGGGCTGTGAAACTCAAATACATGAAGGAAGTACCTAAAAAATTTGCAAATCATTTGAGGGAGAAGCTAGGGGAAAAGGTTTCTCTCAAAGGCCCTAGTGGCGCCATATGGGAAGTTGGGCTTGTAACTGAAAGATGCTCTTTGTATTTCAAACTGGGATGGAAGAAATTTATCGAAGATAATTATCTTGAAGAAAATGATATGTTGATATTCAAATACAACGGCAACTCAAAATTTGATGTCTCATTGTTTGATGGAAAGAGCTCGTGCGAGAAAGAATCTTCATACTTCGTCAGAAAATGTACTCATCCTGATATGGAAAGAGACTGGAGAAGGGGGGATTATGAAACTCCTGAAAATATCCCAAATAAAGTATTCCATGGATGCCAATCTCCACAAAATGAAGATGTTGGTAAAGTTGAGGAAAGTTTTCATGTCGAGAGTGCATCAGAAGATGATAATGTTACGGAGTGGACTCCGTCAAATAAAGTAGATGAAGAAGCTCCTAGTTCTGCTAGACGATGTGCTACAAAGGGTAGGAGGATCTACAAGAGGAAAAGATGTAAGACTTGATTCAAATCTATTTTAAATTTGTGATGTGTTTCTATCATGCCTATAACATCTTGGTGATGATAATATATAATCTTACAAGAATTTGAATTATATTGGATAATGTGGCCTTCCTGTTGTGCAATATTCAGCGGCTGGAATTCGTCCACCACCTCTTGAATTTGTATCCAATAGGCGATCTGTGACTGAAGAAGAAAAGGTATATACAGAACGGAGGGCAAATGCTGAGGCATCTGATGAGAGTCTTGTAATTGTTATGAAGGACTACAACGTATATTGTCATTTATATCTGGTAATTTAGTTTACTGTGATATCTAAAATTTTGTTTGGCAACTTCTTTGGCCAACACAACACAGAATAAATATATACATGGCACGTTAATTCTTGGCTTTATTATCTAAATAGGTATATCTTGTGCAGACGTTGCCTGCGTGGTGGTCAAATGACCATCTTCCGCGGGCGCACGTGGTTGTGAAGCTGCAAGTAGAGGGAAAGGTATGGCCTGTCAAATATTTCAAGAAATCTACTGGTGGTTCGTTTTATTCAGGTTGGAAGAACTTTGTCTTGGACAACTCTTTAGAAGAAGGTGATGCTTGCTTGTTTAATTTAGTTAGTGCCGAATCTAGCTCTGTCGTCATGGACGTCAAGATATTTCGTGTGGTTCAAGAAGTCGTTCCACCAACCCCTCTTCGCCCACCCTCCTCAAGCCGAAGGGGATGCGGTTGCAGAAGGAAGCTCTATTGAAATATTAATCAAGATGGTAACTGTGACATTAATTTAGACATCAAACTCGGATTACAATTTTCCTTTTATGTTGAATGCAAGTTGAATTGCTGTTTACTCTGGAACTTTTGTTACTTTTTTTTTTCCAATCGATAAGATTATCAGTCAAAAATGACCGACGATACAAGCCTCAAAGTTCAACCAAAAGTCTGAGAAAACAGTGGTAAGACTAAGCCAAAAAAAACACAGAAAATAAAGAACAAAGGCTATCCCCTACATAACCGTGTAAACTATGAGAAAAAAACTAATGATTTTCATCATGCACCAGGGCTGAACACAGCCAATTTGGTGGGGAAGTTAGCCACCTCGGGCAACCCCCATCCCCCCCTCCCAACGAGCTATCGAGTGTGCTACATTGTTCGATCCACGACTAATATACTAAAACTTAGCCTCCATATGTTTGGTCAAACGTAAGTGATATCCAATATCATTTCAATATCCGCGAATTTACCTCCATATGTTTGGCCAAATGAAGGATATCCAATATCGTCACTTCAATGTCCGATGAAACTGTGTAGACTCCTTTGATACTTTGTATAATAACCTTGGCGTCACTTTCAACCTCTACTTGATGCCATCCCCGTTTCCACGCCCATTCCATCCCCTCCCTTATAGCTAGTACTTCAGCAACCGGCCGAGACTTTGAACCCGCCCGATTGTAAAAATGCCTCCCACAAATTGCCCCGCCTGCCTCGACATACCTACCTCCCGCTGTGCCACACTGCTACTTTTTTTCAAGGTAAAAAAAGGTATATATACTAAAAAAAGGGTCATCGCACAATAGCACAGGGGCATATCCCAAATGAAAAGATAAGCATAAGATCCTATACTATCTCTTCACATCGGAGTACAAAATCAAAAACATCATAAAACATCAATCTAATCTAGTCCTAAGAACTAGTAAAACATCAAAGTAAAACATCAGTTAGTTCCAAAGAAGTAAAAATACATCATTTAGCTCATATGAGCTAATAAACCATCAAAACCATACTCGAAAGCATGGCAACACCCCAGGGGTGTAGTAATAATCTCGAAGTCACCTCAAGAAGCCTGACCAAAGAAGTCCGAAGTAGCCACCAAGAAATAGCCAACGTAAAGTTGCTAAAAATTGCACAAATGCAATAAACGGCACCTAATTCAATTCATAAAGTCAAATCCCAAATAGTAGACTCCAAAATCATGCAAGAATAAGGAGGCCACACGCTTAGATGCTTCGAGAATGCTGCGGAATATGTCAAAGCGTGAATAACCCCCACACCTCCACCGCAACGGCAGCACAAATGGAACCAAAACGCAGCAGGCGAGAACTTGGCGAGAGTAAACGTGACAAGGTACAAGCAAGAAACAACCCCCTATCAACCAAAACCACGACTGCCCCGAAAGTCAAATCCTAAAAGAGAACTAAAGCAAACCGGCCCACCACAACAAACTCTGAAGCCATGTTAAAAGAGTGCTTTGCAGAGATGTGACAAACACCGCCCACCTGCATATTGGCTGAAAAACCAAAGAAAGACCCTCAAATCAAGTCCAAGTCGCCCAACGAACCCCTCAATGCAGTAAGAAACAACCCAGACGCCTCCAATTCCAAATTTCTTCCACAATTGAACAAGAAAGGCAGCAATGGTCGCTTGTAATCAACAAATAGGCTGGAGCAAAGGAGAAAACCGGCCAATCCCACAACAAGAAGCTTGAAACCGCAACAAGGAGAGGTATGAAGGGATGTTAGAGGAGTCGTACCAACTAGAAAAAACCGATGTAGCAGCCCCTATAACCAAACCCTAGCCCCGCCGAATCCAAGGAACAATAAAGCTGAAAACATGTCCACTTAAATCGGCCCAAATGCGTAAGCCGCCTCAATACACTTAAATGTATAAGAGCAACCTGCAACTAAAGCCTTCTGAAAGCGGGCGAACGGAGCACCCACGAGCAATGAAGTGCTAAAATCGAAGTTCCAACTAAAACCCTAAACGACGAAACGAGATAAAGAATCTCAATCGACCAATTCGTCACCCGATACAGCAAGCAAGCACCCAATTGATGTTATGCACGACCAAAATAGCCTAGAACAACAACCAATTGAGGAATTTATCAACCAGAAAGATAAGCCGCCACCAAAAACCCTTATTCTAAATTGCTCAATTCATGTCCCAATTAAACAATGAACGCCCAAGAGATTGTGCTCATGTCCTAAGTAGGCCAGAATTAAGCCAAATGGAGGAAAAAACGACCAAGAAAATCCCAACCACCACAAACCCTAATTCAAAATTTGAATTTTCGCAGCACAATAACCCTTAATCCGTACCAAATTCAACCAAACCCCACCAAAAACGTGATAGGGGCGACCAAATGAAGCAAGTTAATTGTGAGAGACAAAACAAAAAAACAAAAAACAAAAACCTCAGAAACAACAGAATTTAAAAAAGTTAAAGATAAATCCCACAAATTTCACCAATTCGGTTCCTAACAAGCTAATTAACAATCATCTTGCTAAGAAATGAGTTGAATTGATAAAATTTTGTGAAAATCGTGAGAAAAAGAGGGAATAAAAAGCCTACAAGGAGTGTTCCTCCTAGGAGAGAATTCTTCTAACTAATTCCACGCTTTCTCTTCGTTTCACCTATCCAATTACTCTAAACCTTCGTGATCGCGAGCTATAATAGATCAATAGATGTTGTATCTTCAATTTACCTTAATAAAATAATTTTGATCCAAATCAAAATTGTAAGTATTAATTAAAATCATATAGTTCGTCAATAAACTCGCTAACTTTTAGGAGTGGGGTTGTATTTTGTTTTAAGTCAACGTCCAATTATTTTTATTAAGTTGCATTTGAAGTAGCTCCCGCTTAAACAGGACAAGGTGATCAGATAATAAGCAAAATTAACACTATAAATCATGTGATAACAAGGAGGTTGTTTTCGAATTGATACCAAAACACGAAATATAGAAGTATGAGAAAATGTTATATATTATTATTTCCATGCAACTTCAATTATCCCATAGCAACCAATTCAGAAGGTGAACAAATCAACCAAGTCAGCATGGAGAAATATGCAGACAACAGAGAGGCCTACAGACTTCGATAATATTTGGACACATGAATGCAAAATGCAAACACAAAGGAAACCAGAAGATCTGGGTTCAATAGTTTCTTCCAGACAAGTCCCTGAAGTAGACAAGGACTTCTAGATGAGAATCTGGGTCATCATCCTCCCTGTGAAACAAAAGGAAAGTCTTTCAGAAGAAACTTGTGCTAATCATTATCACTAAACAAGGTACAGGAAGAGCTTCATCTCCCACTCCCTAAAATTGCAACTACCTCCTGTGCTATCAACAAGTAGAAACGAGGTTCCGGGCTCCCACTATCAACATGGTTGCTGATTCCATGCTTCATTATATGTGAGAGAACCAATCAAGGTGAGGCTGTGAGGTCGATAGTAGATTTAAAAAAAAAGGTTGGGTGGGGGGATACGAGAAAATATTCGTACTTTTAAATCACAAACTTTTCAGTGGCTCAAAACAAAGTGTTTGAGATGTGGAAGCCCTCCTGTGTAGAAACCCAAAAGTAAGTGCTAGGAGCTGGGCATTGCATATGAGTAAGATGACCAGGACAAGTGCAATTTATTTTTTTATAAATTCATGGTAACCTTTGGTTTCCAACATCACAAGAGATCAATTGACGACATACCTCCATCTGTTAATGAGAATGAACAGAGCAATATAACTAAACAAGTCTTACCCTCTGAGAGCTTGTGCTATCAGGTTACAAATCTCTTTTACTTTCCAACATTTCTACTGCTTCTGTCTGTAAAAAATGAAGATCAGAAAAATACCATATGTGGCAAAATAAAAATTATACTTACTTACTCTAATGACTACCGGAACGGTTTGACAGGGCGGTGGCATACTAAGGGTAACAGAGCCATAGGCTTAAAAGGCAATTACCCAACTAAATGACGGGGAAACCTGATCCTCTAGGCCAGCAAATCTTCCCTTATCGAGAAGGCCATCAAGGGAAAAAAAGTAAAAGTAATGAAAGTGAGGACTGATTTCATCTCGTATTTTACTTGAAAGCAAGTAAAATGAAGGTTTATTTTTCTTCTTCTAAATTCCTTTCCCTTTTCCACTTTGCCTTCTGTCTAAATTAGCATATTCCTTAATTCCCCGACTAATGTGTATTCCTAAAGTATCCCCCCCCCCCGCCCCCCAAACGCACATTCTCTCTCACATTGCATATCACAAATAGACATAAGGGATTATCCAAAAAGACTAAGTACATTCCTACCAAATGCAACAGTTCATGCATTGCACTTCTCACCTCCCAATGGAAGATATTATCATATGATGACCAGAAGAGCATGTATTGCCACAAGTCAACCTATGCAAGGTTATAGTAATACAATTATAACAGTCAGACCTTTAACTTGCAGTTGTTTCACCTATCTCAATATCTAGTCTCATCTAAACCACTTACTAGTATTACGAATAAGAAGTACTCCCTTGGCTCCTTCATCCCTAAAAGATTGTCCGGTCGAATTTTGATGAGTTTTCTTATATTTTGAAATAAAATATTACTCGTATGATATGTTATATAATATTTTGTGAAAAAATATATCAAAATATAGTATTTTCAACCTACTTTACAACTAATGTGACAATTTTGATTCAAATCACAGTTGTATGTGTCAATCAAGAACATAAAGTTTGTCAATTTTGACCATAAAAAAACAAAAAAACAAATTGGATAGTCTTTTAAGGATGGAGGTAGAAATAATTTTCTCAAAACATAAATTCACAAGCAAAAAACTAGGCGTCCATAACATTTATCCCAAGTTTTCTTTTCAACATTTTTAATGGAAGTATTAAATTAATGGGCAAACCTTTAGGGTCATGAACCTCCTTAGAAGAGCTTCCCTTCAAGCATAAATTTTTATTCTTTTGAACTCCATTGCCAATTTTGTTATACCTTTTCAGATATCCTTTCAGTTGCTTTTTGCCTTTGCATGTTGTGTCCGAGTAATTCTCCATTTCACTACAAGACCAACAGTAGCATTATAACCAAGTTTAGGGATATTTTAGAAATGGCCAGAGGACAAGGTTGAAATGAGAAATAATTGTTACGTGAGAGCCTTCTGGGCATTAACACGACCGCCAATTTCCTGAAAACAAAACGAAACAGAGTTTCAATGATGGAAAATAGAATGCCAACAAAGCAGCAAACCTCAAACATGCATTTCAAGTACGGAACCTCTAGTCTGGATAAATGCATAATCACATAATACGGAAACTGTTTTGAAAGCTGAGAGGAATTTGGGTATTAATTCACATGACAACATATATATATACATATATATATATATATATATATATATATAAGAGCAGAGAGAGAGAGAGAGAGGGTGGAGAGAGAGAATGGAGAGAACCAGAAGAAAATTGAATTTCAGCAGCAATCACATTTCTCACTGGGAATAGAAACCTACAGATAGATGTGAAACTATAGCTACTTTAAATTTCTCAAAGCATATAACAGTTGATATGAAAAAAGAAAGTCAGAATTTTTCACCCACTTTAGCAATATCTCAAATCTGATCTAATTAGTTGTGCAATGTAGCGACAACTTTAAAGTTGAACTAAAAACCATGTCAGGCTGGAGCACATCCAAACATAACAAACAAATGAAAAATGTAGAGATAATGAAAACACTAGAATCGATGAGTCCATAAAGAAATAGTGAAGAGATATTTTTGTATACTCCTTTGCGACTCTTGCCTTATTTGGTTGGCAATCTTCCACAACAAGTTTCTATACTCCTTTGTGACTCTTGCATTATTCTCAATAGCATTCAACTAATAGTTCTTCCTACTTTTGGGAGCATGGTGCAGGGTCTCATTGTATAAAAAATGAAAATAAGAATGAGTTTCAGTTATTCAATGAAATGCCACAGAAAATAAAGCAGTTGACATACCTCTGCAACATTTTCAGTAGCCATGGCCTCAACACTACCCTTGCAAGAAGAGACTGATGTACCCTTCGTCTGAAAATCACTTCCAGAAATTTGCAGAAGAGGAATGTCCAGAGCATCAGGAGACCCAAGATCATGTGTTTCCACGACATTGTCTCTTGCATGTGGGCATGTTATGTTTTCTTCAAGGGTCATAGGCACGGGCATTGCACTCAACCCCAGCACATCCTCTTGTTTAGTCTCTGTGAATTGAATCTCTCCATGAAAACTATCAAATTCATATTTTTCAACAGCTTTGCGTATATTTCTTTCCAATTCTTGTTCAAAACTCAGTCCGCTCTGACTCATATCAATAACAAGTTTGAGACCTTCATTACAAGCCATCGAATATACAAAGGATGGAGTAGACTTAGGCTTGAGGGCAAAAGTAAAGGTTTTCTTTGTAGGCTGACTTTGAGACATGTGCCTGGCAGCAGAAGACCGAGGAGCAGCATTGTCTTTATCTGATGGTGTTTTTCCTTGAACATCATCAACATGCATAGGGTCATCTTCAGCAGATGGTGACATGTTCCTACACCAATACTGTTAAAGCGGGAATTAACAAGAGCTTATTTGGTATACATTTACTTTCAAAGGGCTAAACCTTGGCAAAAATTCATAATAAAATCATTGGGACAACAAGACTTCCACAACTACAAATATGAAATGAATGAACAACATCAAACATATAAACAGATCTATAATCTACCATTTTCAGATAAAGGATGATAAATACAACATCTTGATATTTAGAACAGTTTCAACTAAGAAAAAATCATAAAGTTCATTTCCAAACTACCCAGAAGCACAATAACGTGGGTAAGAAGAACACAGGAAATAGCAATTTCCAAGGCATGATTGAAAGTCATTAATGTAGAAGATACCAAAACAAAGACTATTTACAAATATACAAATATAAAAAATAAAATAAAAATACTTGGCAAATATCATACATTCCAACTGGCTCATGCACATTTAAGATGCAAGATACATATGTTGAATGCTAATAAGTGGTAGTTTAAATGCTAGAATCATGGTAGAATGAATGCAAACATTGCTTGGCTTCTTGGTTTTAAATTTTATAAAATACAAATACCTTTGTTGGTTCAGCAATACATTATAGAAAATGTTTAATAGGCCTTCATACAGTCGTTGCAATTGAGTTTTCATATTTGATTATTGACACATTGCCAACAAGTATGTCTTACGAAATAAAAATGACTCATTACACTATCCACACTTCTAATCCGTTGTGAAGAAGTAGATCGTCTTTGCACCTCATCTTGGGACTTGGGTCTATTCAAAAACAACCTTATCGCAGGGGCAAGGTTGCAGACAATCACCCCCACCCCTCTATCCCGCTTAGGCGTGGAGCCTCTTAAAAGGCATTGAAGCAACATGTTTTTTTCCATCTCTTCCCATGTTTATGCCTAAAAATCCAAGACAAGTCTAATATCATACTTGATTGTCTTGAAAGGTCATAAGACCCTATTGTTCTTCTTTTTCTCGAAAAAATGGTTGAACAGATTCCACTCTATGTTTGTAGCTTAGTTTAAATTTTTTCATGTATTTTTAAAACTAAACGATCTTATTAATAAATAACTAGATGATTTTAACAGTATAGTTCCCATTGCTTGAACAAATAATCAAGAACCAGCATATAAATTACATGAGAATTAAACTCGAATAATCAAGAACCAGAAAACTAATCAAATACAAAATTTGACAAGATTCAGCAGCTAGAAGATGGGGACATAAATAACAAACCTGTGTTGGAGGTAAAGAGAAACTTCAAAACAAACTTATGTCGCGACGATCCACTTCACTTCATTAGACTCAGGCCTTCTACTTAACACTCTTGTCCCTATGGCCTAATGGAGTAAGAGAATACAAAGAAGTGAATTTCAAATGAACCTTGCTGATAACAAGTACATCTCAGAAATACTCCACAAAGAGGCGCTGTTATATAAACAATATAAAATAACCAGAACCCTAGATTTATCGAGGACTCGCCATTTAATCTTTACTATCGGGACTTCAATGAGCCCATAAATTGTAGCAAGTACAGTAAAGAATACTCTTTCAAACCCAAATTTATGACAGTCCATTTCTGTTGCTAAACACAATCATATTGTCCATTACCAATTTACCATATAAAAAAATAGAGCATTGAGTTGATAGTTGTTCAAAATTATGTTCTTTTGTCCGTATGTGTCCGATAGTAGAAAATGAAGAAAGTTTCCATATTACAAACATGCCACCTTCCAAATCAACAGTTGTGATTGAGATTTGAATGGTCAAGATTAAAACTTAGAGAGAATTGAAGGGATAAGAACTTGAGAGAATTGGAGGGATAAGAACTTGAGAGGAGTCAAATCGTTGTCCTCAATTCACAATAATCTTAATAAATAGCTCAAAGAGGTACTGCTCTCCAGAAGGCAATAAAAAATGAACTGAAAAAACATATAGAAGGAATGTTTTTTTAATCTAATGATAGTATATCCATACAAGTTAAGATTTGAAGAAGTTAAGAGCTTAGCAACATTGTTTTAGATTTAAGTAATTAATCTGTTCCTTTACATAAGGAAAACCAAAACTAACTAGATTAAGATGAACCAGAAAGGGTGCATCGCATGAAGAGTAACACAAGCATTTGACATAACAAAATTCAATTGAACTCTTTTGGCACCTTTGCAAGAAATGTGTATGACCCATAATCTTCTTCCCCAAACTTATTTTTTATCTTAACTTTCTAGCATATTTCGTCCCTCCATGTTCGTTTAAGTTGGTTCTTCTCTGTGGGCTGTATAACCTGTATTTGACATCACTAGTTTGCTGATTCACTCATCTTCTGTCAAAATAGACTTAAGTACCAATTATCCAAATGATCTCATTTTATCCGACTAAGAATGCAATGAAATTTAAAAAGTTTCTTTTATATTATTGTAACCAACAGAAACTGTTGAACTTAACCACACTATATCATTTATGTATCTAAAGATGCATGGAGTATGTTGTAGAGATCTGAAAGTGGAATTCCATTATATATTACCATGACCCATGTCTTCTAAAGATAATTTAACCGCCTACAACTATTCTAAATGATTCATGTCTCTTCTATTCAATTGATAGACAGGAGGATCTATTAGCAATCAATATTAAATCAGAAAAATGCCTCAACTTCCAGGAAATAGCACAGATTGGCATGGATACTTTGTTCATAGAAGGTTTTATTCTTCCCTAAATAATCTGATTTTGTCCATAAAAGGTTCCCGGCTTTCATAAATGATCTGATTTTGACCATATCCCGGAGCTACTGAAGAGGATACATGGAGTTAATACTCGAGCAAGCGTGCAGCCAAAAGAGGTCCAAGACTGAAGAACTTAAATGATAGCTTTTGCTTCAAATAAAATCTTCGAGGAGAGAAAACGAAAAAAGAAAAACTCAGTGAAACATAGGGAAATCAACCACTAGGGTTAGTCTAGTGGCCACGGGATATCACTCGCAATGATGAAGTTCCGGGATCCAATCCTTGCAATGACAAGGGACGATTTTAAAAAAAGGCAAATCATGGTTTAATAGTGTATATATTAAGATCCCACTCTTATTCAACTATACGAGGAGATCCAGTTACCCAGATAATGAGTAAGTGTACCCATTCAATAGATACCGCACCCTCATATCATGAGATTTTCACTCCAACAAAAAAAGGGAAATATTACTTACATGTTTGGTGTTGGTGAAACAAGCATCCATTCCATCATGCACCCTGGAACTTCAATCTCTCCTTGCTACTCATTGAACCTCTCTCAATGAGCATTTCCTTAATCTCTTGTCTACAGTGTTAGGAACTTCAACAAATCACCTCATCACAGATTTTTGGGATGAAATAGTCCTTCGTCATTGCCAAACATAATGACTCACGGATGCTAGGACAGGAAATTACGTTCTCAGAAGTCAAGAAGTACACTAGCATCACCTGGGATGGTGTCAGAAGTATTGCATGCATTTCACACAACAATAACCAAATGCAGTCCAAAATTAAGTCACCATCAACTTCATTGATGATAGTTTTATGGTGTTCCCCAACAATTAGAACCATTATATTTCCTACATTTACAGCGCTAAAGAAATTAATCTGAGTTTTACTCACATGAAGCATTAAACATACGGGTACTGAAGTAGAGTCTAAGTCTAAAGGTTGTTGCTGTCTCATGAACAAGTACAACAAAACATGTTGGAGGAAATGGGAAGCCCTTTACATTACTTCAACATAATCTTTTAGGCTTAAAATGATGATTTGGAAAGAAAAAAAATCCTCATTGTCTAATCTTTATGAGATAAACATTTCACAGTACAAAGAAAGACGAGCATCAGCCAAATGTATAAGTAAATAATCCCTCCATCCCAACAAAATATTGTCCGGTTTGATTAGCAGCAGTCAAAATTAACGAACTTTGTCGCCACACTAACTTTGATTTTAATCAAATGATTATCATGTTAATAAATTTCGAGCATTGGATATGGTATACACCATATATACAAAAACTGGGTTCACGACAACATTCGGAACATTCCCTAATGCCTCGAAAGAGGTCCGGCCTAAACTGGATAAGTGTGGTTGTTTCCTAATCGAAAATAATATGAAGTGTAAATACTATATACAACCCCTACGCTTTTTTAGCTGTCATTTTAAATGTTAAATTTGTTTTTTGGGCTTGTCGCTTTAGCATAATAAATATCATTTTACATTTCACGTAATTTTAATTATTTTTTCTTTAAGTTAACAACCAACCAATAATATTAATCAATTGATTAATATTTTTATATTTACAACGCACTTTCACAAATTTTTCTTTTTCTTTAACTCCATGTGCAACTGTTAACCGACAATTAAAAAATGGAGGTAGTACACTACAATAGTGTAATAACCATTTCGATTTATTCCATTTTGAGATAAAAAATACTTAGCTCAAAATTTAAAAATCCGATCTTTATAATTCAAAATCCTGACAATATTTTTATATACAGTAGAACAATATAGTAAAACATTCAACTTTCAACTTTCAGTTCAGAAATATTAATTATATACAGAGAACAATATAGTAAAACAATATATACGGAGTAACAATATACAGAGAACAATATAGTAAAACATTCAACTTTCAGTTCAGAAATATTAATTATATACGGAGTAACAAAATAACTCCATCAGTTTTTCTAAGAATACAAAAGCAGAGTAAAAATTAGACAAACCCCAAAAAAATAGAACAAGATTCATAAATAATAAACCCATAAATATTTTTTTTTAAAACTACAGATGAATAGTTTGTACCAAAATAATTGTCCAGCAACTCAACCTCATAGCCAGTCGTGAAATTTATACCATATGCTCTCTACATAATTTTCTGAAAAAAATTAAACTTTAGGAGGAAATATACAGTAACTATTCAATTTAGCTATCTTTTTTTAATATATAAAATGAAGTTTTTTCAAGAATATTTTATATAAATGAAGAGAAAGCTAGAGAGATCAAAAGCCCATTTCAGATTAATATTATATTCAGTTGACAAAGGGAGTGACTACTTCGTAATTTAAATATTCTACCGGTTCACCGAAAGCACCTATCAGTTGATTTTCAAAATCAAGCACTAATTTCATTGCAGGAGAGTGTATTTAATCATCGTGAATCTTAATTCTTATCTATGAAAAAAAGTACTCCCTCGGACTTCACATATTTTATGCTTGGTTTGATGCTTCTTTTATGGATGTCTATATTTTCACCCATCAAACTTTCGAGGCACGAATAATTGGTTGTGACATTCCACATGATAGATTATATTTCAGTATAAAAATGGTCGATCATGTGGAATGCAAGCTCGGTCGCTATGTTCGAAGGTGCCCTGGAATAATGCGGAATTGGAAATAGTATTGGCCTTCTTTTATGATGTTTAAGTTTTACGGAATGACTTCGAAGATTCCTCACATATTTAAGAAATTTGACTAGATTATCCTTGATAGTTTGTTGACTACAACTCAACTATGGATGGAAAGATGAATGGCATAAAATATACTGGTTAAAATGGAGTTAATTTGTTAACTTTTTAAACATGAGTAATTATAATAGAAGGATATCGAACGAGAGTGATCGAAGTGTTTTCAAACTTGAGTGATCTATAAAGTCATTCCCCCTAAGTTTTAACATAGTATCTCAATATGAACTTAGTTTGTGTTCGTAGTTGAATTTGAAATTGTGCAATGGCTACAAATCAATGTTTAAACGGTGCGGATATCCGTTTGGTCATACTCATAGCAGACTTATATATGGGCAAAAGGCGTAAGCGCCCATTTTTAGTCCCAAATTAATTTTCCCTAAGAACCCTAACCCTTTAATAAAAAAATGATTATTAATAATTTCAATAATAGCAAATCAAACAATGATTATTAACAGATCAATCACTCAATAAAATTCTTTTATTTCTTGCATTCAAATGGAACGTGACATAAAAATGAAAAATAGGTCTTTTGGTGAAAAATCAAACACTAAGAGTACGCTGCGATCAACGTCAAGTAAAAATTTCTCTAAAAATACACTCAACAATCATTAATTTCTTATTTTAGGCTTAACTTTTACGCATGTATTTTAAATGCCTTTCTATTCACTCCAAAATATAAAAATCGAGATTTCAAGATTTTCATTAATGTAATAAAATGTCAAGTACGAAAAAATTATGTGGAGTGCGACAAATTAAAGCAGAATCTCTTTGTGGGCTCAGTTATTTAGGAGTTGAAAAGTATTATTTTATCCATTTTAATTTTTTTCATCCCCCATTATAACTTTCTATGGTTTCATACACACGCCTAATACCCAATTTCAACCATAATAACGGGCACACTATACACACACCAAAGACAAAGAATCGAGTGAAAATGACTATTTTGCCCTTTTGTATACTAGCGAACACGGTCGATTCTAATAAGCAAACAAGCGAATTGGTGCAGTGCTTCTAACACAACAAGCAAATTTTCTCCAGGCTTATAAGCAAACAAGCGAAATTCGTTTATATGCCAACAAGCAAATTCTGTCAATTCTACTAAGACAACAAGCGAATTAACCATAGGCTTCTAACACAAGTAGCGAATTTAGTGAGTGTTTGTTAGCTAAGAAGCATGTTATTAGCTTGTTTGTTTATATAAACACAAAAATGCAAATTAATTACATAAGAATGAATGAATTAAATAATTAATTACATAAAAATAAATTAAATAATTAATTATATAAGAATGAATAAAATAATTAATTACATAAGAATGAATTAAATAATGAATTAAGTAATGAACGAATTACTCTCATGTTTGTAAGAAAATGAACATTTTCACCAGAAATATTATGAAATTATTGAAATTATTGTTAGCCTAGATTCAACCTGTAGGGGGGTGAATAAGATTATTCAACAACACTATGATTGTTATAAAACTAGCAAATTCAAACTGTGGTTGTTATCAAACAAGCGAATGCAAGCAATGCTTGTTTTCTATCAGTTTGGCTTTCGCTACGCTTGTTTCAGAACAAGTGAGTTCGAATCGATAATAGTAAACAACTCCAGCTTTTTTCTTTCTGTTTTGTTACAAAACAAACTTTTCTTAATGTCAATAATTTTCAAAATTATTGTTCAATTTTGTGTTAATATTTCTTAATTATGTTAATTGTATATGAAATTATTCAAATTTATGATTATAATAAGATAGTAAAAATATAATCATTAATAATTATTACATAAGAATAAATTAAATAATTAATTATATAAGTATGCATTAAATTATTAATTACGAAGAATGAATTAATAATGATGAAAAATGGTTAAAACGTTGTTCAAGCGCTAACTCGACATCTCCTCGACGACGGGCGATAATCAATCAATCCATGCCAACCTCGATACTCACAAATGTTGGCATGTTCCCATCTTTGCCTCCCATTCCTTCTCTCTCATTAGCCCAACCCGCCTTCCGGATTACTAAATTCTACTTATGTCGGAAAATTGATCTTCCTCGATTTTCATTAACTCGAGCGATCGCGATAATTAAATGGAGCTGACAACCGTAATCTAGAATTAAGTTTCATCGATAGCAAAGTCGTGAATTCATCGAGATTGATCAAATCGTAATTATTGGATTTGACTACACAATATTCACGCTAACGAGACTTTAATATAACGAATTAAAATCTTATTTCTTTTGTCATCAACTACATTTAACTTTCATGTTTATAAGAAAACAAACATAGAAAAAAATTGCTTGAAAGAAAACAAGCACTACAAGAATTTGTCTACTTACAGCTGGGGACAATTTGCTTCTTTCTCTACTTGTCTCCCAAGTCGTCAAGAAAAAAACGACTTGATTCGATAACAATTTTCACGTGAAATCGCCTTAGAAAAAACCCCAATTTTCCCTTATGTTTGCTTTCAAAACAACCGAATTCACCCCATGTTTGTTTCAAAACAAGCGAATTTAGCCCATGATTGTTTCACAATAAGCAAATTTATCTTATGTTTATTAGACACCAAGCATGGAAATTATATGTTAGGTTTGGATTTTTGAAATTATATGTGTTAATTGAGATTATATGTGTTAATTGAGATAGTTATTTGTCAATTATGAATTGAGATTATTGTTCAATTTTGTGTTAATATTTGTCAATTATGTTAATTGTTGTTTAAATATGATAGAATTATTCAAATTATGATTGTAATAAGATATTAAAATTGTTTCAAGCATATGAAATAAATACTTAATTACATAAGAATGAATTAAATAATTAATTACATAAGAAGAAATTAAATAATTAATTACATAAGAATGAATTAAATAACTACGAGACGGCTAAATCATTAAGCCTAGCTGCAAATTGACATTCCTTTGGCGCCGGCGCGATTCATCCTCCTAGAATGTGCGTCAATAAGTTAATTTATGGCATATCAATTTTAAACCTCGGTACCAAGATCTCGCCCATTTTTCCAATACAACGCTATCAGAGTGATAGTGACGATCATGTCATCATGGTGTTTACAATTAAAATTTGACAAATTAAGACACACATGAAACGGCGGATTCATAATTTTAGAGAGATAAATCTACCAATATAAAATGATTCTCTCCAACAACATTCCCTAAAAACCAAGCCGCTTCGCGCCCCTTATCCAAGATAGCCGACGCTGAAATCAATGAAAATCGAGTCCATTTTATTATGCCCAGTTGTGATAATTGTGTATTAATTCATTTACCAAAGTTGGTTAAACGTGATTACCGGAACTTAATGTTCACCTTAGTAATTGTATATTACTAGTGCGGTTCTCATGATAATTTAAGCGGTTAGCGAGCTTTTATCGCTAGATCTTACTTCATTAATCATTATAATAATAGTAATTGGTCAATTATTATACAACTTACTATTATCTCTGAGCCTCTGTATGTCACATGCACATGTTGATATTCAACTATATTTCATGTATGAAATTAACGAGATTAATATCGAGAGATGTATCTCAATATTTATATATTTGATGAACATCAATCGTTAAACTCTGCAAGTTTAATCAATTACAATTGAAATTGATGAATAAATCCTGATAAGTTATTCGATAGCCGACTCTCAAGTTTAGTATTTTAATTGACTGTCAAGATAATTAAAATGGAACAACTCACTAGCGATCATTATTTGATTGTAGTCATAACGGTCTACCTAAGTTAACGAAGCAACCGATTTCTTAACGAAGTTGCTTTAACGTAAGTGGAATTAGGCATTTGTATTTAAAGAAAAAAGACAGCGGTTTTTTTCTATTTCATGACTTCTATCCTTTCTGAAAGGCCGCTCTCCCTAGGTTGGAAGAGAATTTCGCTTCATTTGTTCTCACAACTCTACAAGCTTCAAGTTTCGATTCGATCTCCTCCCGCGTTGCATAATCTTGCAGGGACATCATTTCGGGCGCTGAGAGCACCGAGAGCTAAGGGAATCTACGCTTTGGCTGGCTCGGTGGAGTTGGTTTCATTTCTGCTCTTCCGCCGAGAATGTAAGAACTCTTTATTCATACTTGCAATTTATATGTTTTAGATTAATATACATTATTTCAGGATTCAGATGCATGAATTTGATATTTTATCACGAAGAAAATTCATACTAGATTTACCAAACAGCCTGTAGCCTCTACTCAAGCCAATGTATTTTATCTACTTCGATTTGCAGTCAATTTAGTTGTTAATTACTAATTAGGATTGATCATGACTAGATATTCAGGGATTTAATATATATAAAAATCAACCCATTTTGTAATGCATATCACACGGTCGAAATCATCATTTTATTGTATTGATTTTGATGATTTGCTATTTGTTTAATAGTTTCAAGAAATGAAAGTGGATTAAAACTTGGATTAATTTACTTTTTAATTTTAGGTAGAATCATTTTCTATTTTACGTAGAGGGTTAGATATTTAAAAAATTCAAATTTAAATTTGTATGTTCATGACCCTTGAGATTCATCTCGTATATTTTCCGCATTCTTTTGAATTTTTTTAAGTACTCCAATTCATTTAATTTCCGGATCAAGCTTGGGATTTAATCAAAAAAATATAAGTGTTTTTGAGGAAATTCCAATTGGACGTGTTACATAATGATATTGTTGATGTTCATGTTGAATTCCAGAATTTTTGAATTTTTTTATTCTAAATCATTTTTATAAATTTACAATTAATCCAAAATCGAATTAATTACCAATATATACGCCGGACTGCGTGAGCGTACAGCATGCCGCCCGCACGGATTTGGACGCTCGTGCCACCTGTAGTTTCATCGGGTCAGATTCGCACCACCCGGGCGCGTGTCAGCCGTGAGTGGCCGGAGGCCGGTCAGATTTGCTGCTGAAGTTCGTCGTCCGTTTTTAGAAAATCCTAAATGTATTTTATGTAATTATTTTGGTTTTGAAATAATTGGTAATTATTAATTTCGGTTTTAAATGTTAAATCATAAATTTTGTCATTAAGATAATTGAATATATATCTTCGAGGCATTAAATTTGATTTATATTTCTTTCATAATTATTTTCTATTAATTGATAATTTTGAAAATATTTTCATGGTAACTTTTAAATTTTAAATTTTGGTTAATTACTTGTAAGTAATTATTCCATGATTTATGGTTGGTAATTATTGTATTAATTATCATTAATCATGTGTGAATATATTTTAAATTCAAAATTTATATTAAATGATAATTAATTATAAAATTAATGGGTAATTAATTAGTTAATTACGAACACATTTATTTTCTTTACTTACGGTAATATATATGACATTAAGTGAATTTATTTGTTTTAATATTTTGCCTATATATGTTATGGAACGGAATTGCGCGTATTAGCGACATCACTCACGCTTTATTTTCCCCGTCCGCACTGCATTTGTCATTGTGAAACGCATCAGTATCGTTGTAAAATGACCTCGCTGAGTTATATTATTTTATTTTTATTTTTCTTTGTTTCTCCTACAAGCTTGCACATGCTATCTAAGTCAGATTGGTTTGAATTGTAATTCAAGACGGCAGAGATTCCGGTGTCTTTAAGACAAGAAATGTAATATTACTAAATGTTAGTTTCAAGTTTTGAAAATGTAATAGGCGACATTTGTTTTATTTTTCATGTTGTACATATGCTTGATTATGTGCTACAATTCTTGGTAAAATAAAAGCAAAATAATAATAATCTCTACCATTTAAAATTTAAGCAACGTATCGTCAATTTTAAAGTCATAAATCAACAGATCATCCGGGCACACCGTGGACGGGTGCATGCTACATGGTAATTTGATATGACAATGGATCATGTCAGTTGATTTCACTAACGCCATGATTTCGTATTTATCACCCCAAGTAATTATTCGTTTAATTTGCAGATGCTTTAACCGTATTTTGTTCGGAGATACAAAAAGTCGGGTAGTATTCAATAGTATGCTACCGATGTATGTAGTTTTATATAATTGGTTGATAACCTACTATTATACTGATTCAAAATGTATGGTCAGCTGTTTGAATTTCGAAAGTATAATAGGTTCTGATACTAATATATCATGGAGATTTAAAGTATTAGTATTTTACTTTATAATTTATTTGTAAGTGTTTATACGATAGTTTACTGATTATGTTGTCTTTATTTACTTATTCTTGTAGAATTGTAATGGCTACTACTACTCACCCTAGAACTCTGCTTCAAACTACATTAACTCAAGTTATACGACGGTGCAAACTTTGAGACGTGGGTCTTCAAGTTGCATCGATCGAATACGCCTGTATAAAGGAATTCCTATAAGACCTTTCCTGGGAACACTGACAAGCATTGAAGAAATATGAGTCAGACATGCTGCTGACTCTCTAAATGCAAAAGTCGTTTTATGCTTACTCGGACGTGGAACCGTTTCGTGCCCGACAGTATCATGTGTGCGACATTTATCGTAGTTCTTGAGTGAATCATGAACGCATGCATCATGAGAAACACGAAACCTTTCATGCTCTCTATCGATCGCAGTCAACATTTAAGAAGTTTCCGATTCTCGCACTTCGAGGTGATAGATCCGCCAAGCTGTGCGCATCCTTCAAGATGCGTATAAGTTCTCTAAGTTGTAGCGTTCTTTATCACCACGAGACTGCCTCAGCCTGGAGCATAGTCAAGTACATCAAAGGCTAGTAGTGTACAGTTCACTGCCTCGAAATTCATAAACAAATGACTATTGGTTTCGATGCTAATGAATTTTTGGATATGAACAAGAGGCCTTCCACTTCTACCGACGCGTTCTAGCAAAGAATGTCATAAAGATGTAGAAGTTAAGTGCGGTGTCTTCAGCAGATGACATTTGCTACTATCGCAAACTCAAGCGGGAACCTGAAAAGTGGAATCTAGAAATTCAATCAAGATAGAAAATGGTTTAATAAACACCAAACCTAAAGGCATTTATATGTTATTAAAGTTTGTACAACTTCCGATTCTACTGCGGCGCCAGAAACCGGTCACAAGGTTCTCTTATTTGCGCAAGAGGGATCCATCATTCTGGCTTAAAATCGAATCACAGACTGCTGTTCTGCCAGGCCGCTGAGATAGTGGACAGAGTTTGAGGAGATTTTATCTTCTTTAAAACTCTCATCTGCTTGCTTCATATAAAAAAGCTTTCTCCAACCTCATAATTATTTGTTCAACTTCTCTTGACTTTTGAAGTCAAAGGAATTCTCTCCTCTACCCCAGTCTTCGACTGCTAACCTCCTTATGAAGAAAATAGTTCTTTTTCTTAGTTGTTTCGCTTTCTGCTTTAATCGCTCTAGTAAACGTACTAAGAATCTGTAATTTGGTCGGGTGTGACTTTTCGAGATACTTTACTTGTACAGCCATTCATTTCACACATTAAAATATTCCGGTAAGAAAGGCATACACTGTAATTCATATTTATTATTTTGTATAATCCGTAGTAGATTTTGATTCGTGATCCGATTTGTTGCCTCCTTAAAATATACATTTGCAAATAGTACAAAATCTTGAAAATGGATAATAAAATGGAAATTAAAAATTTGAAGAAAATAATAATTAATTCTACTATGATTTACCATTCATTTCTTTGCATTCATTTTCATTCTTGTTAGACCATAGTCTAGCTGCAATCTTTAAAAGGAGTAAAATTTGGCAAAATAATCATCAAATAAATTATTATTTATCAACTATTTTTTTTAAAATATTTAGCCATCAATTCGGTTCTTGCAAACGCTTAACTGTGATTGCTTTCTCCCAGAGGGCAAATCTAAATAAGTTCGTCTGCATCGATTCCAAAAAATCGTTCAATTTGGAGACTCAAGCCAGATTAGTTCGGTTCAATAAATTACCCTGGCCGTCACTAAAACCTAACCTCTTTATTATTTTAGTTTATAACCTAAACTCAACCCAATCCTAATTCAAAAACTCCATTGATAAGAGTTTTTACACATTAGTAGGTTGACTATTAATCCTCGATCTCCATTTTATTTCATTCTTATTTTTTCAACTTATAGTTTTGACTGTGAATTCATTTTGAATGAATTATATATGAGTCCAATTTTGGTACTTGAAGATTTTGTTTAGGGGTAATCCTTAATACGAATGTATAATAGTCACCTCCATAAACAAAAAATTGCACGCATCTACTTTGGCTCTCCCTGGCTAACCCGTATACACTATTTATATACGCATGCCTATTCTCACAAGTAAATTATTTTATTATTTATAACAAAATCTATAATAGAAAAAAATAAATTTAAAAAAAACCTAAAAGTAGTCAGCATTTAAAAGTTACCATTTAAAATAAAGATAGAGGATCGCATAAAACAACTTTTATTTCTCTTGGTGATAATTACGGATATTACGTAGATAATATTTATAGTAGTAGTTTGCAGTAAATTTATCTTGTTTGACGACATACCCGCCAAGAAGACTGGTGAAAATTAAAATAAAAAATATTTTAGCAGAAATAGAAATTGCATTAATTGTTATTTCAGAATCGCTAACCCACCCTCGCATTATATATATATCCATATCCATATAATCTTCAAAGGCTGTAATTGCTGTTATCGAACAACAACGCGAAGTCTACGCTGCGTCAAATTTCTATTTCCTATTAGTACCCTCATGATTCAAATATGCAACCTCCTCAAGAAAGCAAAATAAGAGATTTCGTCAGGAATTCTTCTTCATAAATTAACACACTACAATATTCTATAACTTCCCAATGAGGACTCAACAATAGAGTATATTTCCATCATTTTTTAAGCTATAAAGAAATATAAGATTGAACTATAGTTAATCTAAATGTTAAATGAAGATTCAATTTAGCAAAAAAATTGCCAAAAGTTTTCCAATCAATAATGCACACAGAACAAACCACTCCCAAAGTCATTTCTGTATTCTCTTTGGAAATGAAGCATACACAGGAGATAAACTCAACAAAAGCTTTCAAATTATAAAAACAAAATAAAAATATGTAAACTGCAACATACAAACCACAATACAGAGTCACAATGGTAAGAATACGTAATCAACAGTTTGA
>JADFUC010000504.1:0-40043 GCA_019722365.1 Lithospermum erythrorhizon | reverse complement strand
CTCAAATACTTCGTTCAGTTACGTATTATGGCGGTGAGTTATATTTGTGTATGAGATTAAAGAGCTGTATAATTGAAATGTATTTAAATTGCAAAGGGATACATTTAAATGAGAATATCAGATTGGGAACAAATAGAATCAATTAAATGGTTATTTAATTGGTTAAAGATAATTTAGTATTTATCGATAACTTGAAAGATTATTGATGTTGACTCATTCTTATTTAATTAAGCTAAATTGAAATAGTTGACTCGTGCTTGACTCATTTAGTGTCTTGCTTGAACTAATAGAGATTAACGAGAGTCAGTATCTTTCTTGAGGTTAAGCATAAAGGCATTTTAACTTTAATACTATATAAATGAGCTTTAGAGTTTCATGAGATAACAATTAGAAATAATGTTAAATCAAAAACCACAAAGTAGCCGCCACTAGTGAAAATTCTCCCGAAGTGCAGGGGTTTTAGTTTTATTCGGCCTTGTTTACTAGCATAAATCGGTTCTTGGTCAGCCTCTCTGGTGTGGGCCAGTAGAGATATCATACGATTGATATTGTGAAGAGAAGTCAATTCACGTTGTGAATTTAGGCGTGTGGAACTTACAGTGGAATTTACTCGTTCTGATATGAAATCTCTGTTTATTAAATATATTGTAAATATATGTTTTTGTTTAATAATGTAGTATGCGCTTTAAGATCCGCGGAATTATGGATTTGTATTTATACTCGTATATATAGTATTTTTAAATCGAGATATATGATGATTAGTTTCACGACAAGATGAACTTTGTTCATGAATTGTTATGAAACATAAACTTGTAGTTTTGTATAACAGATGATATTGCACATAATTTACTTGCTTGTAAGTTGAGTGCATAAAATGGTTATAGTTTGAAGTTAATGATTATGTTCATCATTTGAGCATTAGGTAGCGAAAGAAGGATATTTAATAACACTTAAATAGAAAGAGAGGTTTGACAAAAGCTCGTATCTCAATGATTTTGTTGCTCGAGGTGTCATTACGGCTAAGCGCGGTGTCTTAGAAATTGTTTTGAATCGCGTGGTTTTTGACCGTGATTACGAGCCAAGTATTGTAATAGCGAATCTGAGAGCACAAAGAAGGCCATTGAACTCTTATGTAATGATAGATGACTATATTATAAGAAGCCTTAGCAATTTAAATAATCAGCCAAGATAGTTGAAAGCTTATTATTTTCTTTGAACTATGCATGATATTTTAAATAACAATTGAGTGATTCTTATGGCAAATGACTCTATGAGACCGAGTTCAATCTTGCAGATGAAGGCGAATTAAAACTCTTCTTAGACTTAGTGGGAGGTTAAGATTAATCTTGGTTTGGTTGTACTCGCGTACAAGTTAGTCAAAGGATATAAGTCGTTGAATGATACGCTTTGAGGAATTGACAAGGTATGAGGAGGACCGTATAGATACTATCGAGTTACGAGATTAAGTATCATATCGACATAAGTAATCAAAAATGAGACATCATTCGATGCTTAAAGCGTCTTGCTAAGATAAATGAAGTAAAAAATTGTGTGTTTAATGAAGTTAAAACAAATGGATAAAATCTTTCAATTTGTGTGCAATAATTTTCATTACATCTTAAATATGTCGTGTAGTTGAGTGATACAAGTAAGGATTGTGTTTGTGGTTGAAGCATAATGAATGAAATAAATTCACTTTAAATTTATTCATCTTTATTTGTGAAATAAACTGAGAGTTATGTTTGACAAACAAAATTTGAAGCGTCTCGAATAGACAATTTAATATTGTAATAGAACAAGTAGACATAATTTAACCATAGTCAAATGTTGAGATTATGTAAATAAATGTACATAAGCGGAAAATGAGTGATACTATTTCCGTCTACTATAGAATTGCAATTTATTATATGTATAATATCTTCATTTATGAAGTATAAAGGTAGATTAAATATGAGTTGATGTATTAGTGGCTCCCAGGAGACACCCGATCCGATGTTAGAACCTTCGGTTATATAGAATATTATGTGACAATTCACAGTGCATTCTTGCTTAATCAAAGTGACATGATGTGTTATGAATAAGTCATACTCAATATGAGATGACTTGAGGTTATCTGAGTGAAATAGAATTGGAATACCACTGAGGTAAATTATATAACTCATTTTATACAGATGGTGATTAAATCAAAGTAAGAAGCGTGTTTCCGTTAAATGAATATATAGTCATAAATGAATCAAACATTTACGTTTTAGACCAAGTTGAATGCATTCATTGGTTAGTATATAATGTCTATTTCAAACTCATTCTTATAGATTATCCTCGTATTGTAACATGTGTGTTTAAGTGAGTAATCCAAAGAATGTTCTAAGTAATGATCGGTGATGATGTATCGCGGCGTTGTTATTGGAAGCTTCGCTGGCTTGAGAACAGAAAAGAAAAACATTGTATTATCGGTATTAGGAGTTGCAGCTTAAGATGAAGTATAGTGATTAAAATCTTCATCTTGATATTTTGATTAAAATCAAAGGGGGGTTAAGTGAAGATGAACGAGTTTTACCGAGGTTGGTAGGGCTCATTTACCACGTGATGTTTTTACATGTTTGAGTCTTGAAAGAATCTTTATACAACCTTGGAAGGTATGAAGTCTTGAATGGATTCTTGTATGTTTGTAAACCTAATTACATATATGTGATATATGTTATATTAGTCATGAAATATAAGCAAGAAAGCATTTGCTTATTAAAATTGAGCTTACAAAATTTTTTAGAAAATATCACCAAAGTTTCCAACTTTACTTTGTAATATGGTAGAAGATGATGAGGGAAGATGATAATCAACTTTTAAATGTCTTGAGCCCTGAATAATTGGAAGAAATTGAAGAAAATTTCGAGAGAGAGGTGAGTTCGGCGCGGGGAAGAAGGAGATGGGATTTTGTTTGTGAGATGATGATGATAAAGGATGAGAAGATAGTGGTGAGTAGGTGGAATATATATTAGGATGGTTTAAGGCCCAGTTTAGTAAAAGCGGTGTTATATCTCCTTTTCGTATTAAAATTATTATGAAACCGATTCCAAATGTAAAATTTTCCGTGACATAAAATACTACTCATATAATATTAGTCTTGGTATATCGATTTTATTAAAGGAAATTATTTATCTTACCATCTCACCCAGTAAGCTTAGCCGATATATATATAATTATTTAATCATTTAGAGCGTAACGGGTTATTTCACGGCGTATAATCTTATGCCTTGAGAGGGGCGTTTCGTTTCTTGGTTAATGAAGAAAGCGGCGGTACAGCTGGCGTGTGTGAGATTAGAGACGGCTTACATGACAAAGACTACAACAAATCGGATCTACTTAAAGTCAATTGTAATAATGCTGAGATGGAGAAAGCATCCCGATCCATGAGATTATATCAATAAGTTTGATAGGATTATATCAAACTTAAAGGACATAGATATCGAGGTAGATGAAGACAGCTACGTCTTCTTGCTTTCATTTACAGTAATATGAAATCTAGTTCGATTGTTGATCTTTGTAGGTGATACTCTACAGCTGGGCGAAACTAGAACATCACATCTAGGGGATGACCTCGAAGGTTACTCTGAGTGGAATGTTGTCTGAAGTAGTAGGAGAGAGAATGTCATGGCTCGAGTTTGTTTGTATTATCCCAGAGAGTAGAATGACGAAAAACAAAGCGAAAGGAGAGGTTAGATCCAAATCTAGACCGCTGCGGATAGATTAAATGTTTAGTCTGGTGAGCTTGGAAATTTTAAATCAAATTGCCCAAATAAGGAAGTTACGTTCCAAAGAACGAAAACTTCAAAGGAAAACAAAAGGACAGACATGAGGCGAGTTATGTCTCAAACAACGAAGAGGATTATTACATTTACTCGGATTTGAGCATAATCTGATAAGAATATACGGAAAGTGGTAGCTTGATTTAGGAGCATCATCATATGTGTCCAAATAGGAAGTGGTTTACAACTTACCAAAGTTTGGAGATGTGGCGTCGTTTAGTAGGAAATGATCGTGATGCTTCTTGAGGCTGTCGAGGTAGGTACTATCCAGTGAAGATGCGTAGAACGATAACCTTGAATGATGTGAGACACATCCCAGATTTGCGTAAAAACCTTATTTCTCTTGGGTTATTAGAGTAAAATGGCTACAAAATATTCTTGGTGGATTGAGTTTTAAAGGTTGTTCACGGTTCTTTGGTAGTGATGAAGGGGTTAGATCACGAGCCTTATCTTTCTTGTGGGACAAGCAGTTCACGGTGATTTAGCAGTTGGAGTTGTTGGACATAAAGATCAAGCCCAGATGCACGAGGATATGGCGCGTCGCCTTGGGCACATGTCAGAAAAGGGTCTATCATTGCTTAGTGGACAAGGTTTGTTGAAGAACATGAAGAAGCCATGTATGGAATTTTGTGAACAACTGCGTTAATACGGTAAGCGCCTGAGGTTGAAGTTCTCACAAGCAAACCTGGCGAGGGGTTGTTAGACTATGTGCATACTGATGTTTGGGGTCCATCTAAAGTTACTTCCAATTGGTTCAGTACTTTGTTACATTTGTTGATGATTTTCAAGATATGTTAGTTCTTCCTAAAGCGTAAGAATGAGGTGTCGACATCTTGACGTTGGAGAGCAATGGTTGAAAAGCGAGAGCAGTGAAAGCTTAAAGCGGTAAGGTCCGATAATGGCCGCGAGATGCGAGGGAGCTTTGAGGGATTACGTGACCCGAGCATTGTAAGACAACTGGATAGTAGAAGACATGACGGAGGAGATAGATCGCGAGAAGATTAAGCCAAGTATTTGCTTGAAAAGCGAAGGTGTATGCGCTCTGATGCAGTTAGTAAGAATGGTGGGCGGTCGGTTAACGCGGTACCGGCTACATGTCATCGATCAGCATTCTTATTTAGATGGAGAAACACGCTTTTAAGGTGTGTTAGGGCTTGTCACGATTATGAGAGACTTAAGTCTTCGGATCTGCTTGTTCATTATCACGTCGAGGATAAGCTTGATGAAAAAGAGCCAAGAAAAGCGATATTCTTAGGATTTTGAGGAGTTAAGGATATAAATGCTTTTGGTGTATTGAAGACTCTAAATTTATAATAATCGGCGGGGATGTGACGCCGATGAAAGATCTATGGCGACTTTATCAAAAGTTGTAAGTGCGAGAATAATGGTGATGTTCTGACATTACATATACTCGAGTGGTGGAGATAAATCGAGTCTGACAGTTAAATCGTGTTGAATTGGAGAAATCATGTGATGTTACTCGAAGTTAAAATGAACTGATCATGGCCAGTTGACGGAAAATGCACATATATTACAAGCAACTGACAAGAGGAGGAATCTTTGGCAACCAGCCCAGGCCAAGAGAATTCTAGTAATTTGAAGTTTGGGTCAAATAGACCTGGGGCGTTATAGGCGAATAAACTTGGTGGAATATCGCTTTCGGTGGAGAATGATGAGTCGTCGCCTTGAGGAAAAACTATCAAAGATAAGGATAGAGAGGGTTGGTTGGCGATGGAGGAAAGATCGTCATTTCTATAAAACCAGGACATGGGAGGTGGTCCGTTGCGCGTAGGAAAAGGCATTGTGGTTGTAAAGTGGTATCTGAAAGAAGAGGATCCTGCAGAGTCCGATAATATAAGGTATAAAGGCTAATTTGTTGGTGGCGAGGTTTTTGCACAAAAGAAGGTGTTGATTCGATGAGATATTTTCTCGGTGGTCGAACATACTTATTCGGGTATTATTAAGTCTTGTTGCTGTGGTGATGCTTGAGCTAGAAACGACTTGATGTGAAAACTGACACTTAGCACATGAGTGATTAGGCAATCTATACGTATCGGCCGGATGGATCTGAGTTGAGAAATGAAATTCGTATTTGTCGTTTGAGAAATCGAGCTTTATGGATTGAAGCCGATCCTAAGCCGACAATGGTCTGAAACTTGATTTGACTCGTTTATGATAAAACAAGGGTTCTCTGAAGTGTTTATGATTGTTGTGTATACATTCGTAAGCTTTGTGGAGGTGAATATGTTTATCTTATTGTATGTGGATGGCAGCATTATTTGCTTGAAAAGCAAGGTGGAGATAGATAAATTAAAAGGCTTCAGCGTGGTAAAGAGTTGAACCAAAGATTTAGGCTGCGAGAAAATACTAAGTATGGAATTCTGAGATAGATCAGCAAAACTTGTACTTGAGTGGAGAGAAAGGCTATATTGGCGGGTTATTGAGAGGCTTAGGATGAAAGGTGCTAAGTCGATGATGACTCAGTGGCTCTAAAAAGCATCTTAAACTCTGCAGTAAACAATCTCTCTTTCACATTAGAAGAAAAGGCATATATGGAGCGATGTACTTATCTTTGAGTGTTAAGCGGCTTGATGTATGCTATGGTGTGTCTGCGTCCGGACATTCGCAGCGGTTAGTGTTAGTGTCGATAGATTCGCAAAACCGGGAAAGGCGTTAGGAAGCGGTGAAATGGATTTTAAGGTATTTGGGAAGGTACGGCGACGAGTTTGTGTTTTGGTGGAGATACATGTCAAATAAGTGGGTTCGTTGATTGATTATGCTGGTGATTTAGATAAGCGGCTTGATTTACTCACAGTTGTAATGCAAAATACATAGTGCTCAGGTTAGTTGTGATCGATGTTAAATCTGATGCTTATACACCGCGGAGGTGAGTATATAAGCAGCTGCGGAAAGGAGTGAAGGAGCGTTATAGTTAGAACTTTAGGTGATTTGGTTTGCAATAGCGAGAATGTGTGGAAATCGAGGTGTGATAGTCGGAGTGCGATTCATTTGGCTAAGAATCGGGGTTACTATAAGTACCGAACCCGAGCATAGATGTAAGATGCGTTTTGTGCTCGATGTTATAGAAGAGGCAATATTTCTTTGTTAAAGGTGCCTTGTGAATAGGAATCCACAACGGACGTGTTAACCCAGATTGTGTCGAGCGAGTTTGACATTGTTTGAAATTGCTAAAATGTTATACCGTGCTGGATCATTCGTCCAAAATTTGACCCTGCTTTCAAATTATAAGCGAGGTGAAATTGTGAGAATGCAATGGCAATGAGAAAAATAAGGAAGATGACAATTGTTGAGAATGGTGAATGAAAAAAATAAGAAATAGCGTTTATTGTGAATGGTGTATATTATTGATCACGATTATAAATAAGCATATGTTATCGTTATTATATATAAATTAAATCCAGTAGATAGAGATAAGTATCTGATTTTTCTAATATATTTATTGACGTTATATTTCTTGCATCTAGTTTGTTTAGCCTGCGTTATTATTATTATTTCAGTCGAATTGTATTTCATATTATATAGTAAAAGTCAAATTTAAACTCTGACTCCGACACCAACATTAAAATAATTGAATTGAGCCATTATTCCAACAGTATATAGGCTTATACTATAGTTAGTTTACTTAATTATATTTTTCCAAGAATAATTTATTTGCAATGATATTAGGATTTCTACAATATCACTCCATTTCTATAGTAGAGTGGAGTAATTTATTTGGTTTCTTGGTTTTTTTATTTTCATTTTTAGTTGATGTAGATAAGTTGAGATTATTTGATTGAGAAATGGAGTTTTGACTTGGTGTTGAATCTTGCTCTTAGGTTGTTTGTACAGTGACGGATCTTGAATCAATATTGAGTTGGAGTTAAATAATATTCCGTATTTAATTGATTTAAATTGAAGTTTTTTAGTGTTATTAAGGGGGGTCGTCTGCCTGACTACTATACTTAAATGTTCAAATGCCACTTAAGAGGCTTCCACCTGAATGAGGTAGGGGGGTCGGATAGTAAGTGAAATGAAACTAAGACAACATTTAGGGTGTTTCAGAATTGACCTATGAGTGAATGACAAACACTGTATATTACTTTATAATAGATAAGAAACATAGATAGTGTAATAATCCATTTTGATTGTTTTCATTTTATCCAAGTGCCGAAAAATATGAAACCGAGTTTATATGACGTTCTGGTGTCTTCTATCACTGTTTTCAAGTCTCGGCTTTTCTGGTTATAATGTTGTTTTCCCATCTCAGGGTGGAAACGACTGCTATGAAGGCTTTGAAGAAGATTGAGGACCATTATTGATGCCGAATGATGGGAAGCTCATTTGCAGAACATTTGCAGAAAATTTACCTACTTCCCCTTTTCAGGGTGAAACTTTTATCCATACTTGTTCTAGATTCAATATCATGAAGCAGTGTTTACCTGTCCTGTTTTACCATTTTCAGTTTCTTTATGAAAAGAATTATATTTTGATTTATCAACCAACAAAAAAAAGGAATATGGGTAATATGTGATTGGTAGATAATTGATGATTTTGAATTAAAGGAAAATATAAAAGTTGTAAAATGATGCAATTATCGCGAAGTTACAGGTGGTTTAGAGAGTGCGCCGAGATTTGCGAATTGGTTCACGTTTTGAATTGGCGTTGCTGATTCGCGTCGAATTTGGGGGCCGATATCTGACTTTATGGTATTAAGTGAAACCATTAGAAACATACTGGGATCGAAAAACAACCCTTTTCAGCCAAACTTTAAAATCAAATCACTAATTATAAATAATGTGGCAAATAGTACCATAGTTGTTTGGCATAATCTACCAATCACAAGTGGAACGCAATTTGAAATTGCAATGGAGGAACTATATATATGATTGGGGTTGCTCGTATTGAACAAGAAAATATAATATTTCCTATTTTAAATACTTACATTTAGTATATTAGCTATAGAAAATATAAACAATATATGGTGAGGTTGGGATGAAAAACAGAATACATGACTACAAATAGTGAGAACCCACCCACCATAAATAGAAACAATAAAATATTTAATCTATATTGAGAAACCAAAAGTCCTAATAACAAAATTGATAACTTTTAAAATTCTCTAATCTCTCTTTGGCTCTTAATTAGGCACATCATCATCGTCTGTGATATCATGACCTTGACCGTCTTCATGTACATCTTTAGGGGCATTAACTGGGTTTTGAGCATTTAATTGTTTGTCATGATCATGTGCTTTTGTTTCAGAGACAACCATCAATTGTTTAGCAATTTCTCTCAATTCACCTTGAACATCTTGTTGGCTCATGGAACCAGCTTTAGCTCTTTGTTTTAGGTCAGCCAACTTAGCTTGCATTTCTGGAGAAACTTTTTTGTTTCCTTAAGAAAAATATATCTATTGTTAGTTTCTTTAAGACAAATATTATTTGATTCCTTTTATTCATAATCTTAGAGCATGTAAATAAGTTTACTTAAAATTTTTTCTAAAATACATTTAAAATAAATTATCATTTTTCTTATTTTAGGGGTTAACCTTTTACGTATATACTTTAACAAATTCCTCACTATTCATCCAAAATATAAAAATCATGTATTTTCAAAATTTTTATTAATGCCAGAAAAGGTCAAGTATGAAAAAAATATTATAGGGAGCGAAACAAATTTGAAGAGTGTGCAAATGTTTTGGGTGGCTCAAGCTATTTTAGGGTATGCAGATGCTCTTACTCCGTCTATGTTTAAAAGATAATCACATTCATTTGTTTATACTAAATTTATGATTTTTTTCATATAATAAAAAGAAATAAAACTTCAATAAAAAATCGAATGAAGATTAGTCACAAATTGGAGTTTAGGTAACAGTACTTAATAATATGGATCACAAGTTAATTTGAGTATTAATTTTCATATCTAAATCTAAAGATAGAAAAATATGTGTACAAGAAAAATGGTGAAAGCATAATCTTAAGGAGCTATCTTCAAGGAAGTAAAGTTATGTTCCATTCTCGAGACTGAATAATAAGGTTATTCATATATATAAAATATAAAATGATTTTTCATTTAACTCATAATGAATGTTTTTTATTATCATCACCCGTTTGTATATAAAATATCCGAATCATATATCATAGATCAAGTTCATTTTGTTCCATGACAAAATTTATGGACCCATAATACATATTTATTAATTTCATCCTAAAATGATCATTTTATTTTTCAATTGTCAACTTACGGAATATGATATATGTATGTATCCATCTTAAAGTACGTAGAAGATTCAAAATTTGTGATCATAATGACAAACATAACTTCGATTTGAATCAATGTTAGTTATGTTAGGAATTATATCTTTTCATATACTTTTTTTTTTATCAAATTTACACAATGCATGCAAAAAATATTTGAAGTCATCAAATTTTGTAAAGTTAATCATCAAAATGAAAAATCAGAATTAGTCGGTAAAGGGAGTAATCGTTTTTTTTTTTTTTGTAAAAAAATTTGGTCATTGTTATTCCAAGACTCGATATCGAAACATAACCATTTCGAGTAATATTCCATGGTTACTGGACTAATCTCGAAGGAAGTAATTGTAGACATTCCTTTTATAAAATCACCTCACCTGCCATAGGCAAGGTTTCCTCGAGAATGAAATTCAAACTTTAGTTCTTTATTTGTTTGAAAAAATGTAAGTAATATACTGAGTATAAATAATACTCCGTAGTTGAAGGCAATGTAAGTTTAATTAAAATCTTTAGGAAACATAAAAAGTGATAGAAACATACCCCAATCCAAGCATTCTACAAAGCAAGCAACTCCACAAGAGACATTATTTGCCTTTTTCTCTTGAAGGCATTTGTTATTGCATTTACTCATGCATGCAGAATCTGCTTCCACCTCATTGATTATCGACAAGACAAGAACAAAAACCACCATTAAGCTTTTTGTGATTGTTGATGTCCTTTCCATTTCTTACTTTTCCTTTTTAAATTATTTACACTAATTTCTTTGATCCTCTCCAACTATGTTTATTTCTTAATTACTAGCTTTATATTTTTTTGTGGAGTCAATCATTTTTTATTTGTGGCTTTTAACAAATACAAGTCATGGTGAAACTTATATCATTCTTACATTAATTTAAACCTTTCAAGTTATTGAAAATGTCAACCTTTAATTACCTTCAAATCCCTTGGATCTCTCTTAAAGAATAGGAATAGTAGTTTTCGTGGTACACTCACATAACCGACTATTTCAATGGCATTATGTGACCACAATTCCACATATATCCATGCTACATTACATTGAGATCAGCTATCTTATTCTATGTATCAATGTCTTGACACAAAGACGGATGTCATTTTTTTTTTTCTTTTCAAAGTTGGTGTATTATCCATCTTAACCCCATAAGAACATGTATTATGCAAATGAAGAAAACACATTTTGAAATTTGTGTTATATATTGATCTATAAATTGAGACAAATTTTGATATGATCTTTCCTCACAATAAAACAATCATTGTGGGTTTGTTGAGTCATGGACCTTTCTTATTTAAAACTAATTTTTTCTAAGGGATCCACTGATGACTTCATTTGCAACTCAATATTTGATTATGTACACATTTATTGGCTCTTCTCAAAGTCTAGACCCCCGCTTAAAAAATTTGGTTTTATTTTCATTCCACTGCACATGCAGCACACAACAAAAACAAACACCTCATTAGATCGAGAAACAAAATGTCCAATACTCAATGTTATATTATTTGTACATCTTCTGTGAAAAAAATAATAATAATTCTTCTGAAAACACATAAAAGATTATACGGAGTATTTTGTTTACAATATTTATTGAAGTTAACTTACACTATCTTTTACGTAGTACTTTTAAATAATAAGGATGCAAATTGTCATCCTTCTAGATTATAACGCTCATTGAACATCAAAAAGGTTATCACAAACTTGTCATATTACAAGAATCAGATTATACTTCGGGAAAACACGTGACAACTTCTCATAATGGAAGATTATGAAATGATTGGAACATTAATTTTCATGTTCAAGAACCATCTTGAGTTTGCAATGCCTTGAGGCAAGCATCAAGGTCCTTGAATTCTTCAGAGTCGTCGAAGTTGGCAGCCTGAAGTTTCAGAGAAGTCAAAATTTATCAGAGCAACAAATAGAAATGGGCATTGTAGTCAGCACCACAGTTGTTACGGATGACTTCTATTATCTATTCGTTTTCATTGAAAACTACCTGGAAATGTTTGGTAAAACTTATGAACCCTACATCTTAAGGGGATAAGTCCGAGCCCAGTCAAGGTACTCATCATCAAACCCAACCACCCGAAACTACCCCAAAAAAATGAAGATGAAGAATCTATGTAGAGTAAATCACTTTATGAGTATGGTACCTTAGCCTGCTGAATGGCGTTTTTCAACTGCATCTCAGCTGAACGGAGTTCTTGACGGCTGCCATTGCTGTAAGAAATTTCTTGATAAACCTGACAAAGTTCTAATAAAGCACGTGCAAATTTCACAAAACGTCCCTTGTCCCTCCATAATTCAGAACCCTGAGAGTAAGAAACATTAAGCCACAAGCATAGGTCATGCCAGCACAACAAAAAGGATGCATAACTGACTTTGATTTTCTAATGGGCAGTCACTTCACTGGTTAATGTTTTAATTATTTATACTCATTTAATTATGAGTGTATGTGTCACTAGAACTGAGACAGTCATACAATTTAATGTCTCATTGTGCAACCTTTCTTGAATTTCTATACATATCTTTGTGCCAGGTTCTGAGTTATGAAATTACTTGTTGATATTCATTACAAGTGTTACATGGTTGTTTTTAACATGCCAGCAATTTTCATATATATGCAATCGTAAAAAATCTCTACATACAATCAACATTTTGATGAAGACAAAATTATCAGTCATATTTTTATGAACACAATAATAATAAGCACCATCAAAACCACTGTGTTTACATTTAAAATTAGTATCTTACTTCATCCAACATTCTTTAACTTACCCTACACTTCCCTTCTCTTCTTACCTACCCTGCATATGTAATGCATATAACTATTGCACACAATTTGTATTTATAGTTAATCATTACAATTAAGGAAGTGATATGTTTGAATCAAGATTTAGGAGGTGACATCCACTGTAAAAAGGAGTGGTATATGTTTTATTAATTACACATAGATTGGTTCAATCTATTCGATTAGTTTCGAAAATAATAATGGCTTTTTGGGAGAAGTAAGTGGTTCATGGTTTGGTGATGAATATAGTCTGTGTCAATGGATAAGAAATTAAGAATGGTAAAATGTTCTCCTTATTCAATTCATTCACTATAAATGTAGAAGGTAGAGAGTTTGATGAATGTTAATGATGATTGTAAGAGAATGAAGGTGCTTTAAAATGTTATTAAATTTTGCACAAGTTAAAAGCATGAAGGGTAATTTTGTCCCAAAATTTTCGTCATGTAAAGGTTTTGTTTGATTACATATAGCAGCTACGATTTGAGATTTTGAGTACTCACTAATTTTATTTATTGAATGACCGTCACTGTTCTGGTTTCTTTGAGCATTTCTAGCAGCTTACTTATAAATGACTCCTACCGTAATTTAGGGATAGAGAGCCAAAAAAACAAAGCAGAATGGTAAAGAACAGTTTCCGTAAACTTAATTAGATTCTTCTTTGTTTTATACCCAACATTCTCTTTGGAATAAAATTATACCTTTCATGAGTTTTTTTTAATTTTATTCTAGCCATTAAATTGCTCAAAAAATAACAAAAAAATAAGTATCGAAAATATTGTACAAGAGTATTCAGCATCCATGCAAATCATGCAACGTGCAAACTCCAACATGTAGATAGCAGCTCAAATAAAGTGAGCTTGTTTGAAGAAGTTGGTTAAAATACTGTTATGCTTCCTTGTTTCTTCGTTTAGTGCCACAGAAGCTGTTGTAATGGCAAGTTAATGCTTGAATGGTCACTTACCCTTAAGGAAATTCAATTGTAATCTTTGGCTATAAAAGCCACATTTCATTCTCAATGAAAGGTATTCGACTTGTCTAGTTTTATGTCTATACACTTGCTCCATTTGCATTCTGCACTCTGCAAGTTGTGTAGCTTACCATAAAGCATTTCATTTCATTTGTGTGATTCAACCTTGATCCGACATCTGGTATCAGAGCGAGGGGAAGTAAGGTTGATTTGAGTGATAAACAAGAGTGAAAATGAGTGAAGAAAAGACTCATACCTCATTTTGATGGTCATTATGACCATTGGAATGAGATGACATCAAGGCCATGCCTGTGGGGAAATGTCAAAGAGAACAGGAACCAATAATGATTCACTTCACAGAGAATTGTGAGAAATGAGAACAAAAGATCATCAAGTTAAGCATTATCTCTTTCAAGCATTGGACAAAGAAGTATTCGAACAAATTTTGGATAGGAGAAGTTCCAAGGTGATATGGGATTCCATGATGAAGAAATTTGGTGGCAATCAAAAAGTAAAGAAGTCAATCTGCAATGCATTAAGGAGAGAATTCGAACTGTTGGAAATGAAGAAGGGTGAAATAATAAATGAGTACTTTGCTAAGGTAACTCAGGTTTCAAACAAGCTCAGAAGAGACTATACTGATTCCAAGATAGTGGAAAGAATATTGAGAACGCTAACAAATCAGTTCACTTATGTATGTGTCTCAATTGAAGAATCTATAAATATAGATGAATTGATAGTTGATGAACTTCAAAGCACTCTTACGATGCATGAGCAAAAAATTCAAAAGATTTCAAAAGCAAAGCAAGGTTATCAAGTCTTAAAGGGATCTAAAGCGTAATGGGCTCTAGTTCAAGAGGAAGAGGAAGAAAAACACATTCGTATAGTAGGGTGGTCGTAGAATGTTCTTTGAACAAAACAAGCATAGAGTGTTTCAAATGTCAAAAGATGGGACATTTTCAATATGAATGTCCAAATTGGAACAAAGCACACTATACTATCATGGAAGAAAAAGATGACATGTTACTTCATAACATGAATTCATGAAGTTACCACTTCATGATTTGTAGTTCAAAGTCACTTAGGTGTAATTTCGAGTTATATTAATTATTTGAATGCTAATAATAATAGTTCATGAAATGTGAAAATAAAATATAAATTTATAATATTAAAATGGCTTAATATAATTTATCTAAAATGTTCTACTTTATAACTTAAACTAATTTAATATCATAATGAAGTTAATAAAACAAAATTAGTCAAAAAAAATGAAATGAAATGTAATTAACATAAATCAAACTTAATTAAATAAAATTAAAAATTTAAATAAAAATATAATTATATAGCTTAAACTAATTAACATAATTAACTAAAATAAAAATTTAAAGTAAACTTAATTATATAAGTGAATATGAAATAGATATGGTAACTAAATTAAACATTAACTTTATTAACTAAATTAATTGTACATTAACTTTTTTCACTACCTTTAATTATGGAGTAAATTACTAAATATGTTAACTAATTTAATATGCAACAAAAAAATCGCTCCAATTAAATTACTAAATCACCAAATTTCTTCTTCTTCCTCCCTTCTCCTGTAAACACTAGCCGCCCAATTTATATTTTCTCCCCTTTCTTCCCCTCACCATCCCCACTTCTTTTATATTCACCATCCCCTCTTCTTCTATATTAATCCTAGCAGCCCATATCTATCTTTTTCTCCTTCTATTTTTTAAGTTAAAAAAATTATACGTGGCTCCTTACAAAGTGTGTCGCCATTAGTGTTAGCTGTTGCGGCGCCACAAGTGCCGCCACGGGATCCCCATAACCGCCACAGGCCCCTTTGTGCGCCCAAGCGCCATCACGCCACGCCCGGCCATTACCGCCACGGGCGTCGCTAACGGACGCTTTTTCAAACTATGCAGGTTACTAATGGCATAATCGATCAAGCCAAGGCAGAGCAGGCGACGGTATACGTTCATTTAACTCGTGTCATTTTCAAATCACATGTGTAAGTCTGAAGAGTTGTTCTCTTGTCTCTCGAGCAAATCTTACAAGCATTCAAGAAAAACTGTGCAACAACAATAAAAACCATCAAGAAATAAAAGTATCATGAAACTCAAATTTAACAACGCCGCTATGCTATCGGCATGCTCCATTGCGTCCGAATCAAGAGTAACTTGTCGAACAGTTGACAATTGCAAGAAAAAGGATTGATTATAGTATTCAAGGGTGGAAACTGCAATGTTATGCATCCAACAAGAGCGAGATCATTCGCATCACTCAACACGTAAGCGCAAGAGCGAAATGGATTCATCGGTATTAATGACATATGAGCCTAACTATTCTTCCTCCAAGCTCCAAGAAAATTAGACTCAAATGGATCTACAAAACAAAGACTGATGAAACAGGAAATATACAAAATACAAGGCAAGACAAAGTGTTTGACATGCCCGACCTCGGGGAGTGATGAATTATTTCTTAGAATTGAAAGCGGCTGCATAAAACAAAGAATATTCATGTGCCAAAAGATCAAGAGATTCAAATACGCCGATCGGCAAGATTACAAGGTCTCCATGTCACTGAACCGCAGCTGACAAAAGACAGTAGCGTAGCCTAATGATTTAGACCTTTACAAACAAATAGTAGAAGTCTTATGTATCTAACTACTACGCGCCAAACACGACCTTCATTCTACCACGGAGTCGCGTCTGTGAGTTCCAAAGTTAAACAATCTATAAATGACCCCTCTCCACTACGTAGTAGACTATCAAGTGCCTTCATTGGGTAGCCGCAACATGCGCTTGTCAAAACAATATGGATAAAAAGAATTCTAAAAGAAATCGACACGCAAGTTGAATTATGCATCCGCATTTCAACGTGATAACAGCTCTACCGGCCAAGTCGTCAAAGAATCTCAGGTTACATGACGTACAAACACATCGATGTCAAGCTTCATTTCTCGAGGAACCCTTAGCTTTTAGCAAGGAAGCATCAGATTGAATTTTGGGAACAAAGGCCGCAGTTGCATATCTTAACTAAAGCTTATCAAGAAATACGCTTTTTATCGCTTGAAAGTGCCATGGAACGTGTTCGATGGAGAATACGTTAAACACTTCATGTTTAGCTTAAGTGGAGAGTGTCAAGAGCATCCATGCATCATGTAAATGTGGTAAACTCCTACATGTAGATAGGAGCTCAAATAAAGGAATTTGTTTAGCTAGTTGGGCTTAGATTTATTATGCTTTCCTTGTTTCTGTTTAGTGCCACAGTCATGGAAATGGCAAGTTAATGCTTGAATCGCCTCCTGTCCTTAAGGAAATTCAATTGTAATCTTTAATATAAAAGCCTCATTCATTTCAATGAAAGGTATTCACTTGTCTAGTTTTATGCCTATACACTTGCTCCATTTGCATTCTACACTCTACAAGTTGTGTAGCTTAACATAAGGCATTTCATTTCATTTGTGTGATTCAACCTTGATCCAACAGAAAATGTAGAATGACTAAGAATCATTTAAAACTATATAATTGGTTTGGCTGATAATTTAATGAGGAAAATAATTAAAAAGATATCGAAATATAAAAGACTATTTTCTTTACAAGAATAACAAATATTTTGAACAAAAATTAGAGAAAACGACAAATAAATAAAAAACGATAGTACCGTATAATCTTGCATTAAACTTTTTATCAGTTTCTCTTTTCATTGCCAAACCAAGTCAAAACATAAATTTAACCTCAGACCAATTTCGAGTTAAAGTATCTGTTCTAATAATGTATTAACTATCAATCCGTTAACTTAAATTAGAGAGAACTAAAACCAAACTCAGTACTAGCTCGGTTTTTGTAAAACCGGTCAAGCAAATAATATATAAAACAAATAGAATAACACGTAACATAGAATATGCCCTAACGCCTCAAGACGCTCCCACCTGTAGGGCGGAGGCTCGTGGGCGGGGAGTGTATGAATAAGACGTAGCCTTACCCATGTAAACGGGGCTGTTTCCAAATTGAGATAAAAGTGAATGAAAACGCTATCTACTACATCACAATAGATCAAAAGCATAAATAGTGTAATGAATCATTTTTATTTATTCCATTATACCCAGAGCCCAAGAATATAAATTTTTTACTCCTTAGGACATGGAAATCAAATAAAATAACACTTAAAAAAATAATAAATAAACTGATGCTTATAAATATTGGAAAGGGGTATTAAATAACAATACAGAAATGCCTCCTAAATGCAAAGAAACGCCGAAACCTAATAACAGGTTCTACAACTTGATGTCTACGAAAATATTGGAAAGGAGTATTAAATGGCAATACAGTAATATGTTTTGGGGTAAAGTGAAAAGGGGTGTGAGCGATAGGAAGAGGAAGGTGGTGGTGTTTTGGATGACACAAAAAACGGGGAGGGTGGATAGGTAGGCGGAGGATCAAAAAAAATATATACATTGCTAAAAGCTTTACGAGAAAGTCTGTGAGGTAAGTAGGATGCGCTACAGATTAAAGTTAATAAAAAAGTCATGATTCTATTTTAATTATAGAATATTCCCCTTATACTCTTGGGCTCAAATATTTGTACAAAAATAATTACTTAAGCAGAAACCGATAAGATAAAGTGATTCAGAAAGATCACCCCGAAACAAAACGATACTGCGACCACATAAAACTTACGATAAGATAGCGGGCAAAATGTGAATTAGCCTATGTTATTAATCTAAATCATACCTGGTATGATCTAACTTGCCTCAGAAGAGCTTCCGAACACATTGAAATATCTCCTCTTAATTTATGCCATCTTGCATATAGCCCCCAGATGTCGGCACTTCCTCCACTTTGAACAATCTATGTCAAATTTTCATACATATGAATTAAGGGAGTAATTTGGTACTAAACATACAAAAAGGATACGCACTTGACAATATAGCATACTATGCGGTCAGTGCATCATTCAGTTAATCAAAATGCTTACGAATTGTAAAGAAAGGGAAATGAAAAAGATAAGTCTCAGTATTTAATGAGCCAAGGCAAAGACACGAGGCTGAGTTTTTGCAATTGAAATCAACGACTATATGATTGACAATAACAAATTAGAATGGAGAGGATGTATGAAATTTATGCAGTAACAAAACTCATTTAGGTGCAATCTTTCTTGACAGTTAGAACTACCTGTCGTAAGATTTTCCCCATCAATTGAATCAGATGCTCAGTTTCCCTTATTTTAGCTGAATCAACTTCTGAGGTAGTTGTCTCGTTGCCATTGTCAAGACAGCCATTTACAGGAGTAGATGCTGCAACATTACTGCTGTTATTCGCCTCTTGAGGTTGAGAATGGCTATCAGAAAATCGTGTCTCTATTTCTATGGTTACCCTCTCTAAGAAACCAGCATCAAACCTTTTGTTCTTCGTCATGTCGAGTACCTTTATTACTGCTTCCAGTGCCTGTAGAAAGACTCATTTGTTTAGGTATCGCTCGAGTCCCTCCATCGATCTCAAGTTGGCTCCCTTTAATAAGCTTTTAGTATGAGCAAAAACTCTCATCAAAGGAAGACTCCTAAGCCTTCAAGCATAAAAAATCCTAATACTCGAGATATGAACCCAACTACCCAAGGGTTGAAAAAATTAAGACCTCATTGTTCCTCTCTATCCATCCGTTGCAACACTCTCAAGAATCTGGTCTCTTAAGTACTATATTTGTTTCTTTCACTCATCAAGAAATTCTCTCAACACTTGGAACTATTTAGGTTTTTCCTAGAGACCTAGACAAAGGAAAACTGTTGAAGCCTCTCCAACACTAAGTCAAATTGAAGATCTCTCGAGAAATGCCACGAAAGTCTTCAAGCTTGGAACTATTTAGGTTTTTCCTATAGACCTAGACTAAGGACAACTCTTGAAGCCTCTCCAACACCAAGTCAAATTGAAGATCTCTCGAGAAATGCTATGAAAGTCTTCAAGAAACATCAAGACCCTCAAAATAACAAGAAGAAATTCAGAATCATTATGTTTAAGACACCTAGGGTCTTAGAAAGAACATCAAGACCAACTTGTCCCGAGGTGCCTCCATGTTACCATCCAAGACTTTATTCCTTGACCAAACCCTAAGCCTTGAATTTAAGCACTTCCTAGGGTCTTACACTTACTTACCGAAGAAAGACAAAAGGCATCTTGCTTGCATTTTAGAAGCAACTCAGCGAATCGAGTTCAATCATACTCCCTCCATCCTTAAATGATTCACCCATTTTACATTGCACAAAGTTTAAGACAAATTTGAATTCATCTCACATTATCAAATTTCCTGCCATTATATCTTTCCAGTTTTGGTAAAAAGGGAACCTAAAATGGGATTTCTAAGTTGGAAAAATGGGACAACAAATAGGGATGGAGGGAGTATGTATTAATTTATGTACTACATTAAATGAATATGAAACTGGTGTAGAGGGAATACAAAAGAAAAGAGATAGTACACATCAACATCAAGTCATCAACATGTCCTAATGCCTCCCACTTCCTCCTTTTTCCTTTTTAGGCTAATTTAATGTTCTCGCCCTTATATTTTTCAACCAGTCCTCTTTCTTTTTTTTTCCTTGCTTTCCTTTCTAAGTATACTTATAAATCCCATTTATAGTCTTTTGGTGTATATTACTGCTTTATATTATGCACATGTTATTATCTAAGAAATACAAAGCCAAAAGAAAAAAATGGAAAAACAAATATTGAGTAACTATAAAGGGAAAAACCAAGAGCATTATGAATCAATGCGATCTAGACAAACCTGGCTAAAGTTTCCAACATCAGCAGCCACATGGCTGAAGTTCTCCCACATCTGCCAACTGTTTCGCCTGCATACATGCTATCGTATTAATCATAATATTAGAGAGAAATGAACTTACAGAAACCATCAATAGAATCTGCCACAAACTGAAGATGGGAGGGAGGAGGAGGAGAGAGAGAGAGAGACTTGAACTTCAGCGCTTCCTTGAATGCAATGAAAGCTTCTTTGCTTTTCTTCTTGACCATATGTCTGCAATTAACAGTGCATTAAAACCACTCAAGATTCAGAATGCAAATAAAGACATAAATTCTGCTATATAAATAGGCTAATGATTTTTACACTCCATTTATTGATTATGACACTCCACTCATCTGTTATTTTTCATCCACATTTGCCGTTACCAATTGTTCGAGTGTAAAAATCATTGCCTATAAATATAAGCCCAATGAAAATTGGGTTCAAGCTCTTTATATCTCAAGGTTTTTCTTATTGACGTAATTTTTACATTCTCATCATGTTTTCATCATCAACACTTGATAATTAGAATAATTGAAAGCCCGCAGGAGAGTCAGAGTCACCAAAAGCTAACATTTGGCAAGTCAACCAAGGAAAACTTAACCAAAGAGAGACTTGTCTTAGTAAACATGCAGAGCATTCTTCATTCTAATATACAAACAGTATCCTGATGTTGACCCACCAAAGCCCCTCTGTGCCTTTGTCACTTTTCTGGATGATGGGTAGAAGTTTGTTATTAAATATACTGACATATAACGTACTTCTAACTTACTCAGGAGTATTGCATAATGGCAAGCCAATAACTGTAACTAATATATGAACATGAGTTGAGACAACTTATATCTCAATCATGCGAGTATTTTTAAAATTCCACGAAACCATCAGAGTAATGGCAAGAAGAGCACATACAAACAGGCAACATTGTTCCAAGCCTCTCCATTGTCAGGATCAAGTTGAACAGCACGAGTAAATCCATCCAGTGCTTTATCGGTATCTCTTCCCTGCACCATATCAAATGTTCCAAGGTATTAAAACTTGACTAGGAACATAATGATACCAAGACAAGATCTTCATGAGAATAGGATAACCATGTATCTAAAATATAAATTTGCACTAGTTAGTGAACAGCAATGATTTTTAACTGAAATCAAGATGATGAAGAAAAATATAAAACCTTCAAGGCAGCTGCACCTAGGGCAAACCAGCCATCTGGATACAATGAATTCAAAGCCATTGCACGTTCCCTAATAACATGATATCAGAGGAAGATAAAATCACATGGTTGGAGATCAAACACAAGTAAAAAGAAGAGGTTAGTCTAACGCACCACAAATTTTTTGATGTTTCATAGTCCCCTCTGTTATATGCACTGCGAGCTAGTGAACGCTGCCCATGAAAGCCCCAGATTATAAACACGGGAGAACAAACTGAATATTAACACATAGTAGGACTCAAGTTACCTGTGCTCGAGCTGATCTATTGTCTGAAACCTCCAACGCTTTCGTATAGCAGGCATCATCAATGGTTACATCACCAAGGGAACACCTAACCACAATAGATAGATAAGAACAATTAAATTAAACAAGATGAACAAACGTTTGTCATATCATAGGAGCTGAGAGATGTGTTCAAGCCAATAAAGTAACCCAGCTTATAAATCGAATTCCACCTAAAACGGCTTGCATAGTTGCATCTAAGACCTTTTTCAATACTTCTGCTTATAAGCTCTAAGGGGCAGCCGAGCCAAACATCCACTAAAATAAACAAATATAAGCAAAATTCAATATTCAAAAGAGGCACTATTGACAATAGTTAATGATCTACTAGTTATAATTCTCCAAGGAAAGAAGTTATGTATTTAAACAGGAGGAGTAGGATTATCTAACATACCATAATCTGGGGTCACGTGGATGTCCAGAAAGCCGCTTCCTAATGAGTTCCACGGCTGCTGCTTTTTTTTCCAGTAACCTACCGGATGATAACAGTTTATATATAAATTAACTGTTAACAGTCAAAGCCAATTTATAACTTGAGTTCCAGATGATAACAGTTTATATATAAATTAACTGTTAACAGTCAAAGCCAATTTATAACTTGAGATGATAACAGATTGAAGAGAATACCGGTAACAGTATATTAGATTATCCCACAGCTCAAGATCCTCATAAACTTTAACTGCTTCACCTAGCAAGCCACAACTCACCAGAAGATCACCATACTCCCTTGAACAAGAATAAGGAAAATATAAGTAGCAAAAGAAGAAGAAAACTAATTAACTGACACTCACATCACTTTTGCTACATTGCACTTTTACCTCGTCTTAAAGAGTCTCTAAGTTCAATAGTAAGAAATTAAAAGATTAAAGGAAGAAAAAAAAAACAAATACTAGATTTTCCAATCTCAAATCAAAGTCCTGAAATGGTTTAAGGAGTTTGCCAAGAAATCACATATTTGAGGATCAATTTTCACCTCTATTAAATATTTTATATTACTAGTTCCTATCACATCATCTCTTAACAACTTGAATATTTTGTCAACAAGATCTTCATTGCATAAGAAATTCATAAATAAAATATTGAGTTGTAAAATAGGAAAATTAAAATTGTACAAAAGAAAGATGATTAGATGTGCTAATTATTTTTGGGAAAACTGATGTGAATGCTTTTACAGAAGCGTACCTAAACTGCCTATACCATAAATGAGTATAGGTCCAAGCGAAATATATTAAAAACTCATTTGGCTTATTTAGCCAAACCCAATATTCTCATATTTGTGCCAAACCTATAGCTAAGTTAAAAAATTATATTAATTTCTTTCTTCTACAACATTGTTTTCTTTGTCAAACACAACATAAAAGTAGTGGTATTTTTAACATTTTCTTGTGTAAAATAGAAAACCTGATAAGAGAACAAATTGGAAAGTGATAAATAGACTGCAATAGTGAGTATAGAAGGAAGAAAATAATAGGAAAATTTATGCGGAACCTCCTGAAAATGCTCTGAAACCAAAGATATAACGTAGAAAAACTGAAATAAATGTTCAAGAACACTCTGTCCTTCAAAAGAATCAAGAACTACTACTAGAACAAGTAATCTTAGGACACAAAAATTGTACTTGCGCAATGCAGGAATTGTCAGAACATCAACTCCAAAGCAACAGTAGATCCTTTGTGCAACTGGAGGAGAAGCTTCATACAATCCCTCGACCTGCAGCAGAAATAATATGGAAACAATAATTGGAAAAATAAAAGTATAGTCTTTACATGAAGGAGCTAGGAAGTGAGATATTAGGAACTTTGGTAACTTGACCCATCAGCATATAAGCATGAAGTATGACCAATGTTTTACCTCCTAGCCAAAAGAGTAGCATGATAAGTAATGTCTTCTATGAACTCAAGTTTCAAAGAAAAGCAAAGATTTACTACTATGTTAATTTCACACTGATAAAAATTTATAGTCATCCATAATTTTTATATTTTGGCTATTATAACTTCCCTGGCATATCAGAAAATAACAAAGTTTTCCTTTCTTATTTTTGGAAATTGGGGGACGATTAGGCCCCATTTTTACAGATCGTTTTCACGAATAGAAGCAGGAACTTTCACCTCAGTTGATTAGTTGCTCTTCCATAGGCAGGTTATTTTAAATTTAGGTGTAGATCATAATCATAGTTGTGATTTGTGAATAGCGGTGCTATCACGGTAAATAGCGGTTTAGCAAAGACGGTGCGCCTATCAGGCTACATCAATGGTAGCGCGTCGCGGTCGACTCCCAATAAACACGCTATAGTGCTGCTACGCCAATTTTCAGAGTTCGCCGATTTAACACGTTCAAAACCCTAAGGAAGGAAGGGGAGAAGAAGAAAGGGAAAGGCTCGCCTCGAGTAAAACTAAGGATACTTTTCTGTTTTAACTTTTTGTCATATATATATATATGAAACTCCAAAAAACTACAGCTACGCGATACCGCTACACCGCTATATCTTTTGGAGATTAATCGCTACGGACCGCGAAATGCTATTCACAACTTTGATCATAATGAACTGCACATGTGAGATGTGTATAGCAAACAAACTACGGTAGATTTATCTCTTTGACTACATACTTCTATATATCTAGATCTCAAATTCATTTCACTCTTCTAATCCCCATCCATTATTTTTCTTTTTAACTTCTTCTTGTGCTAGTAGCTGTAAGTGATTTAAGATTTTAAGCTAATAAAATGTTACAAAACCAATAATAGACCAAGTTAATTTAAGCCAGACATGAGAACTAGCAACAAATTTCTTGTTCTATGGCAAAGGAATTGAGGTCCTCTCTTTTCCGTCATTATAGGCATTAATTAGTTCTGCATTCTACTATTAACTTTATCAACTTACATCAATGCAAAAGGCTTTAATCCGTAAACAACATGAAACACTGGTGGCAACTGACTAGGAAGCAACTCAGCCACAAGAATGAATATGCAATATATATAAGCTATTACCAGCTTCTCCATCATCAATAAAGAACGCTGCTTAGTACGGCTACGAGTTGACTCCCATCGAATACGAAGAATGTCACACATATACTTGATCTGGAAACAAAAAATAAAACAGAGTACAGCAAGAGAACCTTTCAGTAAGAAGATAACCATAAAAGATGCGAGGTAAAAAAGTCAAAAGAAGAAATGATGGTAGAAAAACGAAAAGGATATCCCGGTGAAACAAGATCCTGTTATGTGGGGTCCAGCGAACGGTCAGACCACTGTGGGCTATTGCTGCAGTTCATAGCAGAACATAGCAGTTCAGAAAGCCATCATAGACCTCTCCAAAACATCTTAGACCAATTATGTAATGACTAACTTCCTCACATATTATTGAGTCCATTAATATGAGCACCACTTCTCAGCTCGTTACTCTCCTCTCGATAGATTATTTAACTATTATGTCACCAGTCTCCAGTATTCTGAAATTAACACATTACTGTTGCTTTTTCCATATTGAATATAAGAAACAACAACAGTTAACTCAAAATTTCCTTTTGTCAGATGACTCAGATCGGATTCAACAGAAATCCCGCATATTGAGCACAGCTGATATGAGGCTATGGCTAGTGGGACTGTGTTAGAGATGAGCAGATATAATGAATGAGAAATCTCACTTACAATGAACAGTGATGATATGTGTTAGAGATGAGCAGATATAATGAATGAGAAATCTCACTTACAATGAAGAGTGATGATTGTTGTGAATCAATCGCCTCGATGTAAGGGGCCATTTTCCACACTGAAATATCGGAATAAACACCAATGACAAAAATATATATATGGGACCTCGACTGTAATGATAAGGAATCACATAAAAGCTCAACTGGAAAATATATCCTTGGCCACCATTTTAGTCTCACATATTACCCAACAGGCAGCTCTATTTCCCCAGACAGACAGACTCTACTGCTTGAGGGCAACACTTTGTTGCTACCTCTAGAAATTAAAACCGTCCCAACAGGAAAAACTCCGTTGCAATCTTCCTACTTTTATATTATAGTTATGCTCAACTAGTCAGCCCAAACCACTTGAAGTCTGTATTAATTATCTTCTCTTTGAACATATAACTAGTTGAAAATATTACATAGAAACTACAGTAGTATGAACATATAACTAGTTGTAAATATTATTAGAAACTACAGTAGTTCAAGCATATGATTGTTTATGCCCTTGATAAACTATTAGTATTATTATACTATTTCAGTTGTAAGCAGATAACAATTCTTTCCGCCATTCTCTTCAGTTAACTTCTACTCATCATTCTTTACACTCTAAAAAATTGATTGCACATTCAACGGTGATGTAGATGATACAGGTTACACATTCTACAACATTGAATATTGCTCCAATAAAATGGAAACATACTCTTTCTTAACAAGTGGAATGTTAATGGATGCTACTGGTTGATGAAGATATAGAATTGTCTTTCAGTAAAGTAACAACTACACATAACTAAGATATTTAGAAGAATCATTATTAGAACATGCACCAATTATAATTTACATAATAAAGACCAAAATCTGGAGACCTTACTCTGCAGTTCATCATTTCGGGCACTCTTCTCAATCGAAAGGCATTGAGCCACGATCACTTCTTGCTGCAAATAATTAAATTGGACAGAAGCAACAGTGCTACTTCGGTCACCTTTACTACTATTTTCTGTTATGTTATCATCTTCCACAAATCTTGGGGCCATCAACACATCTGAAGCTTCGCGAGTTTCATTAGGGTGCTGAAAAGAGGAGCCATTATTACCTTGGGAATTACCACTCTTCAACTCAGGGCCAGGTTTCATATCTGTGACATTGTTTTTACCACCAGCAACAAGGAGCAGTTGTGCTTTTGGTTCCACCTGCACCAAGAGTCCTTAGTGTGCCAGTAATCTTCAAGGAATTAACAAAGGAATATGCATGTAGTTACCTGATGCACAGTGCGAAAGCCAAGTGCCCCACTTATGTATATATCTACACTGGAGGAGACTGCTGCCAGTTTCCAATGATGCCTATTACAGCGGTGTATCAGCATGAAAATATAAGATATTCAAACAAACTTTTGGGACAAGAAAATGGGGGAGGCGGTTGGTTGAGTATTTGAATGGAATCAACTTCTTGACAATGATAAAAATGTTGGGTGATGTGATGCTAACAAAGGATAGTGTACCTCAAACCTGACTAAGGATGCACAAATTTTCTATTTACTTATCAAATAAATCTTGAGCACAAAACCATTCAACAACTGAACAAGACAACTGAGAATTCACACTTCACTAAATAGTTTTGTGAAAAAAATAAGTGATCCTAGCGCTCTCAAGGACGGCCTAACGTTTGTAAAGCCGCAGAAAACTATAGCATTTTATTTCTTCTTCGGACAGCACAATGATGATCTCTTTGTTAAGCTGTTAAAACTATCATCACATCAAAATTAAGCTTTCTTGTGATGGCTCACCTGAAAGAATCTATTCGCCCATATGTAAGATCTAATATTCCCGCTTCCAGATGAAGCATCGATACAATAGACAGAGCATCTTCACCGGATAGATCAGAACCAAAGTAGTTAGTCAACTTCTCTGAAGAATCAAAATGATCCAGACTTTCACGCATAAAGACTTGCAAGAGGTCAAACAAAGATGATGAACGGTCATCAAGCAACTTCTGCTGAATGAGAATCAGCCTAACAATCCACCATGACATGCTTCTTAATTCGTCATTGGGAAACAAATTTTCTTCTGTTGAAAGATCTCTAATGCTTATCAACAGAACTTTTGCAAGAACTATATACTGCAGGTGATAAAAGAAAGAAATATTTCAGAGAAGGAAAAGACTGACAAGACTCTAGAACAAATAGAAGAAAATAAAAATGGCCAAAAAGATAAAACCAGACAGGTTATGTCAAAATCTCCCAATAACTTGAATATATATTGAAAAGACAAAAGTCTAATTTCTTGCTTGCAATCACATAAGGGTAAACTGAGGGAGAACCGTTTGCGATGGTATGGTCATGTTAGAAGAGGTCTAATAATAAGGTGTGCAGGTAATGGCCGTGGAGGCAAAGGGAGACTGAAGAAGAGTTGGACAGGAACTATATCAAATATAACCTAGAGCTTATGGGATTAACGGGGGAAAACCCCCCACATAGATTCCAATCAAATAACCTAGAGCTTAGTTTGGCTTTGCTTGGTTTAATCACATTCTACAGGTAGTTATCTTACTAGTTTTTGCTGCTAATTAAGGGAAGCACTGCAGATGGTTGTAATAGATTTTGTCAGTTCTAGAAGAGAAATTCATAGCATGTGACAAATATAAGAATGTTTTCACCAATCAACAAATGTGGCACAGAAATCTAGGGACGGCTCAAAAAAATTCAATATTAGGCACAGCATACTTTTTGATAGCTTCATTATCAACAATAAGCTATACTAACAGAAAATGTCAATCTCCATAGTCACTATAACAGGATAACTAACATGTCAAACTCCATAGTCACTATAGTGAATGTAGCATATGAACAACTAACATTTCTTACCCTTTACCTTTCCAACAGTGAATAATCTACTTATCAATTAGCATGCACCAGAAAACTATAAGATCTTTAAACTCTACGCTATTCCAATAAATATCTTTTACATCACAATAATCTGCTCATGACATGCTCGCCTTTTATGATTATCATTAAAGTAATTAACTTTGGTAATTTTCCATCTTTTTGTTGAACCAGAAAATAACTACGCCAATTTTGTGTTTTACACATCTTCCAGAACTTCAAAAATAATCATCTTGATTCCATTTTAGAAATTATCAGGACAAAATGTTAATTTGAATGCCAGATGCAATTGTATTAATATACAACAAAATGGTCTAGGGAACATGTCGATAATTATAAACGGGATAGCAAAAAAGAGAAAGAACAACAAATTCTATTTTATTAGACAGTTTCAGTGAATGACATTTTGATGACTAATTGCAAGCATCTTCAAGAAGTTACTAATGATGACTATGCATGATAAACATGTAGAACAAACATAGCTTTCATGGATTTCTAAACATGTAGAACAAACATTAAAGCACCCCAGACGTAATCGAAGTCGTAAGTGTATTTAATTACATTAAATGCATAACACACAGAGGGTTAGGGATAGTGAAAATGCCAAAAAGTTAATACATATAAAACGATGAGCTGCAGCATTGCAGTGCATCACATTCAATCAGGGCAATGGCATGCCCTTCTGCTCTTTTACATGTAAAAGTGAAAGAGGAGGAACACCTTTCACCTTTGTGGCACAGTGCCCCTTTCACAACTATGCTCTTTTCACAAGCACTAACAAGATATAGTGTAAATGTACAAAGCACCTGAAGATGTGAGAACTTTGCACTAAGGTCAGAACCAGCAGCCATCAGCTCCCTTTGGGCCCATCCTTCCCACTCAGCCCAATTACAATTCACATCTTTGTCTTCTTTGCCGAAAGTAACTTCCAAAAGAGGCATTGCTTGAAACTTCATGAATGGACTAAAATTCAAATAAATCAACAACAGGAAAACAGTTGTGCAGTTGATATTAGATTAATATTATGGATAATATTAACTTCACTATATCATGAAAGTGATAAAAAGTTAATCACCTAAAAATAATTAGACAAATACTAAATTGACAAAACAACAATATATTTCAATATAAACTCATCTAGATTTATTTTTAGGCATTCTTGTTCAATTAACTGCTCAGATTTAGTCAATGTTGATTCAGAAATCTGAAGTCTTCAGCCCATTATTCATTGTTCAGAATTGTCAAAGACTGCCCAGAACTAAAATTAAGGTACACCTAAACTACGGCCTAGATTCATATGATAAAGATGAACTCATCTAATCCTATAAAGTCCCAAACTTTCTTTCTAAATTCAAGCACAAACCAACAAAGTTTATCACCCCCTCGATCCCAAGACGTTTTTGTCCGGTTTCACTTTTGATGGTTGACTTTTTCAATTATGAACTCCAATATGTTTGTTTACGTTGTATAATACTCCATCCAGATTTTTTTTACTTGTCTTTAGTAGCATAGAAATTTGGATTTAAAACTTGTATTTCTAGCTTAAAAAATCATACTTCGTAATTTTAAACTACTTTTTCATCTTCTTAATTTGTGCATATAACTCGTAAAATAATCCGCAGGAGTATCGGGTAAACAAAATATCGAAATGCAGAATTTTAAGCATAGTTGAATGTGAACATGATAAGTTTGATGGAAATTGAAATAAATTATACTAGAAGAATATTTTCCAACTTACCCAATAATATTGGATTGAGCAAACGCAAGCAAAGAAGCAACAGCAATAGCGACAACAATCAAACCTCTATAACACTTTTCAACAACATCAACATCATCATTCAACACAAACGACTTCACACACTCAGGCAGCAACTCACCATAAAAAACATTCGCAGATTCGGCCGAATCGTTGCGATCATTTAAGGAGCCGAATACTGCTCGCGCCGCGGGGGAGGCCAGGGCGTCGCTGTAGTTTCCGGACTCCAGGGAGGCCATGAGGGGGTGGAGTTGATGGCATGGCGAGGGGGTGTGCTGGTTGTGGAGAGGCGGCGGAAGTGAGAGGCGGAGGAGGCGGAGCTCTAGTGCTCTCAGAGCTTCCATTGTTGTGAGACCAACAAAAGGGTTTAGGGAGGATGTGTGTCTCCAGACACAATATTTGGGTTTAAGACGGAAAATAACATTGCTTTTCTCTAACACAAAAACAAATATCAACCCCAATTCATTTAATTTTGTATTACCAACTCAAATTCATTTTAATTGTACTTTTTATTTTCTTATCAATCTTTAGTCATTGATTATTGTTATATATATTAAAAAATACAAAATAATAATGTACGAATATTAGGACAAACAATTATATTACGTCTGATCAAAATGATTTTCGTTTTTTGAAATCGAATTAGAACTTTGACCATTAATTACTCTTAAACTATAATTTTAAAAATTAGAAGAAAATAATATTGTGAAAAATATTTTTAAAGACGAATCTAACCATATAAATTTTATATTTATTAGAATAATGAATATTCAATGTCGATGGTCAATTTCTACTTGCTTAATTTAGAAAGCGATGTCATTTTGGATTGGAAAGTATAAAAGTTTATTTTTACTAGGAGTAACCAAAATAAAATGATGAGTCGAAGTATGAAAAATACTCAAAATTGGAGAGGGTACAAAGTTTACTTTACTCTGATTAAAGAAATAAAATAATGGTCAAAATTTAACAAAAAAATACTACGAAAACGTCGGAGTAAGATACTCCCAAGTTCTTATTCCTTCAATTCTTTTATGTTTTAATATCACAAATTGAAAACTCAATCACAAATATTAACAACCATTTGTTAGAAATATGAGACACTAGATCTCATAATAATATGTATGTTGAACAATTGGAATGTATAATCAATTTACTCATTTAAGTTTAAATTCATACGTATGTTTAATTGTTTGACAATTAACATATTAAGATTAAATCGAATTGACATAAGGGATATGATGGATTACTAGGGTCGCTCACAATCTATATATTAACATAGGATTTGCTTAACATAAATTAATATATTACTTTTGTCAATCGAGTCTAATAGGTCACACAAACAACGAAATAAAATTATAAATGGTATTATAACTTTTTGTGTCTAAAGTGTAACTATAAGGAAACGATTAGGGCAAAAATTCAATTATGGAATTACCTCAACCGATCAACCCTGTTAGTGTGGTGTATTGGATGTGTTTTTCGCCTGTACAATTGTCTTTTAACAGATGGATGTAACGATTGCGGCTTTGTTACCGTTGGATGTGTTTCAATCAATCTTGTGTGACTGAGGATTTTGCTCAATCTAAAATAGAAATGTAATTTATGGTATGAAAGCAATCATGACCGAAATAGGCAAAGCTTTGGAGAGATTCTTTCCTTTTTGAAAGGATCACAAATTTCATGGAGAGACTTGAGTTGATTGGAGATTATCCTTTTTATTGTGTTCATATTGGAGCATGTGCTATTTAAGCAGCAGGGATGGACTCAAAATATTTACCACAAATATTTTATGTTATACTCTTCATAAGATATACAAACTAGTCTTGTTGTGTTTAAAATTTCGTTGTCTTGTTCTTTCGAACTAAATGTACAATTGTTCCTAGCAATTTTTAAGGGCCGTTACGAAATCTTACGTATATAAGTTATGCTTGAAATAGCATTCTGACTTAGACGATTAAATTATATTATATATATCGTTTGGTGGTGGGACCTAGAGATAGTATAAATCTTGAGGAATAAAATCGATATCTGCGAGGCCCAGTATTAAATGAGTAGTATTTTATTTCACGGATAAAACACCGCACAAGCGAGTTACGGGTTCATGCAGCTCGATTAAATTCGAGACTAGGTTGGGTGGTCGATCGAGTTACGGGTTCGAGGGCGTCGAGCGGAAGTAAATCCCGCGGTTAAATCGGTTCAGTGCCACGCTACTAATTCTCAATTTAGCGGCTGGTCTTCACATTGCCCAGTCTTTTGAGTCGGTTCGGAGGGTCTCGGAGAGGTTGCTCGGGGAAGCGGACCTTGATGAGTGTTTCCGTTGTGGTAGAGCAGTCGTAAAGTGTGGAATGCCGTGTGAGTTGTGAGAATGCATTATTGATGTCACCGGGAAGGACAAACATTCTTTACTAATTGTCCCAGAGGCGAGTTGTTAGTGAGTACGGTAGCATTTGTTACTCGATGCGGCCGAGTAGAGGAGGTTATCAAGGAAGTCGTGGAGGTCGGTTTGGTGGTAGGGGAAACTCCGGACGTGGAGTTGGAAATAGTCAGGGTAGTAATATTGTTGGAACTAGTCAGGAATTGGTCTTTGGGCCAGTGCCGATCGGGGAGTATTCTGCGGTTACCAGCGAGGCTCGGATACTCTCTGATGGTGTAGTTACTCTAAATTTATGTGGGTTGGAAATAGTTTTGTTAGATTCGGGTGCAACTGTTCTTTCATATCTACGAAATTTTCGGCATATTCCGATAACTCGAGAAATTCTTCTTATGCCACTTTTAATCCCTACTTGCCGGTAGGAAATGCGGTAAGATTTATAAGGTATTTAAAACTTGTCCCTTAAGTATTGGAAATCAATGTCTAATATTACTATTTGTCTTTCCAAAAATGAGATTCCAAAAATATATACTCACTCGTTGCTTGACTAAAGAACTAAATTATCATTGACATATATATACTATGCTCATTAAGTTATACGTTGAACTAAAGATTTCATTCATTGTGCTTAACTAAATGTATAATACAAATTGAATTGCCTATATCACACTGAAGGTATGTATATTTTAAACTTTTCCTTATTGATTCTATTTCAAACTTTTTCCTTATTGATTACCCAGTATTTGTAACATGTGCGTTTAGAAATGATGATCCAAAGATGTTCTAAATAATGATTAGTTATGATGGATACTTTACATTATCATTGGAAGTTCACATCTCAAACGAGAATAGGAAGGAAAACAATTATTCTATCAGTATGCAAGTTGCAAACTTGAGGCTGATATAATTAGATTAAAATCACTTCATCTTTATTTTAATGATTCTTAAAAGCATTGATTCTTCTCTAAGATATTGAGTGATGGTACTATGGATGCAAAGCTCTTACAAAGATAAAAGTTAGCTTCCAATAATAGTTTAAAGTCTCTTGAATAATCTTAGTTGAAGTTCTTATGCGAGAGATATTTTTCAAATTATTCGTAACAAATAGTTGTTAACACCTCATAGAGTCGGTCTTGAATATGATTACAACCATGTGTGATTCATTTGCTTTAGGTTATGATTATAATATTGCTCCTATATTTTGTGCATTTAACTTTTTTTTATTGAAAGTGTAGAATGGAAACATTCTTGCAAGCACAAGACTATGGATTGTAGATTATGGTGGAGCAAGGAATGCCTAAGCAAGAAACATGCCGAGAAACTCGGTGGATGAAAAAGCCAAAATTGGATCATGAGCGCCTTTGATGATGGTATGAGAGCGAGAGTCCCCAAATGCAATCGAGCTAAAGATTTATGGGATTTCTTGGAACGAGAATATGGAGAATCGACATCATCCAATATTCTCGAAATTGTGGAGGAAGAGGAAGTAGTGTCAATAATTGACTTCGATGGTATGCTTTCTTCTCTTACTCATTTCAAAAAATTAAATAATAAATCAATTAATGATTTAAATATTCATTATGTGAGTAATAGTTCATCTCTTAAGATACTTGATGAGATGTCCACGTGAAATTTATTTTATAAAAATTATTTAATCTGTGCGTCTGCGCTTTATGATAAGTGAAAATAATTCAAAACAAAAGGAGGATTTTGAATGTGACTCTTGCTTTCAAAGTGAGCATGACAAAATATTTTCATACGATAATTATAATAGAAAATGCTCCATGTATGAAGAATTTGCTTTGAATTGCTTGAACTTTTATTTGACCTTACATGATCATATTTCAATTGATTATTTTATAGAAAATCATGATAAGACAAATGTCGTATCTTCATATAATGTTCCTAATTGCATTGAATCTTTTAGATATGAAGAATATGACATGTTGAACATTAATATGTATAATGTGATTGATTGTGATACATGTGTTGAAAATGTTCATATGTTTAACTATACACCTGGAAATCATATAATTACCCGTGATTGTCTATGGCTTTAAGTATTTTACATGTTTTTCTTGTGGTTTAAGCGAACATATGAAATATATAGATATCTACCCAAAGAAAAATATTAAAAAGGTGCTAAAATTATATGGTAGTAAAGTGCTTTCAGCCCAACCCCAATGGACCCAAAAATATTTGGAATTGCAATCTGAATCTATAAGTTTGAGGCGTCACGAGGTAGTGATCAATTTAGAGGCTTCATGGAATATTGTGGATGATCACTCCTTGTTTGGACGGTAACTATTATGCATTAAAAGTTGGTATCTTCTAATCTTGGTTATCATTACCTTTATATATGGTTTATGCCTTACAAGTATGATTGGTTGTTGCCATTATTTTATATGTTATTTTCATACTTGTTTGAGCAAGTTATTTGTCATTCAAAAGAGAACTTTTGTTCTAGGAATGAAATTATTAGCCTTGACCACATTGCCACCCCTAAGAGAATTTTTGTTCGAGGGTAATTTGATGAATCATGTATGTTGCATTATGTATATGTCTCTATGCGTATCTTTATTGTTTATTCTATATGTTTTAAGATTCGTACTCTTTATGCAAAATTGAATATATGAGTTTTGATTGTTTAGTTTTTTGTTGTGTTAAAATGTGTTTTTATAAATCATTTTCATTACATGAAACTTTTTATCAAAACATTCGTTTTCAAAACTAATCCAAAAAGTCATTCTTGAAGTTAAAACTTTTCATGTCTTATCTTGTTTACGTCTCTTTGACTTTATCTTTATCTTGTAAAAGATTATGTTATGCCATCTTGTCATTACTAACTTGAGCTTGCACGCATGTTTATATGCTTCGTCTTGACTCCGTGTGCTAAAAGTATCATATTTACTTGAAGGTATTTATTTAAGCATATCATGCGTAGTATCGTTCGTTCATTATACTACTAAGCGAAGATCTACATGGTCTTTGATGAACGGATAAGTGATTAAATATGTTCTTGCCTAATTTGTGATCATCGTGAATGATACTTGTGAAATGTGTTGTTCTTACAGAAATAGCCATGAACACATTCCGCATGGTTTGGGCTTTTAAAGGGATTGATGATAGATTGTAATCTTGTATGTTATATGCTTTAAATCGATCCTAAGGATCGATATATTGGATACATACTCTAGAAGGCAGGCTTAATGTTGTACCGTTCATGGGCTAAAACTATGTAGGGATATTTCGGGCTAGAAACAGAGAGAATCAAATGCTAAAGCCAAGCAAGAAGCCAAGTATAAAAATCCATGAGATATATGCTTTAAAGACAAAGCTTCAAGGAAATGGATAAAATTGGAGACACATGAGCAAAAGATGAAATCATCCAAAAATGTCAAAAGACAATTCTTAAAATGTAACGGCCATACAAGTCGGCCCTTTTTTGAGTTAGAATCGTCCCAGTCGCGGGCCAGAATCATGAATCGATGGATGACTCGGATTGAAAAACTACTTTGTCCTTAAATAACTTGATAAAATAACATCATTAAAGAAGAATAGTTTTTACGAAAATAATCCCAGTATTGGTATTTTAGCCATAGCTAATGACTTGACGTACAACGATTGACCAAAATACAAAATGTCAATAATATATCTGATCGGCGCGTCGAAATAACCACAATATAAACATCGTCACTACAACGAAACAACAAAAGGCGCGAGGATCTGACCCACCCGTCTACCGCTAGCGCTCGGTCCGATCAGCGCGAGCGAATCGAGAATCGCGTGCACCGTACATCGACTGGCACAAATAAAATGCCGCCCATAGCCAATAGGGATTGTAGGCTAGCGAGAAGCTTAGTGAGTCTTTATATAGGGAGTGGAATTAACTCGCGTAGAGTAAATAAGAATAGTTAATTTCGCGTAACATGATAGATTTTGAGAATACTACATAATTCGGGGCCGTTATAATAAAATATTATCTACCCAGAATAGATCATGCTTTCATCATAAAGTATGCTAATAGACATAACGATTATAAAGTAAATTTAGGCCCATCCAGTAGCGTCTTGGCGTTCTAATAAGGAACGCGAGCTATAATCATCGTCTCGAAAAACAGTAACCGTACTCGAATAAGTCAGCGACTCTGCGACATTAGAACCTCTGTGGCCTTTGACTAAACAACTCAAGCATTTCCGGTATAATTCAACTTAATTCAACTCGATCAACGCCAACTCAACTTTTTCAGCTCAGCCAAACTCAATCAACGTAAGCTGACTCGATCAAAAGCGCTGACTCGACTTAACATAAACACAGTTCAAAACTAAAGGCGGCGCGTAATCAACCTCGACTGCGGGGGAGAAAGCATGCGTCGACATAAGATAAACATCGCTCGTAGCGAGTCGCGAGGTAAATACATCGCTCCATATAGAAATTACAAGGAAAATCTAGGATAATACAACTCGGCATACATCAGCGACATTGTCGACTCGTAGCAATAGCGCTCGTGAATTACGAGGCAAAGATATGACACTTATGCAGTATAAGACAATTACGGATAATACAACTTCGACATAAATTGACAACCCATAAGCAGCTCATCAGTATCAATCCAACTAGCAAAACATCTAACTGAAATGATCAAAACAACCTTGAAAATCAACTTTAAATACAACTTCATTTCAATCTAGCGAAATGCTATAAAATCCCACAAAAACACCACACAATGACTTCTCAACAACTCATCATACACAAACAGTAACACAAATATATATATATATATATATATATATATATATATAGATAAACGTGCTCCATGATTATCACGGAATTAAACACGTTCACGAGAAAAGTAAATTAATCCCCTCGTGGGTTAAATACTTTCGCCTCGACTATGATAATAAGCGCCTCGTCTAGCTAACATCAATGCCGTTTTTCTACGCTCCGCGCCTAATCACGAGCATCCATAAAAATCTGATTACTACATTACTACAATCGGAACCCCGTTTGGTATTAAGCCCAATAATTCCATTTTTAGAGGTTTAGGTCGCCCGACTACTCAACTTAAGGTTTAGCAACCCTTAATAAATTTTAGTTTTTAACTATCCACTTTTAACAATTTTTAGTTACCAACTTGTCAATTTTAGGCGAAAAGATTACTAAGCGTGTTTAAACGATTAATAAAACGACAAAATTCAACCGTTCGACTATATTTTAAACCATTCGCATACCCCAACCAAATATCATACAAACAATTTATAATCAATAAAACAATCAATTCCCCAACTAATTTACCCATTTTATAACAATCTTTAATCAAAACCCCAAATACTACTCAGCACACAATATCTAACCCTACATATTCTGCTTCCAATCAGCATACACTCCCAAAAAACTATATTAGGTTCAATAATAACTATATTAGGTTCGATAACATCGCAAAAAACAACTATATTAAGGTTCAAAATCAACACTTTTAACGCGATACATATAAGGAAGATAGTAACCGGCCTTTAGGAAAGAAAAAATTCCTTCGCGAGTTTACTATACTTTTAGGAGAAAAGTTAGGAATAGAATAAAGAATCACATAGATTCCATTCCTTACTTCAAATTTACTTACGGAGAACTAAAAAGCTGACCTTGATAGGAAGATGAAAATAAATGAGACACAAAACTCCAAAAATACTTAAAATGGGAATTAAAGAGAACCAAGAAGCTTGGATTCGTTTTGCAAAACAATTTGTTATAAGCACTCATTTAAAAAACTTGAGATGGTTCTTGTAAATCCTTGTGTGGCATCCAAGCAATGCTTATAAATCAAAGCATAAGAAATATCATAAAAGCAACGAAGAAGGTAAACCAACAGACAAAATATAACCCCTGACGTAAAAAGAAAAGAACAAAAGCGAAAACAAGAGATATTACTTGTTATAAATGCGGTAGAAAGGACATATCTCCGAGATATTATTATAAAATTAAATACAAAAAAAATTAAAGGAACTCCAAATTGAAGAAGAAACTCTTAACCAAATTGAACTACTTCTGATAGATTATACAGATTCATCGGAAGATGATACCAATGAAGCTTTACAAATGGATGAAGTTATTTCTTCATCTTCCTCAGAAGAAGACACAGAAGACAATTATAAACACATAAACGTTCTTACCAAAGAACAAAAATTCATGATGGATATCATCCAACATGTCAATGATCCTTTAAAACAAAAGGAATATTTAGAAAAACTTTGTAAAGATATGTCTGAAGAAAAACCTAAAACCTCTAAAAATACTCAAACCTTTACCCGCCTTGATCGCCCAAAACTTATGATCATGACCGTACTAACCCGGACAAGAAAAAGCTTGAAAACAAAATCAAAAACCATAACTATACGGGATTTCTGAGAAGAATAAAAGATGTCAAACAAGAAGTTAAACAACTCCAAGAAAAATAACAAAAAGATAGTGAGACCATACAAGTAATTTTAGCCAAACTATTTAAAAACGATAATAGCGATGATGATGAGGAAGATACAGAAACACAAGAAATAGGATCTCTTGAAGTACCTAATGATTTTCTGTGTGTCCTTCGAGAAATAACCTCACGAAAATATATGGTCAAAATCACACTTAATTTTTCTAAAAATTATAAGATTGACACAATCGCATTATTGTGTGAGTCTTGACCTCGATTGTATAAAAGAAGGAATTATTCCTCAAAAATTTCAGCTTTCCTTGAATGAAAGACTTTCAATTGTAAACAATGCCAAGATTAGAAATTTCTAGTAAATCGCAAGCTAGTGTAGTTAACGATAGGTTAACTATAAAATCGTCTTATATTATTACGGATATAAATCCGCGGTGTAATATTAGGAACACCGTTCATAAATCTTATAACTTTTTATAGGGTGGATGATGGTATATCTTTCATTAAGGAATAAAAATACTATTTTTTTTTTTTTTTGTTGAAAATAAAACTTCGTCATCTAAATGTCATGAAGCCCAATCGTTTGCGAAATCAAATTAATATTCTTATACAAGAAAACAAAACACCTCACAGCGTCTCAAAGAAGATATCACATTACAATGAATAAATAAACAACTAGAATCACCTATTATCCAACAAAAAATAGGTGAGTATTTTTTCCAAATACAGAATGAAATATGTTTAGAATTACCAAATGCTTTCTGGAAAAGAAAGAAACATATAGTTGATCTCACATAGCT
>JADFUC010001814.1:0-95338 GCA_019722365.1 Lithospermum erythrorhizon | reverse complement strand
AGTTACGCATTGCCTTTTTTACTTGTTGGACGGGCGCCGAAGTTTAATTTACTTAGTATGAGTCAATTGTGCAAAATGATTACGAGGTCAAGTTTCTAAACATAAGTATTATTTCAAATGCTTCATCATCATTTGTCAGCATGGTTATCGGTTGAATAATGTTTACTGGTGTAAATTTTGATGTGGCGTTGAAAGCTAGTGAATATTTGCATGAACGTTGTTCATGATGATGCGAGTTTGTGGCATCGACGTGTCAGTCACGCTAGCCTCAAATGTTGTTTAAATTGCATAAACACAGATGTAAAAGGTCTACCAAATCTCAAGTATAAAAAGGGATAAGCTTATGTGAGATGTCAACTCGTAAAATGCATAAATCATCTTTTTAAATCTATAAATCTTGTTTCGTCAAACCATGTGCTTGATTTGTTACATATGGATTTGTTTGGCGATGGATGTTATGAGCCAAGGCTCTAAATATGTTTTTGTAATTAAAGCTCTATGATTACCTGGCTAGTTTACTTGGGTAATTTGTCTTGCTAATGTTGACGCGTTTAAAAGAAGCCTGGCTAAGTCAAGGTAGAAAAGCTCATGAATGAGAAGGACTCCAAAAAATCAAAAGCCAGTTAGTTTATCACGAGGAGTTCGAGAATGCGGAGTTCGAAGAGTTTTGTGGGGAGTATGGGATCCAACACAACTTTTTCGGCACCAAGAACACCTCAACAAAATGGAGTTGGGTGAGTTTAAAAGAATAAAAGGACCATTCAAGAAATGGGCCGACTACGTCAATGAACATAATTTGCCAAAATACTTTTGGGGACATGCCGTGGACACCGCTTGCTATACTATCAACCGGGTATTTCTTAGACCTATTCTTGAAGACTCCATATGAACTTTGGTATGGTAAGATCCCTCGTATTGATTACTTTAAAGTTTTTGGGTGTAAATGCTATATTCTAAACACCAAAGAAAGATTGGGTAAATTCGATGCTAAATCTAATGAGGCAATTTTTCTCGGTTACACGAAAACTAGTAAAGCATATATCATCTATAATAAAAAGGATCAATGCGTGCAAGAGTCCATTCATGTTAACTTTGATGAATATAATCCGTTTGTTGAGAAAGTTGTGTACTTACTTACGCATTCATTACTTTGTCAATGCGGACGCCAATTCAAAAAAGAGTCGATTTAGCCTCAAAACGAAGTTTCAAATGAGGAAGCATCAATTATGAGGGGAGAAAACAAATAATCATTGAGAACCCAAGACTTGATGATTATCTCCATGGGCGAACTCCTACGAAGATTTACCTGGCACGAATCACAGGAATCATCCCCTCGGACCCTCATTCTAGCGCATTCTCGTGAGGTAACCACTGATCCTCCCTTAAACGCTTGTCTTCATAGTACTTACGTGTCACAAAGAAAATTTTTAATGTCAAACAAGATCTAGAAGATCCGGATTGGATTTTGTTTATGCAAAAAGAACTTGAACAATTTGAAAGATGCAAAGTTTGGCATTTAGTTGAAAACCTCTAGAGAGAACAATTATTGGAACAACATGGGTTTTTAGAAATAAACTTGATGAAACCGGTATTGTTTTAGTAAACAAAAGTCGTCTTGTTGTTCAAGGCTATAATCAAGTCGGCGGGTAGACTTCGATGAAACGCTTGTTCGTCGCGTCAACTATTCGTATCATCCTAGCTTTCGCTAGTCTATGGATTTCAAACTACACTTTAAATGGATGTTTAAAAAGCGCCTTTAAATAGTCTTTTGGAAGAGGAAGTTTTGTAAACAACTCGTGATTTTGAAGATGCTAATTATCCTAATTCACTAAGTTTAAAATAGATAAAGCCCTTTACGGATTAAAACAAGCACCTAGCTGCATGGTAGGTTAAGACACATTCGCTGCTAATGGTTTTCAAGCAGCGGGAAGCCTCATTCCACGCTTTTCCTTAAAAAACCAAGGGCAAACATCTTATAGTTGTCCAAATATACGTTGATGATATTATTTTCGCTCCTACTAATGATTTGTTGTGTGAGGAATTTTCGCAACGATTTACAAGTGAGTTTGCATTTAGCACGACGTGGGAGAATCAACTTCTTTCTCGACTTCAAGCTTAAGGAAATGGATGACGGATCTTCATTTGTCAAAGGAAATTCTAAAATACCATAAAGAAATTTTGGTGGAGGATGCAAAAGTGATCGGGACTCCTATGTCTACATCAACTAAGCTCGACAAGTGATTTAGCAAGTACAAAACAGCACGACTAAATATCGACGCATGATTGGTAGCCTTCTTTATCTTACCGCATCTAATCTCGATATTATGTTTCGGCTGTGTTTATGTGATTGTTTTCAAGCGTGTCCCAAAAGAGTCTCATCTTAAATTGGTTAAAAGGACCCTTCGGTATGTGAAAGGAACAATTGATTGCGGCCTTCGGGTATCCAAATTCCAGCAAAAGCAACTTTGAACTTCGCTGGGATATTCGACGCGGATTTCATGATGCACAATCGGATAGAAAAGTACTAGCTGACTTCATTTCATTGACATAGCCTTACCCTCATGGTTTCCAGTAAGAAACAACATAGTTGACGTTATCAACGGCGGAGGTCGAAAGTATGTGGGCCGTTGGAATTGCGGCTCGAGCGCCTCGGATGAATCAAACATCTGAGGATTTTGGGGATCAAGTATAATCAAGTACCGGTGTTATGTGACAACACGAGTGCCATCAACATTGCCAAGAATCCGGTGCAACATCAGCGACCAAGCACACAGATCCGCCATCATTTCATCCGGGATCATGCGCAGTGGAACACGATCTCAAGTTCGTGGGGGAACAAATGATCAACTTCAAGGGATATCTTCACCAAACCACTACCCGAGGATCAATTTAACCGTATTAGCGTGAGCCAGGGATGCTTGATCTTTCTAGCATGTGATTATGTTTTCATGTCTTTATGAGCTCAGACACGCATGCTACGTGTTTAATTATGTCGATTGGGATTTATAAGCCAAATGATAAAATTGTCCGTCATGTGAGTGTAATTGATGGTTGTCAAGGATGTTAGTGAAGTGTGGCGGACTGCGGTTGTATTCGAGCGAGGAGATGTTTGTTTTGTTGGGTTTATGAACCGCTGACGCGTGTCGGGTTGTTTCGCTGTCAAGCTTGGGGATTTATGATGTATTTGGTGATTTGTGGATTTCGAGACCCCATCGACCCCCTGGCCCCGATGAGGTCTCGGAGAAGCGTGGAAGACCCCTGATCAAACCTCGGGTCATCGAAACCCCATCGAGACCCCCCGCCTCGACGGTGTCTCGACGCAGATTCTGTCTCGCCAAAGCTCATCGGCACCTATCTCGAACGGGTCTCGACGGCGCACTCAATAGCCCATTCACACCCATCGAGACCCCAACGACCCCCCCCTCGACGACGCCTCAATGAAAACCCTATATATACTTCCTCAACCGAAATTTTACACACTTCAACACAAAAACACATCTTCTCAACCCTAAATCACCCCAAAACCGTCCCAATCCACCATTTTCAACCACAATTCATCCAAAGTTTTCATTTTTATCACTTCAATTCACAAAATTCACACTCAACACACCCATACACTCTCATTCCTTCCCATAAATCATTACTCAAATGGCCAAAACCTCAAATCCTAGAAAAAAGAGGGCACAACCCAAAACCCCCAATCCTCAAACCAAGCTATTGTCATTTATCATGTAAGTTCTCTCCAATCCTACCCACTGCGATATGTCGAAATGTTTTGCCATCGCGGTGGCGTACCGACGGACGGGCAAACCGAACATCCTCGATGGGTATTTCATGACGGGATTGTCTTGGAGTGGTACACACTTTTAGATCTTGTCATGTCCAAAACGTATAGTTCTTGCAAGTCCTATGCTATTTTTCTCGATCGGGTGTATTTCTTCTATGAGCACGTGATTATTCAAACACCAAGTAGCAATAGTCTTAATTAAGTTGGAATATAATGGTAAGACATTGGAGTATAAAATGAGAAGCTTTTAAGGAAGATTGGTTGTCTTCGAGTGGGTTTTACCTAGACGAGTCGGCTCATGCCAATCGAAATGTTAAATAACGGTCGTAGATTTAAGAATGGATATCGTAAGAAAGGAGTTGTTGATACGTTGCCGTGCCTACATTTGTATACGGGGGAGGCGAGATTTGCTAACACTTGTATTGTTAAGTCCTTACCTATCGCTCCCCAAGATAGAACCAAATAGAGTTGTCTACTCTTACCTACAAATTTGCTCCGAGAACGCATAAATCTCCTATCCTTATTGTCTTCCACACGCCATTGAATGGGTGGTAATACTTCAAGTTGCTACCACTCTTTCCTCTACGGGATGCTAATCACTACATTATGGAGTCTGGGTGGTGGATAGATTATTTCCTCGAGACGATGCCCTCGAGAAGCCACACCCATGTGATCACCAAAGAGCATTTCAAAAACGCACCATTTCATATCACAACAATTGTTCGTGAAATGGGAAGCTAAATTGGCCAATCGCGGAGGATAGAAAAGCAATTTTAAGCATGATGGGTGAAATGGTTTCGAAAGTAGATAATTTAGAGGATCCGGTGTTCTCGATGATGATTTATAACGATGACGCTGGATTTGGACGATGATAACGAACAAGATGATGATGATGGGCTGGATGGGTGGGCGAGGTGCCTATCACTACCGGCTACTCATGAGGCGCCAGAACAAAATCTTCCATGATCATGAGACAAGGCTAAACGAAGTTTGAACGGAGACAAAAAATCATCAAGACAATCAAGTTCAACTCTATGGGTGGCAAAGAACACTTCCAAGTCACAAGAAGCTCAAGAATTATGTCAAAGGAATAATGAAGTTCCTCTCATGTTTCGATGCAAATGAGAGACCAAGGCCAACAAAAGTTCTTGGCACATTCGAGGATGAGGGAGATGTTGAAGCTACTACCGACGGTGGTACTACTTCACATCCGGCTTTCATTCTACTGTCTCGAGGACTACATTCTTGACGATGATGAGAGGGACGCGATGGGGCCTTTTCTTCGGGCGCCGGTACGTGGTCCGAAGATCAATTAAAGGACTTTGATGGCTTTGACCTTTATGCTTTTATGCTTTGTTTTTTTTGTTGTGTCTTGCTTAGTCTTGGGTTGTACCCCTTTTGTGATGATCACAAAGGGGGAGTGTTTTAGACTTATGCTTGTTATGTTTTATTGTTTTAGACTTATGCTTGTTATGGTTTATTTATGGTAGTTTGTTGGATGTTTTCTTAACTATCTCTTGTCATGATATTATATTCATATTATGTTGATATGTCATTTACTTAGTGTTGTTCGCAGTGGAAACATCGTAATCTTATTGCCGGATGAATGTCAGTTACGTTTTTTATATCTATTTTCCCTTAGCATAAGTGAATTTTTTATCATCGTGAGAGTTTGTTGAATAATGGAATTAGATTCAAACTTTTTGAAGATAACAAATTGCTTAAACGAATTCAATTCTCGCTTGGCTGAACTTGTGATTAGGTTTCTTCTTTAATAAGTTCAAGTGCTTAAAGGGTTGATCGGGATGTTCGGAGATTCAAGGTTGAGTCAAACAAACGCCAAGCTAATCAAGGGAATCGTGGTTTTTATTGTTATAGGCGTTTGTAAGGAAACTCTACACTTTAGTATATGTTGTTTTTGGGCATGAGAGTAATGACTTTTATGTTTTAATCTTGACTGTTTTCAAATCGATAGTCCGTAGTTTCTAATCCTAAGTATAGATTGATTCATTGTTATGCTCGCACAAATGATTGCGGTGTCATTTAGTTTCTCGAGAATTGGCTCAAACGATCCTATTTTGGAGGAGAAACCGAGACCATTTGTAATTCCATCGAGAGGGGTCAAGTCTCGACGTAGTCCCGATGATCGGTAGAGACCCCATCGAAAGTAGTGTGTCTCGATGGTGGTCCCGACGATATGGACTCCATCTCGACAGTGGTTCATACAGGTTGGCTTATAGTCGTTACCCTTGGCTCAGGCTCATCGAGACCCCAGTCTCGACGGGTCTCGATGCGCCGGCTCCTCATTTTTGTGCACCAATATATAAGTCTTCTTTCTATTTTAAAAAACCCTTACCCTTTATCCATCTTTCAAGCATTTAATCTCTTAAAATTCAAAAAGGGCAAAAGTTAAAAGCTCTCACATTTAATCTTTATTATCTTTAGTAGAGAGTTTCCATAGTCAGGTGCTTATCAGACATTCATCCTTTAATTGTGATTATCTAGAAAAAGTCTTGTAGCGGTGTAGCATAAGGTTTGCTATTCTTAATTGGAGTAGTTGTTGAAATCCCAAGAGCTAAGTCTGGGTTCCTAGTCTCGCAGGATTAGGTGTTCAAATTCTTAGCTGAGCTGGGTCACTTCAAGCTGTTTGCCAGTGTTTGATATTAGTCTTGAGAGAAGTTGCTTGTGTGTAATCAAACAATTCCCCTTCAAGAGCGCCAGTTAGTCCTTACCAAAATCCCGAGGTCGAAAGCCGACGGTCGAGCATTGAACCAAGCTCGTAAAAATCGTGGTGTATTGGTTTCTATCACTCAGCATTCCTTTACTTCTCTGAAGTATTTTTGTTATTTTAGTTAATTCATTTTTAGTTGTTTATTTCTTGACTAATGTTTCTCGAGCTTGGGTAGTTGGTTATTGAATTAATTTATATTCATATTTGTTAATTGCGCTTTATAACAAATTAAAACTCGAAAAAGATAGAAACTTAACTTTAAAACCTTATTCACCCCCCTCTATGTTATATTTAGGTTAACATCCACTTCCACCTCACCAGCCACGTGACTAGTAGATCATAAAAGTGTTAAGTTCCAGATTGAAGACTCAATGCATCGTATGGTGAATCGAATTCCTTGAATGCGCCAGAAAGCAACCATCAAGACATACAAATCTTCTCGCAGCTACTAACCCTTTCTTCGGCGCAGTAAGCATACATAAACACGCTTAAATTTTTGCTCTCAATGGCTTGATTTACTTACGCTGAAACTGCATAATGCCGGGCAACTCCTTCCTCATAACTTCATAGTCTAGCAAATTGTTGAACTCAAGCACAAACATCAAAATCCTACCGCCTTTACGGCTCTCCATGCCGTGAAGTCGTACGATTTCAATGAAATTTTAAGAGCAATCTTTAAGTATGCCTGACCTTGTTTACATACCCTTGTCGCCCACTTCACGCACCAGCAGTATTTTCATGGAGGTCCCACTGTGCATGTTCCTCAACCCAAGTCTAAATAGCTGTTGTTCGCCCGGCCCCACTCTCAAACAAAATACATGGGGCTTTCACACCTCTCTTTGAATACATTTTACACGCATCTTAACCTTTGTCATTCTTAAAAACTTAAGTGGCTTATTTATCTTCTCACCGCATATTCCCCTTATAAGCTTCCTTCCTAAAAATCTCGCCACAACCAAATACTACGCCGGGACTAAGATTGGATTTTTAAGATGTCTTTCACTATTAAACTCCATACCACCTCTTCTCTTTTCCTTCTTCTTCTTCCTTGAGCTAGAGCAAACTTCAACATCCTCCTCTTCTTCTTCACCAACTCCACCAACTCATCCGAATATTCAAAGCTTCCTCGTAATGCAAGGCTTCATCCTCATCAAGGTAACATGGGTCTCCTCTCATTCCAAGATCTTCATTCTCTACTCCTCAAAGCAAGCCATAATCGAAGTCGTCTTCCCTCATGAAATTTTTTCATTATGTCAGTATTCGAAGCTGTATGACGATATCCTCACTTCTATCATAGATGACATTGTTACTCCTCATGAATTCATCACCCTCCTCACTTTCATCCAACGCATGAACTCCATCACCGACCAGCTCCTTATACTGGGCTTCACACCCCTAAACTTTATCACCCCTAACTTCATCAAACCCCTCGTACTATTAGCTTCCTACAACCCCTGAACTTCATCACCCCCTCCAACTTCATCAAGCCCCTGTACTACTGCACTCTTCGAACTTTATCACCTCCTAACACTTCACCAAGCTCCTGTACTACTTCCTCACACCCCTGAACTTTATCATACCACTCTAACAACAACATATTTTGGGGATCAATCTTAGAGCCCCCATCTCATTTGTACCCTAACAACTTTGCCTCTTCGTCGTTAATTTCCTTCAAAGTAGCTTTGGGCCATATGCGTCTAAGATCACCATAAATATCACATAAAATCACGCTCTTAGCAAGCTTTCTGCTAGGGTGGGTGACATATAATCCTATTACCCTAACCCCCTTAGTCCATTCTAGCATATCATCCACATCTTTCTGCTTCTTAAGTTGGACTAAGCCATCGTTCAAAGAAGTCATAGGCTTCTTATAAAATAGGAAGCAAATCCCTGTCAGCCCCATCTGCCGCAAACAGTACATTAACCAAATCATGGTCATTCGACACCCCTGACAGTAATCTACATACTTAACCCACCCACCAATATACATACGGTGACCCCCAAGCTTCTGAAACCTCCCATTAGCCCTAATCTTTAGAGTAAAGAAATCATTTTTCCTCCCCTCGTGAAACGCATGGAGTTAAGTAATGCTTAAAAAAACCCCCCAAATTGAACATACACAAGAATAAAAAGCAAGCATTAAATTTATGAAATTGTACATTAACTTACCCCTAATCGCTAGAAATCGGAAGAGGGCTACTCTTCTCTCTAGAATTGATCGGGTTCTTCTATCTCGAAGTACTAATGCAATTCCTTTTTTTTCTACAGGCCACTCTGACCTCCTCTTTCTCCCCATTGATTGAGAATTTTGATTGAAGGGGTTTCGAAAGGTTTTTGGTGAATGGTGTCGAAAGGTTTTGGCTTTGGTGTTGAAGAGCTTAGATGAAAGTGATTAATTGGATTGAGAAATTAGATTTGAAAATTTATGTGTTAATTCCTCCAACGCACGCCTAGTGCTAATAAGAGTAATAGTCATATAATTCATCGCATGTATTTTACCGTCAAAATATGTTTTTTTTAGTTAAATATGGGATAGTGGGACCAAGCCCGTTAAGATAGAAAGTTTAGGTAATTCACCGAAAGATCGGTGACCGACTAAAATACGCACAAGATGTAGACCAAAAGTGAATAATTCATTTTTTTAAAAAGCAAGTTGTTTAATTTATCATTTAAACCCATTTTGAAGGTGTTTTTTGTTAATGATACTAACAAACAAACACTTCCATATGATTTTGATTGTTTCATTTTTTATGTCTTCGCTTTTAATTTTGGTGAATATATTATTGGGATTTTTGTTCATTTTATCATTTGAAAATCATTTCCTATAATTTACTAAAAACGAATGACATGTTGACTAAAATTACGAAATCACAAATAAATTAGACTGAGAAGACATAAAAAAGAACATAATTATAAGAATTAGAAGTTTGACGATATGGGAAGAAATTAAATTTCAAAAGCCAAATAGAAAATGGAAATTGGAAGCCAAAAATTAGGAAAAGATCAATTAGTTGGTCGAAAAATTTAAAATCCAAAAATCAATCAAAACAAATATGGAAAGTGGAAGCAAGAAAATAGGAAACACTTAGGAATTGATTATTTTCTTTTATTTATTTATTTATAATAAAACATGAAAGGGCGAAATTTCCCCTGTTTTAACATAACCGTTGGATAAAAAAACAACTTATACTAATGATCGAACGGTTTCATAAGCCCTTAAATAACATGTTTAAGTAATTTCTTAAGCATGTAAGTAAAAACTCCACACTACACGAGGGAAACTCACAATACGTGATTCATATCTACCATCTGTAGCAGGCTCAACGGCCCGCGGATGGTTTGACATTCTAGTCATTTATTAGAGGTGTTATCGGGTTGAATCGATACAAGCTTTCTTATACTGTATCGACCCGACTCTAAATCGAAATAACCGGAAAATCGGTTCGACATGCATTCGAGTCCTAATTTAAATCAACAAATCGGTTCAAAATAGTGGAAAGGTTGAAGTAGTCTAACTCTGTGACGCATCAAAACCGGATACTTGAATTGACTCGATAATTTTAACGGGCTCTAATTGACTTTATGTAATATAAATAGAATAATATTTAATTTTAAGAAATGAACTCCTAGATGCCGACGTATCCCTGGATACCGTGTTCGATTGAGTCAAAGTTTCGACAGAATCGACATTTTTCGAGCAAATAATTGATACGGGTACTAGTCATAGTTCTAGTCCGAGTTCCGTAACAAATCACATTATGGACATTACTTAGTCCGGAAGTTTCAGTAACTCGTTCTCGCAAACAACAATTAATCATTTGTGTCGGTAATGCCTATCTTCTTAACAAACGGTAATTGTACAATAGCGAGCACATGTGGGTTAAGCCATAACAGGTGGAAGTTTATTAAGTAGAATGATTAGATTTTGAATTTGTGAAGGTTTATGTTCATTTTAACATTTATTATATTTATTAACAACATCTTGGTATTTAAATTTAAATGGTGGTTATCCCATCAGAATAACAAACGACTATCCTTTAAAATGCAACAGACAAGTGTTAGTTATGGGGTTTGAAGAATATCGAACCAGGCTCGAGTCGAATGGCTAACGCTCTAATCAATCCAACCCACTAGTACATGGGTTAAGAGGCCACTCAAGAGCGGAGACCAATAGAAATGAAAAATTATCGTTGTAGGAAAGTACACGATGTTGTGTCAAGGCCCATTTTAATATCATTGTACTTGAGTTATTATCAAATAATGCTACCATTTCATAGTACACAACCGACACTTCTATGTAAATATTACAGTATAACTAATTAAAATAATTATAAATACACAAAAATTCTATTCAAATTCGATTAATTTAGAGTTTGTTAAGTTATTAGTCAAAACTATTAGTAATTAGATTGAGAGATAGTAATTAGATTGAGAGGAAGATTATATATACTTTTATATACTTTGCTTACTCATTTTCCCAGAGTATAGTATTAAGTTATTTGCAAAATTATTAGTAATTAGATTGAGGGGAAGCTTATATATACTTTGCTTACTCATCTTCCTAGAGTACAGTATTTGTTTATTGAATTAGTAATTATATGCAAATAGCCACATATATATGATCGAGACTCAAATTGGTTATATGGAATTATGGATAAAGACTTGGAAGATTTTCAACAAATACTCTAAGTTGCTAGACTTTTTAAATGTAGTCGTCAATCTTGTGTTGCAGGTTAATAAACCTCTCCCTTTGAGAAAAACGAGTCTAATTTCTATGGTTGTATATAAATCTCTATTTCAATAAAAAAAAATATAAATCTCTATTTCTAGATGAGATTGGGTAAGCAAGAGAGGAAAGAAGACATGATTGGGAACAAACATAATTTATATCGGATGCAATATATACCAGGAATTAAATAAAGTATGGAAATGTAAATGATACCGAAAATTTTAACATAGTATCCCAAAAAATCACAACAAATTTCACTATAACGGGAAATATCAGCATAAGAACGAGCTAAGCGTATCTCCCGTAGATATAAAGTAACATAAACTAATTTCATATACCTAACAATAAGCATGACAAGAGATCTTAAGCCTAAAGACCGTCTCCTCATTATTAGAGGTCAAGCTATTAGAGGTTTGGCAAGCATAAACCCCTACAAATACAAATAAAACCCCTATAATACAAAATCTTGACTCAATCCTCCCCATATACCAAAAACACAACAAAAAAACCGATCCTCCTTAACGACCTCACCAAAGTGGGGGCCCCCGAGGTCGAATCGTCATCAACCCGAATATCGTAGTCACCAATCACGGATATCGTAACATAAGCATTTTCCTGGCTTCGATATTAATACTAATCAAACACTTTGTCCATTAACCAACAACTCACCACTAAAACACAACATTCATAATCATCATACATCAAAGTTTGAATAATACGACCAAACATCATAACGACATAATCCCTAATATACATCATAGTAATAGTATGGGCTACATGACTCCTCAAAAGACAACATAAGTTTTGAAAACTCGACAAGAGGAAATAATAGATGAAGGACTGTTGAGGATATCCTAGCCACACGAACTGCACCTACGATTCTACTCAGTTCCTCGCCGTAAAAGATGGTGCCTCACAAACGTCTCCTTCAACTACAAAATTTCAACCTCTAATAAAGGCGAAATGAAGCTCAATGAATATTTATATAACTTAACCATAACTAACACACATATATGCATATGTAAACATATAAATTTCAAATAATTTAATATAATCCACTTCTCAAATAACAATCCGTATCAATTCAATACTACCCGATAACTCCCAATCATATCAAATAATCCAATGAAATAAATTATCGCATACACAATAATAATATCCAAGTGATATTACAATAAGCAACAATAATCCCTATCTCGGCCCCTCTATTAGAGTCTACTCCCCCATCAAGAAAACTAGACGCGTACTATCGCTTCTACTCCGGAAGAATGAGGATAATCACTACTGCTGTTTCTACTCCAAAGAAACGGTAACAAAAATAGCCCGTTGCTTCTACTCTAGCAACGGAGAGAAAACAACTCAACCCTCAAGTAGATAAGCATTCAACTAACCGAACAGTTCAACAACAAATCACATCACACACTCACATCATCGATATCACAAGCAACTCGATATCACAACATCAGATATCACAATTCAGATTTCACCACTAGTCATATCACAGTTTAATAAATAACAATACTCAATGTCGCAAGTCTCAATATCACATATCACATACATAACTCATTTAGTAAAAACTATACAACTTACATATACACAATATATATGAAAGATTATGCTCACGTGATATAAATACTCACCTCAAGCCAAGCCAAATAGCAACAACTTTACCACCAAGCAACTACCGATATCTATACTCCAAAGAACATAATAATAACAATTACTTTATTTTAGTAACTTTAACTAACAAATGCCTACTGATTTTTGTGAACTAATACCTTTGAACTTATGCAATTTCATTCCATTTTACATATACTACTATACCCATTTTAACTTTTGTTCATATATCCAAACTATATTAGTTATATCAAGAATCTAAATTGAATACTACTATCCAAAATCTATTACAGTTAACCTGTAGCCTAACATATGATTCTATAATTTAGTTTATGTATATTATAAGTAATCAATTTACTACTTACTTCAACAACAATTTAATTAGATAAATTTGTAGCCCTATAACCAACATACTTATATTTAACCATTAAATATGAACTCTAAATATCATTAATGGATGAATTTAGCTAATTAAAGTAATTTGGTATACTTATAAAACTAGTTATATAACCAATAAAATGATATACTTATACCTTTTCCTTCTTGAAACTTGATAGAAACTTTAAGATTATGATTTAAGAGGAGAATAACAACAAAAGGAAAGAAAAAATTTGGGAAATAGGGAGGGGAGTTCGGCCCTAATGGAGAAAGGAGGAGAAAATTTTATAGAAATGAAGTTGCTTAGCCTTGAAGTAAAATAAGCAAAAGACGAGTGTTTAAGAAGCAGGAGGTGTCTAAAAAGAAGCAACCACGAGGTGTTATTTCCCTTTCTAAATGTAGGGGAAAAGCATTTAAAGTAGTACTTTAACAACCCGTACATCGTAGTCAACACCCGCATGCATAACAACATAAATGATTCTCATTTGACATTAATAATAATAATACATTTTTGTTGATCGTGGGTCAACTAATAACACACCAATACTACCCGCATCAACACATAATCATACATCAATTTGAATAATACAACCAAACAATACACAACATAGTTCCACAATACATCATAGTAGTAGTATGTCAAACATGACTCAATATACAACAACATCTAAGTTCTAGAAACATAACAAGAGAAATAATAGGAAACCGGCTGAGGACTTCCCTAGCCACCATCCGCCTCACACCTACCATCTTAACTGTAGCTCGTGGAACGCAGCCTCCCAGCAACCCTCGCCAAGAATCAACTCCTAAAAATCCCAGACATAAAATGCCCTACCCATGTGAGAAAAGCGGGGGTGTTAAGCGGCTTAGTGAATACAAATACCACGAACGATATCCAAAACATATATGATCATATTTCTATATATAAACCACATAGCTTAACTAAATTAAAAACTGTAATTCTCCAAATTATATAATAACCTCTTATTCAACATCACCAAGAGGTAAAACATAATACTCCATACACATATTTATAAACCATCAACAACGTAAAATTAAATATTCATTCAAATAAAATAACACAATCAATAATGGTTAGTCCAACAAAATACATAACATCAAAACCTCCATCCACACATCCATCCACCAATGCACATCTTTCCAACATATATATACATCACAATCCTCCCGACTGCTACCCCCTCAATATGCATATCACAATCCTCCTCGAACATCGGGCTACCCCTCAATACGCATATCACAATCCTCCCTACCGAAAGTTACCCCTCAATGTATATATATCATTTCACCCAAATCAACCTCGGCAAAGAATATTACTACCACCAATAACAAACAATCCACGCCCACACGTAACACAATCACACACAACACTCAGAGTATAAATCACAACAACTACAACAATCTCTACAACATCAATCCTCAAAGAACTCAATATACATTCCAATATAACCACAAACAACACATACCAAATATATAACCATAATATACGTGAAAAGTTTCCAACGCGGAGATTTGTACTCACCCTCAGCAAAAGCAACTAAAACATTCCTGTAGGTAGTCCACGTGCTGTCCGGCTCAACTCCCATCCAAAGAATTATACGCTAAGTATTTACTATACTTTTTATAATCTCCCTTTTATCTCTTAAACCCTCAAATAAACATAAAAAATAATCCAACAAGTCCCGATATATAATTATCCTAAGTTCAAAATATAGTAAAATGGTCTACGTATTCTCGCCTCGAATTTTGCAATAAAACTATATTTTTCTCCATTTAAATCCTCTTATTATTATTCTAGATCTCAATTTAAAAAATAAATAATATCGTAAATCAACTTTAAAATTTCCAAAATTTGGAACACCTTCAAGGTTTCTGAAAAAATATAAACTTCGAATTTAAAATCTCGAAATAATTTATTTTGATTTAAATATCATTTCTAGTCATTAAATCACCAAAAATAGTAAACAAATTCTAAAAATTTCAAATTTTGTGAGAATGTCGACTTACAGTAGCTAATCCCAGTAAAAATACTCAATTGAATTATTTCATAAAATATATATTTTTCCCATTTGTATTTTATTTTCTACCATTTAACTTCCAAAATTTATAATAAATATAAAAAAAAACTTTAAAATTAAAACCTTCTTTCATAGATCAACTCCCTATGACAAAAAATTTAAAACAAAATTTTATGATTTTGAAACATATTTGCTATTTAGTTTCTATTTCTTATATAAACCGAAATTAAATAAAAAACAAAAACAAAATCAAACTCATACATAATAATATGATTATTTCTCAATGATATACTCCTAAAAATATTCCAATATATTGGTCATAACAAGATATGGTTTTTAATCCACCATTAATTATATAAAGATTCAATCTTTTAACATAATATTTATTTTCTTTAAATTTTTCCAATTATAAAACAAACATAACATACCATCTAGATGTTTTAATACATGAAAAGAAGAGGTTAAGAGTTGTATCATATACCTTAGATGCTTAGATGATTGTAGGAACACTTAAAGCTTCAACTAAAATGAGAAACTTCACCAAAAAAAAAAATTGAAAATGGTGGAGATGATGATGATTTTCGGCCAAGAGAAGAAATGATAAGATGAGAATATATTTTTAAAAGCATGATATCTATAGAGTAAGTGTTTTAGGTCTCGCTTTTGGTGTGGTGTTTTATTCCTCCATTTTTCATTAAATTTAATCTAAAATCCATCTTTAAATATATATTATTAGCCATGTAACAAAATACTACTTCATTTAATTATCTCTGTGATATCTATTTTACTCCGAACGTATTTATACTATTCTCGAGTCATACCATTAAGCATCTCATTTAACGGTTATTTCACTGGCTCTTGGCTTCGAAATTGTTTTAAGTTAAGAGCAATACTAATTATTACTTGAATCATAGCACTGGCTATTTTACCCCCCGATAAACAAATCGGCATAAATGCATCAGATGTTCTCGAAGTACCGTATATCCGCCCGATGTGGCATATGCACCCGTGGCCATGCCATATGCACCTGCAGGAAATGCCCAGCTGCACCTCCACCCCAAATAATCATTGTTTGGTCATCACAATAATCATTGTTTGATCAATAATCACTTTTAAGTATAATACGAATTTAAGCATTTACTGTAGGTGTAACGGTATCTATCTCAAAGTGCCCCTTGGTAACAACCTCGAATAATCGAAATACCAACGACGGGATAACAAAACAATGATTTCATTTAACATTATAATAAAATAATACAATCCCTCGTCCATCTAAAGCGAACTAACCAACGCTTACAACAACCGAGCATTAATGTAAATACAACATCAACAACCTGGTTTTACAACTAAGACAAATACTATTACGCGTACAACAAAACTCCAAAGAATATAAAAGTATGACTCGTTGAGGTTCAAGCCAATTATCGCCACTTCCGGTAATGCCACTACCGTCAACGAAGTCATCCCAGTGCATAAAAACAAAGAGAGGGAGTCGCCTAGAAGTCGAGTGAATACAAATATCACAGAAATTAACCCACCTTATCATACAAACAAGAATAATTCAAGTCCCTTACCTATTTAAAAGACTATATACCTCAAGCAGCTATATTTTATACGGTTGACTTTTGTTGACTTTTTGTATTTCGATTATTATTGCTACACGATTCTTAAGCTTTAAATTAGTTGTTCTTGAGTTAAAGTTAAACATTTAGACGAAAGTAATTCGTGACGTTTTAGGGACGTTGACTTTTGGGAATTTAGTTTGACTTCGGGTTTTGAGGTTTAATATGGCATATAAATATTATCTAGGCTTAGATTATAGTATAGGAAGTGATAATAAGCGATTTTTGGGGTAGAAAAATGTCGGTGTAGTTGTGTTGACTTTCGAGTTGACTTCGGGTTGACTTTTTCCAAAAAACCGTTTTAATGATATAAATATAAAGCATGTTCTCGACCTTTTATTATAGTTGTTTCGAGGTGGAATTAAGTGATTTATAAGTTGTTGGATGAATATATGTTGAAATTAGTTTTATTAGATTTGGTTAGTAAACGGTTATAGGTTAAAAGGCTGTTGTAAACGGTTTAGTTGGTTGGAAAAGTTGATATGTTGGTTTGGTTAAAATTACCGAAGCGCGCGAAATGGCGCAGAAGCGGGGCTAAATGGTTAAGGCGCTGGTTGTTCGATATTAAGGCCGCTTGGTTTATCGTTTGAGCTTAACTAGTAATATTTCACCTAAAGAGGCTAATGGGTACTAAAAGTTGTTAAAAAGAGAATTTATAACAAAGTTTGTAGTAATCGTTTCTTCGGGGTGTTTCGCTTTTAGACTCGAATGCGGGAAAGGCTTATGATCGGACACTGGTGCTAGTGTACTAGCCAAAGTTGTGGGGATTTATCACTCGTATGATAATATTATTTACGCTTGGAGCGAAGTACTTGATAAATAGATACGTGACTATATAATTGTTTTATGAATTTATATGATAGTGTACTTCTAGAAGTTGTGAAATATTGAATTGTATGATGGTTGTGTTATGTATATTATGGTAATGAGTTTTATGTGAGATTGTTGCATTATGTATATTATAAGCCATTGAGATGGTTGGGTGCTGATTGTTGCATGATTGTTCTCAGAGTGGGGTTGTTGTAGTTGTTGTGATGTTAATTGAGTCGTGTGTGGTTATGTTCCTGGCCATGGTTGGCATGTTTGGTGCGATGTTGGTTGTTGGTCATGCTTTGGTTTCATATAGTAGCCGCACCATATTAGGACGTGGCATATTGAGTCGCATTTGCAGGTTGCCCCCGCATTGGGTCATATGATATTGTACGGGCGATCGAAGGGGTGAGCCTCGCCGTAAAAAAGGATATGATATTTTAAGTGGGTGAGCGGCGGGCGAGCTCGCCGAAAGCGGATATGATATTATATTGTTACACAAGGCGAGCCTCGCTGAAAAGGGCAATCTATTATATAAATGTCGGATACATTTATCAGGCGCATTGTCTTGCATTGTGTTGACATCGGGCGGATGTCACCGCTGGCCCTCGAATGTTGATAATGTCATGGTCTCAAGTTTTCAAGAGTTTTGTTATACCTATTGCGGGTATAACCGCTGTTTTTGAGAATTTTTATGATGTCTTGTTGATTATGTGACATGCTATCTCCGATATAACATGTGGGTTAACATCGAGTCCTCTAAAACGTATATACGTTGATTTATTTATTATTATTATTTTGATGTTATGGATATTTGGTATATTCTTTTTATTGTACATATATACTCTATCACTACGTCTATATCTTTGCTATGCACTTCATCTCGGATGCGATGCTTACCACCCGTGTGATTCGCTTCCCACTCAAGTTGTCGAGGCTTTACCCCTTCCAACCTCTAGGATTGACAAAAGCTTATCTGGCAGTCGTTGAGTCTGCGGAGTGACCGTTGATTTTGCTTTAGCGGTGGTGACACGTGGCTGTGATCCTCGGCATTCATTTTTTTTCTTTCTACTCAATTATTTTTGGTGTAGTCAGACTTCATATTTTGGGTTTGGTGTTGAAAGTTTATAAACTGTTTTATGGAGTATTTTGGACTTGGTAACGTTATGAAGTTTGCTCTTTGGATTTGAATTAGGTGATGCCACTTAATGTTAAAATTTGTAGCGGAAACATTTTGAACTTCGAACTATTTCACTTTTATCAAACTATCAGGTTATTGATTTTCAAACAGGTTATTTTTGTGTCAACCATCGTACGTGACTGATATGCAAAGCTGATAACGACTTAACTCGAGCTGGCATTTACTCGAGGTGGTCGTAACAAAATGAATAAAACATATATTTCCCCGATATTCCCGAGGTATGTCTCGATCTTGGTTTATTTTATTTCTAACAATACAAAAACCAGCTTAAGTTTTGGTTATGTAGATGTGCTATTTGTCGATCTCACATAATGCTAAATCACAACCGGATATGTGGCTCGCATATGGTGACACCGTAATATCTTGAAATCCCAAAAAGCGGTACACTCGTAACTACTTGTTCAAATCACTGGGGTTGCCCTTCTCACGAAGCAAGTAAAGAGTGTGTGATGGTCGAGATCGCTGACACAACATATACAAGAAACTTCCGGTTCTTAATTGACAAAGAGTCCAACAATATTGTACCAAGACAACGCTTGCATGGGTTACTCAAACGAAGGAAGGTTACATCGTTGATAGAACCAAACATCCCCCAAAGTTCTTTCATTCACTCAAGAACTTGAAAGCAGCAGCGGTAGATATCCAAGATATTCGGCTCATGTGATAACGTAGCTGTATCTCTTACAAAGCCATTCCTACATCAGCTAAGCACGCCAGAGTATCGAAATGTGGCGCCTTCGTGATTCTTGAAGAACTACCTATGTTTTATCAAGCGGCACCATACCGTCAGACTTTTCCTTACGGCGCTTTATCCCAATTGTGCCCTTATAAGGTTTTTAATCCAGGCAATATTCGCTCCCAAGAAACAAATCTAGCATATTTCAAAAGCTTTAGTCATATTTAAATATACAAATAATTGGAGTAGTAGGACTTGACTTTAGAATGGCTATAAAGTTGAAATATCTTTGGTTTAGTGGGAAATATATTAATGTTTGTATAGGTAATTTGGTAGTATAAATACTCCTTCATTCCTATAAATAAAAATACACCAAGAAGCAATTTATACATATTTGTTTTCTTCTCTATATTTCATCTAGTAATAATATTGTTTGGTGATAATAAGATAGTAATAGTTTGAACTATTAAATATCCGATTTTCATAACAAATAATAGTTACTTAAGCACCCAACGCATTACTAATTTGAGAACTATGATGAACTTGTATGAATGCATGACCGACTCACCTACATCTCCACTAGACCACTACCTTAACATTTTTTGTCATTATTTTGCTTAAGAAATAAATTCTTGATCTTTTAGAATTATCCTCACCAACTCCAATCCTCGAAGGTCAACGTCGAAGGAAATTAATGTGTCTTGCGGACCCTTCTCCGATGATCATTCACACTTTACTAAGACAACTAATTAATAACAATAAAAAATTCATCCAACCAAATCATCCTCTTTTTTTGAACCGAAATCTTATATAAGTAGCCTCTACATACATCTTCTAAAATGTTTCTCATCACTGCCTCTAAAAATACCCATCTTCATTTACAGATAAACAAATATATTCTTAATAATAAATGAAGTTATATCTTAACAAAAAAAGACTTACAATAAAATACCATTTTGATCATTCCTTATTCTCTGGGTATATAGATCTTGTACTTTGATTTCTTTATAATACATACACCAAGTTTCGTTTGGGCTAAAAATAATTACTACATATATATAACCTCATTGAATTATTTTCTTTCTTTTTTCTTATCCTATATTTGAACATGTTCTTGATATTTATGTCTTGTTTGCTTCAGATTTAAGTAGTTTGAAGGACTAAATGGAAGAAGAAATCAATGGGGCTCGTCGGAGCGGTCGAAGAAGCTTGAGTAGAAGCCTTAGTAGGGCAAGCAGAAGCATGGAAGATGTATTTTATTCACCTCAAAGTAGTGGGAGAAGTTCATCCAGAGCAGTCGAAGATGAAGAAGCTCTAAAATGGGCAGCTATTGAAAGATTACCAACTTATGATCGTATGAGAAAGACACTTCTCCAATCTTTTGAAGTACAACATAATGGAAATGGGTCAAAAAAGGTGATGCATAAAGAAGTTGATGTTAGAAATCTTGACTTAAAGCAAAGGCAAGAGTTCATTGATCATATTTTTAGAGTTGCTGAAGAAGATAATGAGAAGTTCTTGAAAAAGTTTAGGCATCGAATTGACAAGTAAGTTGCCAAGTATTTTTCTTACCACCTTACGATTTTGTGATGCATGTTAGTTAGTTTCACCAGACAACCTGGTGGTTTTTTTAGATTAATCTAAGTCATAATTTATATCATCATTAATCACTAACATATATAAAAGTCACAATATTAATTTTGTGTTTATCCCTTTTTATAAAATGTTAAGTTATTATTCTTGATATATATTACTCCTATGTTTTTCATTGATCATATAACACAAACTCTTAGAATTTTGATTGGATTGCATCATACTCCTTAAATTATCCTTGCCAATAATGTTTAATGTTATCATTCTACGAAGAAGTTATCAGAAAATATTGCAATTCAACTTATAACAATGACGTTGCAAAGAATATATTAAGAGTAATATATATTCGAATTTATTCTTTCCTTCTTCTAATTTATTTCACTACTTAATGCTTTCCTGAATTTGCTTATAACTGAATTTAAGAATACGCTAATTTTCTCATTTTCCTTACATAAAGAGAGTTATTCTATAATAATAGGAAAAAGCTCATCATGTTCTTGAGAAAATAAAACACATTATTGTTTGTCAGACAACTATTCCTAATAATCAAACAATTTTGAAAAATAACACTTAATTCCTATTATGCTATCTTTCTCGAAGTAGTTGTGATCTTCACCATCAAGCAACAAACTATAGGAAATTGCCATATTAAAATTTTAGTCAATCTAACTTGAAATGGTTGGACCCAAAATAGTGGATTTGGTCAACTAAATAATTATGCTTATAGTACATTTCTGTTCTGGTTATTAGCAAATACATACATGATACATACTATGCTAAAGTGTGCAATTTGTTGAACAAACCCAACCTTCTCCTTTAAGAGATACCATCACCCCCTTATTACTCTTTGTTTTTTATTGTTGTTGTTTTATATGGTTGTATGTATTAGAAATCACCTGGAGATAGATGCACAATATCTTCATGGAACTGTTTTTACTCTATCTTAAGATTCCTTGATTAATTCCTAACAAAATATCATAAAGAAACGAACGAATATGTTACTAACATCCTCTAATATCCTGCTTAAATAATGCATTATTATATTAGTATTTTTTTTTATCTCCAAAAGCGCCAACAGAGATTGATCTAGTGTCATCATCAATCCTATTAAGCCTATTCATTTTCGTTACTTAATTAAAAAAAAAAAAACTATTCAATCTACTTCCATTCATCCAGATTTAATTATGATTCAACTTGATTCAAACAAATTTTTGAAGCATCCAATTGGACAAAATTAACATATGTATCCAAATTCCAAAAATTATTTTGAAACATTCACCTCATCAATTATACTATCACAAAGTAACAAGGGTAATTACCATCACTGAGTTAATTTTTAGAATTTTCGTCAGTGTTTTTTTTGTGCACTTCTAATACATACATCCAAGTAAATTATTTAATATTATTCAACATGTCCTTATGCATCTAAAGAGACTCCCATCTAAAAAGGATAAAGAGATCGGATAATATGCGCACCTAATCCTTCTCCTAAAATTGAGGTTGTTCCCAATAGAATTACGTAAATTAGCACTTATTAAAAAACTTAAAGTAGAGTGACAAAATTTTGGCAACTAAGATATTGATGAATAACCATTTTAACTTGAATGGGCACAACATAATGTGTTTCCACATTTGATTTGACTTATCTAATTAGTGATGGTGGTTATTTTACAGAGTTGGGATTAATCTTCCAACTGTAGAAGTAAGGTTCGAGCAATTAACGGTCGATGCTGAATGTTATATTGGAGACAGAGCTCTGCCAACACTCCCAAATGCAGCTCGAAACATGATGGAATCAGCTTTATCTTTTCTAGGGGTCGGTTTGGCTGAGAGGACCAAGCTTACAATACTCAAAAATATTTCTGGAATTATTAAACCCTCTAGGTATATTTGTCCCTCTCTAATTCCAGGGTCATCTTCCTCTTATCTTTATGACATGAAGTTTATTAGGATATTGATAATGGCATGATAAAATTGGTTTTGGATCGTTTATTATAATTTGTGTTACTTTTTCTATTACACTATTTAAGATCATGACAATTGTCAAGTTAACTATCACTTTAGTCCAAGAAGGTATGAGCGAGTTGCGATTTGATCCGGTTACTGATATGTTGCAAATTTAGTCCATTATGGTGTATACAATATTACAATTTGAGACGAAATCTTTAATTATTTCCATCTAAACGTATCATGTTAATAGTTAACGCCCGTCCATTTGGAAAATAAACGCAATATCACGCATAATTGGCTGACACTTCGACTAAAATACTAAATATGTAGCACTGCAACTAACCATGACTAAATCGTAACTTTAATCATTTTATTGATACCAAATTAACAATTAACTCACAGTCACCTATAAAATCAAGTATTTTCAAGCGTTGCAACTTGCAAGGACTTATGAAGAAACTTTTCAAAAGTAGATAGAAAATTGATGTTGGTCAGCAGTAGTTTGACAAATGCAAATTTTCTTGAAAAATGATTTCATCAACCATTTTTAACATGTCAACATTTCATCACATAGGATGACTCTTCTATTAGGACCACCTTCTTCAGGGAAAACAACTCTCTTGTTGGCTCTGGCTGGTAAACTAGACCCAACATTAAAGGTAATTATCTTAGTCTCGTGAAATTTCATGATCAATTACCAATCTTCAAATATGCATGCATGAGGCTTAGTCATTTTGGAGTATTATATAATGACTCAAAATGTGGGGGCAGGTGAAAGGTGAAATCACATATAATGGGCATAGAATGGATGAATTTGAACCAAGAAAAACATCAGCATACATAAGCCAAAATGATGTTCATGTTGGAGAGATGACTGTTAAAGAAACTTTAGATTTCTCAGCAAGATGTCAAGGGGTTGGATCACGTCAAGGTATCTGATAAAATATCAATGACTAGTACCCACATTTTTAATGAGTTAACGGTCAATTTGGTCCTAGTAAATTTAAATGAGTTGTGTAGTGACAGTATTTGCAGATGTATTCTTTGATAGTGTATACGATGTTCAATTTAGTCTTGAACGAACCGTTGACTATTAACATGATGCCGTGATCCCATGATGAGTTTATACGAAAATAATTAGCGTTTCCGTCTATTTGTATACTAATAATTAACTTTGGTATTTCTGTGTACTAATAATTTCTAGAGTTGCTGATGGAGCTTGCTAGGAGAGAAAAGGATGCTGGAACTTTCCCTGAGGCTGATGTTGATCTTTTCATGAAGGTAAAGTACGTACTAAAGTGTGATAAATTAAAAAATCATATATATATAGAGAGAGATTTTTAATAAATTTTAATTTTCTTCACTAGAAATTAAATAGATCTCCCATCAACATTGAATATATTTAAATTCTTTAGTTTATTTTTTACTTTATAGGCAATTGCAGTGGAAGGGGTTGAGAGCAATCTCATAACTGATTATATACTCAGGGTAAGATGATATCTAATTCCATTAATCTTTAGCATTCATTTAAGCTTTAAGACTGTAACGTGTTGACTCAAAATATTGCTTAAGTCCTAATTAATCTTAAAGCTATACGTGAGTCAGAATTCACTCACCTTCATTACAAAAAGGGAATCATGATTAATACTCAAAATTTCGATAAGAAAAATAATTGACTAAATTTAAATAAAACGGAGCTACTATTTATTTATATTTAAAGCAAGCATGGGAAAATTTTGACTACAATAAACTATTGCGACTTCAAGTTGATAGAGGCACTCATGAGCGGATCTAAAATGTGACTAGTAGATACTCGGAATATCATTTATAAAATTATGATTTTTTGGACAAAAATAAAATACATATAAAATCAAAACTATTGTTATTTTTTAATGAAAATATAGTATAATATTTTTCATTTTTTGGGTGTTTGGTAGGACCGCTACAGGGTAGGGGCACTCCCCACTCGTCCTACTAGATTTTGAAAATTATTTCTATATAAATTTTTTTTCATTATAATAAATTTTAGTCAATCTTTCAAATTTTGTTTTTCCGTCCTAAATGGAGGAAGATTGAATTTTATTTGTTGTTGCCAATTTTTGTTAAAAATCTCAAGTTACCTACTAGATTTATGGTGAATGATTGTTGGCAAGTTGAAGTGAACTTTAGTTGTTGAACTAGTTGGAAGAAAAACATGTAACGGTTGAGTAGGAAACAAATAAGGTTTGTTGATAATAATAGTAATAAGCATATGATTTTCAACTATTTGATACAGATATTGGGACTTGACATGTGCAAGGACACAATTGTGGGTGATGAAATGCGCAGAGGAATCTCTGGGGGCCAAAGAAAACGAGTCACTACAGGTTCACATTTTCTTCTTCTTTTTCTAGTGGACATGGAAAGCTATAAAGTCAAAGTCAACATCAACATCAACTAACTTAACATTTTCTTAGCTTAGCTATATCTTAATTTGACATTCAGGGTCGAACGGACGAAAATACCCCACTTATTTAACAAAAATTGTTTACGAACTTATATCATAAATGATCAAAGTTGGACGGTTTTCAACTAGGGTGATCTAAACGGAAAAAAATATTTGAGTGCTATGCGTCATGATATAAAACACATTAAATTGGTTGAGAGAAATGCAAGAAAACATATAACATTACAATCAATAACTATCAATAAGAAGTCAATAAAGATGGAGAAAATTTAAGAAAAGCACAAATATAGGACGCATTGGTGGAACTAGGTTGAGGCATAGGAGGCGATTGCCTCCCTAATTTTTGGTGAAATAAATGTCAACTATTAAAAATTTAAGTTTAACTATACATTTCTCAAAACTTATCTGGTTCGTCCCTCCTAAATTTTATAATGTTCCTTATTTTTTGTAATAATTCATATTTGGTTCCTATACAAAAATCTTGTTTCCGCCACTGATTGGGATGATTTTGATTTGTCTGCAGGGGAGATGGTGGTTGGGCCAACAAAAGCACTGTTTATGGATGAGATATCTACTGGGCTAGACAGCTCTACAACATTTCAAATAGTGAAGTGTTTGCAACAGATAGTCCATTACACTGAGGCCACCATATTGATATCCCTTTTACAACCTGCACCAGAGACATTTGACCTCTTTGATGACATAATTTTGTTATCAGAGGGCCAGATTGTGTATCAAGGCCCAAGGGAATATGTTATTGAGTTCTTTGAGAGTTGTGGTTTCAGATGTCCTGAAAGGAAAGGCACTGCTGACTTCTTGCAAGAGGTATAACTAGTGTTCGTCCTGTGAGATAATTGCATAAGTAGTTATTGAAGTATGACGAAAGTCGAGACTTAGTCCCCAAAGTTTGCATTGGTGCACATTTAGTCCTTGGAGGTGCATAAAAGTCGCACAAATGATCCTTGATGTTACATAACTTGCACATATGGTCTCCGGTTAGTTTGTATATTTTATTAAAGACAATGACTATATGTGCAACATTTATGTAATTCCAATGACTAAATGGCACCAACGCGAACATAGAGGACTAAGACTCAACTTCTGCCGAACTCCAGGAACTGTTCTGCACAGTTATCTATTTTCGCTGTAATTGATAACTAGGTGCGTTAAGTTACTTTTTTGTCTAACATGTACTGTACTTCTTTTGTTCTTATTTGAGTAACATATTTCATATCGATAAACATGTCATCCAAATAAGAACGAGGGCGTCTAAATATATCATTTAAATAAGAACTGAGACGTGACACATAAATTTCAAGTAGCGAGTACTAAGTAGAAGTTGTAGACTTGAAGAATGCAGTGAACAATTTCTAATCACTTAGTACATAAGAATTGTAACCAAATTCAGAATCCAGTTATCAGCACTTATTCCTTAATATAAGTTTTGTTTAGTTATGTTCATCTATGGCATTTGGATCAAGTTAATTAACATCATTTTGGTATTCAACAGGTAACTTCAAGAAAAGATCAAGAACAATACTGGGTAGACAGAAGCAAACCTTTCAAATACATATCAGTTTCAGATTTTGGGAAAAAATTTAAGCGTTTTCATGTTGGACTGAGGCTAGAAAATGAACAATCTGTCCCTTATAACAAGAACCGGAACCACAAAGCTGCTCTAGTTTTCGAGAAGTATTCTGTCCCAAAAATGGAGCTTCTCAAAGCAAATTTTGAGAAAGAATGGTTATTGATTAAAAGAAACTCATTTATATATGTATCGAAGACTGTGCAAATCATGATTGTGGCTTTGATAGGAGCAACGGTGTTCTTTAGGACGAAAATGCATACTAGGAATGTACAAGATGGAGCTACTTATGTTGGAGCATTGTTGTTTGGAATGGTGGTTAATATGTTCAATGGTTTTGCTGAACTTGCCTACACCATTGAAAGACTTCCTGTATTTTATAAGCATAGAGATCTTCTTTTCCACCCAGCTTGGACATTCACATTGCCTACTTTTCTCCTGAGGATTCCGATTTCAGTCTTTGAATCCATTGTTTATGTGGTTGTTACATATTACACAATTGGATTTGCCCCTGAAGCGAGCAGGTAACATGTTCTGGCATCAAAGCATGCTAGAAATACTCGTGTCAGCTTGTTTGATTCAATTCCGGCACGGAGTTATAGATGTTTGACTGTTTCTTGTGTTCATTTTCAGGTTTTTCAAGCATCTACTTTGTGTGTTCTTGATCCAGCAAATGGCGGCTGGGTTAAATAGGCTGATTGCAGGAGTATGTCGGACAATGATTATTGCAAATACTGGTGGAGCTCTCACTCTTCTTCTTGTGTTTCTCGTTGCTGGTTTTATCCTTCCTACAGGTTAGTTGTTATTTTAAGTCTATGTTTGGAAATTCAAATGAGTTAGTCTTATCAAACCTTTTATCCTTCCTACAGGTGCAATTCCTGCTTGGTGGAGTTGGGCTCATTGGCTTTCTCCTCTAACATACAGTTTCAATGCACTCACAGTAAATGAACTGTTTTCTCCAAGGTGGATGAACAAATTGGTATGAATATTTCTTGAATAAAATCTCCTTGCCTCCAAGAAACTATTTTAAAAAATCTAATTTGTCTAAAATGATTTGGTAATTCTAGGATACAGATGGTGTTACAAGGTTGGGTATCGCAGTACTAAACAATTTTGATATTCCTACTGAAAGAAACTGGTTTTGGATCGGTGCAGGCGTCCTAGTAGGATTTGTAGTGTTGTTTAATGTTCTTTTTACCATCGCCCTCACTTATCTCAACCGTAAGTATTCTAATTATCTGCAACATTGTTCTTTCCAGCTTTTCGTGATGGAAGAGTATAACACTGAACTTCTGAAATTTTGTATGGTGTATGATGTATCATGTTACAGCTCTTGGAAAACCACAGGCGATAATCCCCAAAGATCAAGCTAAGGAGATGGAAAGCTATGAAGAAGAGAATGATGAACCACCTAGATTAAGAACAAGCAGATCAATGGAAGTGTCACTCCCGCGATCCTTATCCGCTGCAGATGGAAACAATTCAAGTAAATATCTTTACTATATTACTCAAATTTATGGGTAACTTGATATGGTTCAGAAAATCATATGTTGCCGCTCTTTTTGTTCCAGGGGAGATGGAAATGCGAAGAATGAGCAGTCGTTCAAGTAGCCATGGGCTTAGTAGAAATGAAGATAGAAGCCTTGAGGCTGCAAGAGGTATTGCTCCTAAGAGAGGAATGGTTCTCCCATTCATTCCCTTGGCAATGTCCTTCGAAGATGTGAACTACTATGTCGACATGCCCCCAGAAAGATTCTAAAAAGATTTCCTGATATTCTTTGGCCCAGTCTCATATGTATACTAGCATGCAGCTTAAATTATCTGATATATAGGCATTTTTTGCTAGTGATGCAGACAATGGCTCATCAATCGTAATGCTATTAGTTGGAAGATTTCATCTAACAAAGAAAATCATGTGAGTTTGACAGGAAATGAAGTTATCAGGAATGACAGATGACAGGCTTCAATTGCTTCGGGAAATTACTGGTGCATTTAGGCCTGGAGTCTTGACCGCGCTGATGGGAGTTAGTGGAGCAGGAAAAACGACACTGATGGATGTTTTAGCAGGACGAAAGACTGGTGGTTACATTGAAGGTGACATTAGAATATCTGGCTTTCCAAAGAAACAAGAGACCTTTGCTAGAATTTCAGGTTACTGTGAACAAACAGATATTCACTCCCCCCAAGTGACTGTCCGAGAATCCTTGATATATTCTGCTTTCCTTCGGCTGCCTAAGGAAATTAACAATGAAGACAAAATGGTTCGTTAAAATTCTATTGACGATATTCCCAATGAAATTTTATATTTGTTTCAAATGCTCAACTGTTGTTTCTTGGAATTGGTCCAGAAATTTGTTGATGAAGTGATGGATCTGGTTGAATTAGATAATCTTAAGGATGCTATTGTGGGGCTACCAGGAATCAGTGGTTTGTCTACAGAACAGAGAAAAAGACTGACTATAGCAGTTGAACTTGTTGCAAATCCTTCCATCATATTTATGGATGAACCGACATCTGGCCTTGATGCTAGAGCCGCAGCCATTGTTATGAGGACAGTCAGAAACACAGTCGATACAGGGAGGACCGTCGTATGCACAATTCATCAACCTAGTATTGATATTTTTGAATCATTTGATGAGGTAAATTTTAAGTTCCATATGCAGTTCTTGGATCACCGCAGAAACAAATAGTTCACCATTTTCAGTTGCTGATGTATTTTTTGGATTTCACATGTAAGTTGTTGCTCTTAAAAAGAGGAGGCCAAGTTATCTTTGCAGGACCATTAGGAAGGAATTCTCAAAAAGTTGTTGAATATTTCGAGGTATGCTATAGGAAATTCTTGAAAATGCTACTGGACATTCTTTTCCATGAACAGTCTAAAGGATCAACAACCTTTTTTCGAGGCAATCCCAGGTATTCCTAAAATTATGGAGAAGTACAATCCAGCAACATGGATGCTGGAAGTGAGTTCAGACGGCACTGAAATGCAGCTTGAAATCGACTTTGCAGAACATTACAAATCAACAACCTTGTATGAGTAAGTTGCGACGACTCAATGGAATGGGATCACCTCACCTATACATGTTTTAACTCACATACCCGTGTCATTCTATTAAAAAAAAGTTTGTACAGTGGAGCTCAAACATTTTAGGAACCTGTATATGAAAATTTACGGACAGTCCTCTATCCTATCATTTCTTTCAAGCCATGCCAGACCTATGGGACTTCCTCAATCTAACTTGGTAAAATGCTACCTGTAGGCGTAATAAAGCTCTCGTGAAAGAGTTAAGCTCGCCTAGTCCTGGAGCACAAGATCTTTATTTTCCAACCCAATTTTCTCAGTCCTCATGGGATCAATTTAAAGCTTGCCTCTGGAAGCAATGGTGGACTTATTGGAGAAGTCCAGATTATAATCTTGTTAGATACTTCTTCACTTTAGCTACAGCACTTATGCTTGGGACAATCTTCTGGGGTGCTGGTACTAAAAGGTTAGTCATTAGTAGTAATATTACCACTAGAGTCTAGAGTGATTTGATGTGTCTAGAGTGATTCGATGTTCTGATACTAGTTTTTCTGATATTTTCCAGGGATACCAGCATCAATCTGATGACGATCATCGGGGCAATGTATTCAGCTGTGTTGTTTGTAGGAGTGAATAATTCGTTGACAGTACAGCCCGTTGTGTCAACTGAAAGAACTGTATTTTATCGCGAGAGAGCCGCAGGAATGTATTCAGCATTACCGTATGCAATGGCACAGGTTCCTGATGATCTTCAAAACTTTTATTTCCAATTTTATCAGTTAAATTTTTGGGTGATACTGATAAATAATTCTTTCTTTCAGGTTATTGTTGAAATACCTTACGTTTTTGTGCAAACAGCCTACTACACTGTGATAGTGTATGCCATGATGATGTTTGAATGGACAGCTGCTAAATTCTTGTGGTTTTATTTCGTGACATTCTTCACATTCTTGTACTTTTCATACTATGGAATGATGGCTGTTTCACTCACGCCGAATCCTCAAGTTGCAGCAATTTTTGCAGCGGCATTTTATGCTCTCTTCAATCTCTTCTCTGGCTTCTTCATCCCTAGACCTGTAAGTCAATTTCATCTTCTATCTGTTTCCTTTTCCATTATGCTCTATTGGCACCAGTGACAGAGATAGGGGGATAGAAACGACCTTTCGCGTCCCAGCCCCTATCCCTTGGACACTTGCTCGACACCCAAATTAGTTCATCTATCCCATTCTATATTCTTTTTTACCGTTCCCAAGTTATGTACATCATGGGTAGTTATAAGGTAACCTCCCAATGCATGATGTTCAATTTCTAGAAAGTAGGCATGCTAGAAACGGCCTTCCGCGTCCTAGCCCCTGTCCCTTTGAAACTTGCTCGAAACCCAAATAAGTCATCCATACCTTTCTATATTCCTTTTACCATTTCCATGTTGTGTACAAACCCATGCATCGCGATAGCATGAAATTTCATGCATTGTATTATAATTTCCCTTTTTATTTACATGAAATGGAAGTATGGAACTAATACTTTTATAAAAATTTCAGGATATTCCAGTGTGGTGGATATGGTATTACTGGATTTGTCCAGTGGCATGGACAGTGTATGGCTTAATTGTGTCACAATATGGAGATGTAGAACACACAATAAAAGTGCCTGGAATGTCCCCTGACCCCATGATTAAAGACTATGTTAGCCAGCATTTTGGGTATGATCCAGATTTTCAAGGAATAGTTGCGTTCGGTTTGGTCGGTTTTGCGGTTTTCTTTGCGTTCATGTACGCCTACTGCATTAAAACATTGAACTTCCAAACGAGATAGAAGATGTTTGGAATCAATGGTTTGTATAGATATATACCCACTTTGCAGGAACATTAAACATATAGATACTGAGAACTATGGTTTAGATTGGATCTTTGTTTTTGCTGCAAAGCTTTGTGTAGAGAAATTGAATTTGATTATCTCTATTATATTAATTACATAGGTTGAGGTCTGCCGGACGTTTATTTGGTGCCTAATTGTAAATGGGTTTGCATATATTTTGCAACTTGTTTCCGGAAATTGGAAGTTATTGGCTACACATGTCCGGTTTCAGATGCTTAAAGAATGATACGTGACTAGGTTCCAATTTTAAGTGTTTAAGAATCATACTTAAATAGACAGGAAAGGAATCTGAAAGCTCGATTTGACTCTAAAAGTTTGATTTGATATAGTTAAAGCTTCGATCACATTCAAGCCAAAGATTCGGCTCGAGTAATATTTATTTATAATTGTTAGGTAATTTTTTCTTTATTCTATCATGAACATTCGAATCTCCTTCGAACCATTAGAATCAGATCTCTATTGGAACTTACAACCTATAAAATTGAATATCGGACCTTCAAAATTTTCAGTTTATTCCAACTTAGTGTGGAACCAAACTTTCGAATCGTTATATTCGAACAAAACCTTGATAAAGTTTTGAAAAGTTCGAGTTGTTTACAATTCTATACTTGAGCACTATGTGTCATAATGAACATTCAAATCGAGTGAGGCTATTTCTAAGACATGAAGAAGCTAAAAGTGTACAAGACAAAGACTCATTAAGTTTGTACCTTTGCCTTGAAAATAGGCTTGACCGGTGAAAATAAGCATTCGAAGTATATAGCAAAGAATGATTCAACACTTCGAGTAAAGTTGATCGCATGATTCCTTTCAAGGTTTCCAAATCCAAGTTTGGATTTCAGTTACAAAGAAACAAAACAACTGTTCCAACGTTTGGCTCACAACTCCTTTTTACATTATAAACAACTGGTCCACCAGTTCAAAAAAAAAAAAAAAGTAACACGACGCTACTCTTCCACCACCCCGAATGCAGCAGGGATGACATTAGCTTCGAGAGTGCAAGTTAGTTTTAGCAGAAACCCCCTTTTGGTCCCTTGGAAGAGCCTTCGGTTTAAAGACGAGAGTATGTGACATAGTACGACACATAGAACATCCCATCAAGCCGAGAACTCATCTTTCTGCAACGTGGGCGAGCTGGGAAAAAACAGAATGAAATGAAGTCCAGCGATGAACACTTACCATATAATGCTGCTTTTTCCCTAGTAATCATGCATCACTTGATGAGAAACAATAGAGCAACCTGACTTCTATGCAGTTGACGCAAGACCGAACCTGCAGACAGTATAGCAACAGAAAACAACCAAGAAAGAGCAGCATAAAGACAAATAAGATTTTGACAACATTCAACACGAAAATAATTCTGAGTTGCAGTTAACATGCCTCGTTAGACTATCCTGGACAGGTTCTGAGCCAATATTTTCTGCAGACTTCGTCAGCGTATCATAGCCGTCAGGAGCAATTGACTACAGTAAACAAAAAAGAATGAGACAAAGAATCGTGTGAGTGAAAAAGAACGCAAGTATACTCACTATAGTCGACAGTCCTTCCCACAAACAACAATTTTTTTGTCAGGAAAAAAAAAAGGTACTGATAAATGATAGGAAAGATGAGGAAAAATGACTTGAATCAAAAACCTCTAACTGCTCTCTCCCATCTTCTTCAGATATACTTTGACAGTTGGTGCCCAACTTATTGCAAAGCAAATTAGATACTTCCTCGCAGGAATCACCTCGCAGAAGACCAGGTCCTATTTTTTCCATCCCAGCGATGCTCTCTGCCTGACCATCATCACTTCTATTGAGAATCTCAGGTGTAATATGCTCAACTGATCTATCTGCACTTAAAACACTTGAATTTGAAGAACATCCAACATCACCATTATCAGCACAAGATGCAGTCGTTTCTGGTTTAGGTGCATCCACATTAATTGCACTATGGTTCTGAATATCCTGGACTTTACTCCCACGCAATTCAAGACGGTATAAATTGTTATCGGAAGATGAACATTTTCCATTCACATCAATATGAGCTTGCTCTGCTACCCCAATTGCGCACACATTCAATGTAACATTGCTTATTTGACTAACAAGTTCAGGTGTTATAGGACTCCAGTTCTGGGGGCTAATACATTGTTTTTTCCCAGGACTGCCTGGCTTCGCCTCTACAACATCAGGCGTTATATTACGTTTGAGGCATCGATCAGCAGATGCAGATGACCTTCTTCGTTTATGACCTTCTGGAAAGACATAGGCCGGAATCTGCTTTCTACGTACATGAGAAACGTAGATTTCCATCCCTGGGCTCCAGTAAGTATATGAATTTATTTGATGCTTAAACTCATCAACTGTCCCACGAATATCAAACTGTTGCCCTTCTTGAATGACCTCCCCTTCCTTCCTTTGCAAACCCATGAAAAATGCACAGTGGGAACATTGCTTTGAAGAGTCTGTGTACTCATGGGGATAAGGATGGCATTGCAGCTTTCCAAGGGTACCACGCTCTATCTGCACACAAAGAAAATGCAATTGTCAAAAGTTATGAGCTCAGTGAGGCATAACTAGAGTGTATAATAAACACTCTACTAGAATATAATGATAGCTCAACACAATAACCGCCATAATCCCTTATGATGAAAACTACAGATTCCCAAAAAGGACCAACATTACCATCAATGTCAATTGCCTGAGTCGGGATTCCACCCACCCCCTCCAAGCTCGTAAGTCATCAGCATCAGAGGCTACAAGGTCAACTTGAAGATAGTTCTTATAACTTTCAAAGAAAAGGTATGGCTCAAATAACGCACCCCACTGAGTTTTGTTCAGCTCAATCTCCTGTATCAAATATACACGAGTAAGTTAAAGTATAAAACTACAACATCACTCATGACCATAGTTGTAAATAGCGAATAGAGGCGATCAAGTAAAGAGTCAAGGGGCGAAGTCGCGGTAGCTGCAATGGCTACGCTGGCTAAATAGCGGTAAAATAGCGGCGAATAGCGGCGAAATAGCGGATTTTTGGAGTTCCGCCGCTATGGACCGCTAACGCTATTCACAACTTTGCTCATGACTCATCAACATAGCAGGAAATTTTGAAACTTACATCACATATTGTTTTGGCAAATTGGAATTGCTCCATCATGACCCGAAGAGTACTTGTTGAGACATTGTAGCTAGAATTCATACAAGGATAGGCAGGTGTTATGATGGGCATGAGATGAACACGATCCCATGGGTTTTTACGAGGATCCCAGATGGAAAATCCTAGCTCATTATCTTCTATGTCACAGAGCATCACTGGATTCGGCCAGTGCCACAAGGTGTAGACACGGAAAAAGCGAGAAACCAGCATGCTAGGTACCGCATTGGGGTAAAATTGGCTACCGGTGCCACCAGCGTAGCCCGCTTAACACCGGCCAAGAAATCCAGTTACCTAACAATAAAAAAAAGGTAAAAGCATACAGATATAACGAGAATATGAAGTTGAAAAATCTTGTCAGAAGATATCACAAAAAGGGAGGGGACACTAAAAAAGGAAAAGAATACATTATTCGGGCATAAAACTTACATTAGAATAGATGCCGCGTCGCTTAGCCCAAAATTTCAAACATCGCAGTGTCGTTCTAAAATACTACAATTTACAATACAAAGTATAAGAAATAGCTGCAGTTGCACTGAATTTATCATGTATGAAGCAAAAGGTAAGCAATGAACTAAAATAACCAAACTAAAGCAGGGATTTAAAAAATCACCTCAACATTTGGAACAAGCTTGAGAATTTGATCGGCTACTCTACATCCATTAAGGCTCCGCACAGTCGGTTCATCGATGTTGTACAAGACAGACACATCAGATATATCCAAGTCCTGTAGATCACAGCAGCATTTAAAAATTTACTTATCTAAATATCCATATCCAGTTATAAAAATAAACATGAAGTACATATTTGCAACAAGGGGGTTGCATGTCTATTCGAGGAGATGATTTTAATCAAAACAGGTCACCAAAAAGCTATAACCTATTAGATCTACACTAACAATATTCACACTTTCAAGTTGCAACTAGGTGTCTGTACTCAAGGAGATTAAGAACCGGTCACCAGCTAACAGCCTAGTAGATACATCAAGAACCAGCACCAGCACCCTCAGAATCGTAATTCATCAATTTGTTAAATTACATATAACTACCAGACTACTGAAAAATACTCTACATAAATAATTATTACCCCAAAGATGCTCTTTGGAAACCCACTTACAAATCGAGTCCAAGCCCAGCAGTAAGAGTATCCAACTACTAAGATACAAGAGTATTTCAAACAAAAGCAACTTAAAGCAAAAAACCAAGAGGAGTATCCTTGTCTTTTGCATTTGCCTCAGTAAACATATTTCAACAAGTATTTCATTAAAACCTTTGGAACAAAACAGGACAGACCAAATAGCGTTCTCACAATGAAACATGTATGAGATCCTAATCTAAAAAAGGGAGATATGGCGAAATTGGTAGGAAAAAAAGAAAGCTGAATCAGGCAAGTTAACTCTGTTGAACATAACAAATTTAGACAAGCAGCGTCCATTCGCAATTAAGAGAAGTTCACAAAAAAAATTTCCCTGAACTCCATAGGTAACACTCTTGATAAGTTAAGACATTACGAAACGGGTGCATGATGTTTAGAAGTGGCAATGATCAAGAAATTTAAAATACTAACAGCACTTACATCTGGGACGACTAAAACAGAGATACTAGCATAAAGCAGATCAATTGATATCCCATCTAGCTTAAATTTCATCACCGGCACATGGGCATCTGGAACAGGCTGTAACTCAGTCACTCCTTCCATCTCAGCCAAGATATCATGCAAACCGTAAAAGAAATCCTCCTGGAGAATGATTGCAAGAATAAGTTTATCTCTATTAAATAACAACCCCACAGGAAACTAAAATACCAAGTCATTCACTTACCTCCCTATTCACATAGGATGGCCCAACACACAGTGTATCAATATCAGAACGAGGACCATGGACCTAATAAAAGAGCACAATCTTAGAAAGATCTGTTAAACATGCTTTCGTTGTTAAAAGACAATGCATGTTTTGCTGCAGCAGTAACTTGGTCCAAAGTATCAAACACAAATGACACAAATGTATAAAATCTTTATACCCCAAGTCTGTAAGAACCAAAAGTAAGTATAACAGCATTGGAATCATCCACCATCTGTTCAGTGTATCCTCTCAGCCGTGTTAGTTCTTTGACCCATTCATTTACAATCTACAAGGCGAGATATCATGTTATATTATACCATGGAAAAAATAGAATGCAACAAAGAGCATGCCAAAGAACCCAACTTCAAGAGGAAACTGACACAGCTACCGACAAGATCAAAAACAGAACAGATAGCACATTCAGTTGTTCTTCAATTACATATTGGTAAATAAAAAATAATATAAACAAATAATAGATTCCTGATAAAAATATGTTTGCACTCATTACCAATGAAATACAAACGGAAATGTTCGATAGGTTAATGTAACTACCAAGAAGGGAATGCATGCAGAGAGTAAAGCGAGATTTTCAAAACACACCTCATTCAATAATCAACGGTGACAAGTAGTACACATTGAACATAACCGCCATAATAAAAATTTCGTTATTTAGATTCATTGAACTATTAAACTAAATGAAATTTCATTAAAGCATTCGGTTACTAAAGAAAGAAAAAAAGTAAGCATAAAAATTGTCCCATAAGCACCCCATTGCTAGAGATATTTGAGCCCTGGACTACTTGCTTCTCCACTTGACAATCCAAACAACAACTCTCCAAGGCTCCCAACAACAATTAACACGGAAATAATTTTATTAAAGTTCACAAGCAGCCATGATTTACTTTGTTAAACTTGAACACACAAAACAAAAATATAGCAAGGATCCTTGACACCACTCTCTCCCAAACTAAAAGTACACTCTACAATTTCAAGAGCGGTATTAGTAATTTACTGTAGTTCAAATAAAGTGATTTCCATGAAAGCAAGTCAGATGGATATAAGCTACAGAAAAATAAGCTATCAAGCATTATATTGTGTCCATCCTTCACTGTTACATGTTTTGCATAAAACATCAGTGATAAACAATATTCTTAACTTCAATGATGGGCTAGTTGTATGGTTGACAGAAACATAGTCTTGCTAAAACTATAATACGGCAAGGGCAGTACAGTCCTACCACCAACATTTGGAGTGCCAATATCAGCCATTTCCATCTATTATCGATCCTCCTATAAACTTTTCACAAACTACCATATTTCAAAAATCAAATGAAGCCAGTTCTTATTATGGCATGTTCAAGAAGATAACTCCCTGAAGAAAGAAAGTAGTCATACAAAGCAACAACCAACTTTAAATAATAAGGAAAAGAGCAATTGTATCAATGCGTACATAATATGTGGGCTTCATTGAAGGCAATCAGTATTTAAAGGTCAACGAGCTAATAGATTTTATCAATCTACACAATCATGGGACAATTACAATCAAACTAAAATGCTAACTATCTATCACATCCATGCCGTAGCATGTTGTAGGAACTAATCATAAACATACTCAATGCAAACAAATACTTTGAAATTCATATAAAACTTGCCTGCTTAAGTCGATCAAGAACTCCTATCCTCTTCTCAGCTTCCTCAGCACTCTCATATAGCCCGGCATCTTCCAAAAACTTCACATACCAAAAACACATAATAAACATAACAATGTTGCAATTAAATCTAGAACGAATGAACAAAACCTATTACTTCCTCTATCCGATAAAGATAGTCAAGCTTCCTATTTTGATAGTTCGCTTTTCAAAATTGAACTAATCATTTTCATATATGCTGTGTAACATTTGGAGATAACTATATCAAATGCATTCAACTTTAATGTACTTTACTATTAACACGATAATTTTGATTCCAATCAAAGTTTAAGTGAGTCAACTAAGATTACAAAGGTTGTTAATTTTGACAATAGAAAATCAAACTAGACGGTCTTTTTTAAATCGAGTGAGTACCAAATAAATGAAAACATATAATAATCAAAACAATGCTGCAATTAAATCGAGAACAAATTAATAAAACCTAGTACGAAAAAAAAAACCTTTTCCAAATCTCGAGTCCTCTGAAGATCAACATCCATAGGCCCCGCTAATGATAACGGTTTCGTTACTCCAAATCGCCTCTCTGAGGATTGTGATTGTTGCTGCCCGATCGGCGTTGGAGAGACCCTTGATCCATCAGAACCCATAAAACCCTAGCCAAATTAACCTGAAAAAATAATCAAATTAGACCAAATCCATCATCAAAAATTGGTATTTTATACAAAGAACATAAACCCTTTTTGAAAAAATCAAATAGCCAATTTTATTGAAAAAAGGGTATTTTGAACAAACGAAAAAACGCTTTTTCAAGCTCAATTCAAAGAAAAATTCAGATATTGAAAAAATAAATTAAAAAATATACCGAATTGCAAATCAAGCTTGAAAAAAAGGGAAATACAAATAAGTGTTTTTGGAGCTTAATTAAGGGGAAATTCCAGGTCTTGAGCAAATTGGAACTCAAAATCGGAGTTCAAAGATAGATTAAGGTGATAATTGATGAATTTGAGGGGCTAAATTATAGGATCCGGAAAGTTGAGGATTAAAAATAAAATATTAATGATAATAAGGTTGAAAAAGAACATCCAATACACGGAGGAGGAGGAGGAGGAGGGCGAGGGTGAGGGTGAGGGTGAGGGTGAGGGCGGGTGGGGGCGGGGGTGGGGGTGGGGTGTGACGGTATATGGAGATTTTTTTCGATCCTGAGCTGTTATACATACACCAAAATAAGAATCTTTTTGTTTAAACGATAATTTCGCCTTTAACGAAACTTTCTAACTACTATACTAAAACTTTTAATAAAAATACTATTTACCCAAACCCAACACTATCAGACAAGCTAGATAATAAATTAAGATCGAATTTTGGAGTTCGAATGGAATATTGGAATTATTGTTGAACTCGAATCCAATTTTATCATTCGAATGTTAAACGAATGCAAATACAAATATCTTATAATTAGATTCAAAATTTTTCAAATATGCTCATTTAGAAGTCGAACCGAATATTTGATTCAAATTCAAATATTTTTATAGATATTTTATTAATTCATATGAAAATATGTATATTAGAATTCGATTTTGAGCTTGAATATAAAATATTACGATATCGAATCGAATTCGAATATTGATAGAATGGAATTGAATCAAATTCGAACTTGATTTTATTATTCGATACCAATATGAATATGAATTCGAATACAATTGTAAAAATTCAAATTCGATGATGTTTGATTCGAATTTGGTTCAGTTCGTATCCAACCCTACACATGGGCGCGCATATGGTGCAAACTATGCAAACTCGCTACATCAGCAGCACACCTCACCCCCCAAAATTAATGTTAGCATTTATTAATTAAAAAAATCAAACACAAAAATCACACAACTTACGTTCTACACACAGTACACCTACAACATACACTCACACACACACACTCTCTCTCTAAAACGGAAATTACACCCTAGAAACTTCCTAAAACAGCAAATTAAAGCACAAATCGCCACATAAATAAAAAATCAAACGATTTTGACCAATTTCGAGGATTCTGGAAAAGGTAAAATCACAAAATTCTAAATATTCGAAGTATTTTAGTTATAATTTTGTCTAGATTTGTGTAAATTTGTTGGTAAAATCAACAAATTAATATATGCATTTTCTATTCAAAATTATGGTTAAGATTTGTTGTCAACCTTAAAAATGCATGTGTGATGGAACAAATTATATTCTTCGCAGTTATAACGGTGAAATTCCGTAGCAGATAGTATTCAAGCAAGGGCCTAATCCACTGCAGAACTTGTTTACATAAATTACTTGTAATTGTAAATGAAAACGAAAACGAAACTAATTGATTGCCATAAAACTAATTAAACTTAAATGGAATTAAAATGGATAACGATTAAAAAGGATTACTGTAGAGGTATCGATTTCACATAACAAAGTAGTATTTTATACCCCAATAATGGAATTATCAACAATTGGGTGGTCCCATTTTCGTTAATTCGCATAAATCGCTCGGCTCATTGTGTTCTCCGAGTATTTCCAGTTTAATTAATCTCTTATGTAACTAGCAAAACTAATAATACTAGAAACTGAAGCTCAAGTAAATCTATTATTAATATGTTTCACACTTCCGTATAACAACTTACTAATTAACTAATCAAATAATCTATTATGCCTTACTTTCGGATCGAAGGCTAGATAATACTCAAGGATTCTCATATAAAAAAATTGGTCAGATTCTAAAACAATCGAATCAAATTCAATAATTAATAGTGCATAAATAATAAATCCAAAATTTAATAAGATACAATTGTCGCATTTACATCAAAACTCTAAGCATTAATAAATTCTAGTTTACTACTCATAATTTAAATAAATCATAAATAATATTCTTGAAAGCATAATTAACTAGAAGATGAATAAAGTTATAAAAATAATAACAATTCTTCTTCAACAAAACGAATTTATTGTTGTATAATGAAAATCTTAATTGCTGCTCTCACTCATGAGAGCCTAAGCAATGAATGTACAATTGCTAGCTTTTCGTCATTAGACGCATGAATTAGGTTAAGCTTTTGTCCTTTTTTGCTCTTCCGGCTTTTAAAGATAAAGGCATTTCTTTTCTTTTTAAATTCTCGATCCAATCCTTTGCCTATTCTACTGAATAAAATAACGTGACTTGGACTTGACTTCTTCGAGTCTTTTTGCTGTCTAAATTAGCACATTTTTTCCAAATAATAATAAAAAGATCGAACTCACATAATAAATGATATTTGTCAATTAAACAACCAAACCAATCAAACTATGAGTAATAAAATACCCAAAATTATCCTAAAAATTATGACAATTATTAACTAATCAAACTCCCCCACACTTAAATCATTACTTATCCTCAAGTAAATACATTCAGTTCATTCAAGTTCAAGTATATCCAAAAGGTCAACAGACTCAAGCACTAACACATATTAGAGAACAAGTTTGACTAGACTTGAATCAAGACTTTAAATCACGCGCATGTCTCATGAACCTTGCAAATACACAATCTCTAAAATTCATCAAATTCAAACAATTAATGTAAGCTGACATCTCTCTCGTGATATCGCATCAATCAACATTTGTATATTGGCTAAAGGTTTACCCCTCAACTGAATACTAGATATATTCTACAATAGACTTGATTATACAATCTAACAATCTAATTTATACTTAATGCAATACAAGTTTATTTAATACTTCACAAGATTATAAATTTGAAAATTTTATAATGTATGTAGAATTATTTGACTCGACTTAACATGAGGAATTATGAAATCTAATTAAATTCACCAAATGCCAAACATCATTTGACATTCCAACTTCACAACTTAAAGCTCACCATTTTTAGCTCAATTTATCATCATAATCAACAACACACAACATTCTTCTTTTATGACTTCAAGCTACTAAACCTTGAATTGAAACAACATAAGAAGGAATACAACTTTAATTTTTTATTTTTTTCAATTTTTTTTTCATTCTTTTTTTTTCATTACGGTCTAGTAGCTCAATTTACACTTATATCTTCAAATTCCCCCACACTTATCTCTTTGTATACACCACAACAAGAACACTTATTCAATAACGCACATGGTGAATCTAATAGATATCATAATCCTCAAGTAGGTTCAATAATGGATAATAAAGAAAATAAGGCTACCGGCTCATTCAATGTGGTTTATACAAGAAAGAGGTCAAATATAAGGCTCAACGAGGTTACTAAGTGATTAATTTAACAAAGAGGTCAAACATAAGGCTCAACGGGACTTACTAATGGATTAATTTAAGGTTGGCTTTATGATAAAGAGCGGATAATTCTAAATGCCTTAATCATTCTTACGATGCACATAATAAAATCGATATGCTTCAAAGCAGCTTACGAAGAATTGTATCAAGTACGAGCACCACATATCAAAAGAATTCAGTTAAATTGAAGGCACAAAATCTCACAATGTGTAGGTTGTTATCCACTATCTATCAACTATCATCCTCTAACATCATTAGTCAATCGCTGGGCGACTGATATAATACTCAAAGCAAAGTGTCTTTAACCTATCTAGTCTACTAGAGTCTCTTAAATACATCATAAACTTCACCATCAACGAAAGAATATACGACAAGTATGAAGACAAATTAACATCATCAAACAAGGTACAGACTCAAGCAAAGCCAAAATTCAAATTCACTCCCCCACACTTAAAACTCCACATTATCCCCTAACGTACATAATAATTCGCTAAATGAAACAAACTCAAACTACCCTGTGACAATCACGCCAACACCACCGCCTACTAATTAACATGAAAATAAGATTTAAATAACAAAACACAAAAAAAATAAAAAATACTATAGAACAAAACGTAAAAATACCAACTCTATGTGAGAAAACGAATGATTGAGCCGACAAATGCAAACACCCTCGTTGCCCACCATTGTTGCAATTCAAATCTACACTAAAAAATTAGACTCTACCAAACAGAATAAACAATACAAAAATGAAAAACACAAAATAAAAATGAAAATAATACTATGAGAAAAAAAAGAAATGAAAATTATGAAAATAAACTCACCCATGAATGCGCAAATTAAAAAAAAAATAACAATGGTACTTTGTGGCCTAAAGTGGCTGGGGTCATGGTTTTAGTTAAGGCGAACAAGCGTAGAGCCATGAGGGAAAGGCGCTACGCATGCGAAGTGCTAAGTAAAGGGAGTGGTACGGTCAGCGGTAGAGGCTGAAAGAAATGAAATGAGTATCGTCATAGGTTAAGAAAAGTGGAGTGGGTTCACCGACGCGAGAATTGTTTTTACTTTTTTTAGGAAGTCAAAAACATGTGCCAAACGTCGAAGTTGTTATACACGCACTCCAAATAGTGTTTGTTTGAGCCATAAAATGACTATTTTGCCTCCCTATTTTTAAGTGTCAGAGTTACAAAATTATATTTAGGAACAAAATAGCTGGCTTCATCATTATTTGATATGCTATATCGTTCCCCCAAATGAAAGTCGGTGGCTATCCTACGGGATTTTCAATTGCTTTTTCAATATTTTTTTGTCACAAAGAACATGTAGATGAAAAAAACAAAAAGGCTAATTAGTTGTTTGTCCCAAAATTATTGTTTAATTTTCAACTTGCCCCCTGAACTATTATTTCTTTGCAGGGATTCCTGGACCTATTATTTCAACTTTAAACAACAAAATGACTACTTTATCTCTAACACTAAACTAAAGTATAGGTGGCACATTTAAAATATTTTACATAATTAGAATAAAACCCCACAACTTTCTTCTTTGACACACCTCCATCTTCCAACCTAAACTTTACTAACCACAACTTTCTTTCACACCCCACTCTCTCCCTAAACTTTCACCAACCACAACTTTCTCGCTTTCACACACTCTACCTCATCCCTTCCCCATGAACTTTCACCAACCACCAATTTTTGTTTAACACACCACACCCCACCCCACCCTCCCTCCCCGAACTTTACTCCCCTAAACTTTCATCAACTAAAATTTCTTTTATTTAACGATTCCACCCTACTCCTTCCTCTCGCACTAAACTTCCTCCCCCGATTCAATTAACCACCCCTATCATACCTCCCCCTACCTCAGAGTTTTTTCTTCGGTCTTTTACCTAACCACCAATGTCAAACAAGAAATCGTGGTCGGTGAAAGTTCAGGGAGGATAGGGTATGAAAGAAGAACAAGGTCAAGAAAGTCTAATAAGTTTCAGTGAGGCGGGTTAAAGGAAGGCCATGTAAAGAAAAGCTAAGGTAGTTTTATTTTAATTATGTAAAATATTTTAAATGTATCTCGTATAATTTAGTTAACGCAGTGTTAGCCATTTTGTTGTTTAAAGTTGAAATAACAGGCCGTGGGCATCCCTCGAAAAGACCGATAGCTAAGGGGCAAGCTGAAAATTAAACGAGCAGTTCGCTGGCAAACAACTAATTAGCCAAACAAAAATGATAGGTCAGCTTCCCACCAAGCGTCAGATTAACTGCCCGAGCAAGACGAAGCACTCAACCGCGCACACCTAAAGTTACCACCACTTCTACGGTTAATTTGGAAATTTCGCTCCTCCTTTATTATGTAGTTCATCCGACGTTAAATTGACGATTAAAACTTTTCCTGATGTACCATTCGCATCAGTCGAACTCTTTAAGTGTGACTCATTAAAAGGACAAGGATATCTGATGTCTTTCTTGACAATTTTCTTAAGCTCCAATTTCCATTCTCTTTTGTCCAATATCGCACAACAACCCATTTATAATGATGAGGTTCAAGTCATCCTCGTTATTAGAAACGTCACCTCCAAGAGTATCTGTGCTCAACTCATCAACTAAGAGACAATAATTACCTCAGTATATAAACAAATGTTAAATACAGAAAATGTTAATTGTGTGATCTAGCATGCTCATGGAAATCTTCTCATTACGTACATCAATAATAGTATTAGTTACTGCCATAAAAGGTCTCCCCAATAAAATTGGAGTTTCATACTTACCAACGTGCAACTTTTCTATCTCAAGCACAACAAAGTCAACAAGGACAATAAGTTTCTTAATTTGAACCAGAACGTTCTCTAATATACCTTTGGGATATTTTGTTTTAATTATCAACTAACTGCATAAATACTGTCAGTTTAAGTTCTCCTAATCCTAGTTTTATACTAGCACCTATCTAGCATAACTTTTGCTCCTTTTAAGTCCCCTAACTTCATATCTATAATGAAACTACCTGGCCGCTTAACTTGAAACTAACTTCTAAAGATATCATTTTCATCTCATTTACGCCTCTTACCAATTAATTCTTTAATGAAAGTAGCATAAGCAGGAATATTTTTAAGAACATTAAGTAGAGGTAAATTAACATCTACTTTAGAAAGCTTGTCATAATGTTCAGAGAAAGACTTAACCATTTCATCAGAAGAGTCTGGGAAACGGTACCCCAAGGAAACATACGGCTTCAATTCACCTCCTTGATCTTTTCCTCATCTAGACTAACTACTCGTAGCCTTGTTCAAGACATTTAAAGTTGATTTTCATCTTTCCTCGCCATTCCCTACACATCAAGCGTAAGCAAAGCCAGTTTAGTGGATATTTTCTTAAGTTTTTGGTAGGTTTAATTTTAGTTGACTTTTGGTTTTGAATTTTTAAAGTTAAATGGTATAGAAATATCCTCTAGGCTTGAATTATGATTTGAGGTGATTATAATCGATTCAAGGGTTGAACAGGTCGATTATGAGTTGACTTTGTTGACTTTTTTCCCAAATTTCCTTAAATCAGATTAAGGACATGGGACTTAATATAGTTGTTTTGGAGCATAAGTGATGTTTTGATGTTGATTGTAAGAGAATACTATGAAGTTAGGCTTTGTAAGTGAGTAGAATTTGGGTTTTGAATTTATGATTTATTGGATTAATCAAGTCGAGGAACTGATCATTGACGGATTAAGCAGCGTTGGACGGGTGAGTAAATGACGTGATTAGTGATTTGGGGTGGTTGGAATTGGTTGTTTTATTAGTCGTTAAATGCCAGAGTAATATTATCACCTGTAGCCATAGCTCGAGCAACTATAATCATGTAAGTCGGATAGTTAAAAAACTAAACGGGCGATTGTAGTGAAGTAGTAATTAAATTTGTTATTAGGTTGGGGAATGGCACGATTAGCTAGACGACATTTATTTTTGCCAGCCGCGAGTATTTATCTCACTGTAGATTAATTTACTTTTCGTGGAATGTGTTACTTTTGATAAAATTGTGAGCATGTTTATTTATATATTTCTCAGGCTTCGATTGTTGAACATATGTTGGATTGAGTAGTTGAAAGGTATGTTGTCTTACGGGATTCATAGGCGCTTTCTTGAACAGTTGGGTCGTAATTACATTGAAAGCACTTTCGTGGCTATTTTGGTCATTTTGGTGTTTATGGTGTCTTCATTGGCTGAATTTGACAAGCATTTAAATATTGGCGAGCTGGTTTATACGACGGGTTGTACTACTCCGTGTCAGGCCTATACTACGTGTATGCCGCTGAGTCGATGATGCATGTTGAGTTGTATTATCCAAGATTTGCCTGGCAATTCTAGATAAGCGGTGTTTTGCTTCGCACTCACGATTCGGTGATAGCTATGTCGACGGGCATAAGTTTCTCCCGCAGTCGAGGTTGATTATATGCGCATTAGACGTAGGAAACCGGATATGTGTTGATATGAGTTAACACGAGCCGATATGAGTTGATCGAGCCGACCAAGAGTTCGGAATGAATGAGCTTGAAAGGTAGGTTAAGTAACATAGTATTGCCGTGTGGTCAGAAAGGTCAGCGGTCTAGTTGTATAGTCGTGGGCTGCCTTACCATGCTTGACCGATATAATAGAAGTCAGGACTTATTTGGATATCATATATTGTTTTTGGGAAATGCATGATTATCTTGTTATCCTTTATTCGAAATATTTATGTTCCAGCTGGACGAGCCTATAAGTTACGATTTGGCAAATGACCAGACGGATGATTTTATATGATGGCCATATTACTGTATAGCATTTTGAAATACCCATTTATCCTTATGCAAATTTAATGATTTTAAATTACACTAATCGAGAGTGCGGTTAATGTCCACTCGAGGTAGATATTCACTGTTTCTCAGCAGCCTACACCTGTAACTTGACTCGCCTGTGTCAGGTCGCCTTGGTGATTAAGGTCATCAACAACCCCACAATTTGTGTCACCGATCGATGGATGACAACATAAAAGACTTCATTTGACATTAATAATAATAAAAATAAGTTCTTTGTCCATCGTGGTGAACTAAATATATACAATAAAACAAATCTAAAAACATAATACAAATTCACCTTAATTATACAACTCAAAGATACACAAGAAACTAAAATAATAACATGTGAAAGTGATGACAAACTGCACTTCAATGAAATACAATACTCCAAGTCTAACAATATACAAATCGACAACAAAAGTGGAAATGACCTACGAGGAATTCATACGCCACCACCGCCTCATCTACATCTTCAATCTGCAGCCTATCAATGCAACTTCTCAACAACCTCCGCGATCAACCTCTTAGAACCTGCGATAAACGCCCACCATGAGAAAGATTTATTGTTCTGAAAGAATACAAATACCACGTATTCGTCCCTACATACATATTCATACTCTATAAATAATAATATATGCTTACATATCAACCAGGCCACACAATGCATAACAAACCACAACTCACATAGAATCCTCTTACATGATGTTACATAAAAACTATACACTGAGCTTATCACATAAATAACGCATATTCATTCATGGAAACAAGCCAAGAGACACAAAGGTATCAAATGAGGAATCCACCTCCAAATAATACACACACGTATAATCCACCTCCAAATAATACACACATACGAGAACTTAATTCAAATAATACACACACGAGGAATCCACCTCCAAATAATACACATACGGCGAATCCACCTCCACATAATTCCATTTGTGCCCACCCTCCATCCTCCCGACCGAGGCTACACCTCAATGCCAGATATCATTCAAACCTCCCCGAATCCACCTGGCAACCCACACAATATGCACACCACACCAAACCTCCCGGCCTGGTCACCATCTGCAAGTAACACACAGCAATCAAACACATCAAGACACAAACAATACGCGACAATGTACCACACAAAATCTCATAACATGAATCATATTCAAAACTATCCCATGATATAAATCATAATCAATAATATCTCATGATATGAATCATAATCTCAATTATCTCATAATATAACTCAAAATCTCAATTATTTCATAATATGAATCATAAATCACATTTTACACATAAGATCAATCATAATCACACAATACACAAATCAGAATCCCAAGATATCACATGTAATATATACAACATAATATACATAAAAGGTTCCCATCGTGAGATTTGTACTCACCTCGAGCCCAAAAGTAGTAATCATGACTCTCAGCAATCCTCATGCTAGATCCAGGCTCAACTCCTATTCAAAGAATTTATACATTATAATACATCTCGTAGAATAACCTCTCTTAACATCTATATATATCCCGAGTGTTATACCACGTCTCACGATTCAATTTACAACTCTAAGCAATCATCCTATCCCCAAGATTGATATACCCTTCTAACATTCCAACATAACTACATTTTCAATATTCGGTCATTACATTATTACCCCAACAACAACACTTCAAGCACATTCTAATCAATCCAACAATCAATTGACAACTAATTAATCCATTAAATACAACCTCCAATTCAATCAATTTAAAGCTATAATGAACTTTCCCCAACTTTCTCAACTAAAATTCTACTTATCCATATCCAAACCAATAATTCTATACCCAAACAACTATATTAAAGTCCTTTAACCTCATATTACCATTTAATGTCAATTTAAGAAAAGTCAATAAAAGTCAACATAACACTTACACCACTTTCTAACCCCAATAACTACTCAAAATCATTGCTAATCCTCACCGATACCTGTGATAACATTTCTATACCATAATAATTAAGATCTAAAAGTCAACCAAATCCAAGGAAAGTCAACTCTTTAAAACTCGCTCTAAGAGATTCGATCTTTCTTACCTAGATGCTGACATGAGATTTATTTAGGTATATATCACAAGTTCGTTTTTCTGATTTAAAGCGACAATCGGCGGTAGAAATCTAAGAAAAAATTTGAGGGGTGGATGACCATTTGCCCTAAGAGAAGAAGAAAGAAGAAAATGAAGTCGGGTGGTGGAAAATGATGAGAAGATAAGGATAAAAAGGTCCCGTGGGCCGTACAAAATATCTCAAGAATTCCTCACTTTCTCGTTCGGTTTTCGGCTTAATTCTCGTCTCGATTTAACAACACAACTCTAATATAAATTTAACTTCTAATCCCCAAATAATATTATACCACTCGATTACAACTTTAAAATCTTAAATACCGAAACGCACTACCAACCGATCGATTCGTCGTATCTCCAACGATTCAACTAAAATTTCGATTTCTCAAATACTCCAATCGAGCAACTAGTATACTATTTCATAATATTAATACGGAACTAAGCACAGCTTACCCACCTTATAAAATTTCGCCCCTCGAATTTACATAAGACCCGATTTTATCTCCCAACTCGCCTTCAATATGCTCTATTACCGAATATCATGACATTCATTACCAATCACATTCTTTTCCAACATAGCCATAATCATCGCATGTCATATAGCCCAACTAATATACGCCCTCTCATCCCATATTACACTAACACCCATCAATTCATATTTTATTACGCGAATATCATAAATCAACCATCATTAATACCACTCAAAATCAATATACATATCACCGATATCGCCTGCCTCCGCCATAATTCGTGTCATAATATCACCTCGCCGTTGACTTTCGTATTCATTAATGCAACTAAATTCTCTTATCAAAAACCCCACTCATCAAATTGTTTATTACTGACATTCGTATTTTGTACAAAGAATACATCCAAGTTTCTCAAAGATAACTAACATATAATACATGACCGATAACTCCACCATTTCGTAATGCTCCCACATATATACCTCTTAAAACACCACTTCATAGTATAGTCATATCGACTTAACAAACTTGTACATATTAGTCTACCTGTACGTATATGCATCACATCGCCACTCGTCAATACATTACCACCATACACTTCATACACATTCGTTTACCATTTTCATAAAATCATGATTTCATCATTGTATAAGTCAATATCGTGTTTTTTTTTTCCTCAGACTTTCATTTCATTTATAATAACACCACGCCATGCCATAACATCTTAACCCATAAAGTTATCATTATCTCACCTCACCATAGCATATATACCCTTAAAGCTCACGGTTAACATCATATATTTGGGCCTACCATGATTTATCAACATCCGATTCTACACGATAATTCCAACAACACGCATATATATATCATCCATGCTACAATGTTAACCGATCATTCACACCACCTGCTTGATAACCCTTTATCAGAACAACTTATTACTAGCTCCAAAAGCTATCAATATCCCCTTTTACGCATAATCTCACTCCCAGTGTCTTAGTTCTAGTCTAATTGAAAATTTCAATCTACCATATTCCTCTTCACATCACACTTCATTATGAACTTTCATACTAGCAAGTATCGTTAACGCAAGTTTCTACCAAAATTGTTAAGACACAATCTGCCGACTTCCATACCTTCCTTTAGTCCTCCTTTCTCCCGTATAAGACTTATGAATCCTAATTCCTGCTCACTTGGCTATATTATCGCATCCACCCAATGCCATTCCTTCATTAATTTAACATACGAAACTTGCCCACCGCGTAGTCATATCAAGTTCTATTCTCCTCAGAAGTTCTTCATCACTCAATGCAGAGTCATTTTTCCTTTCCTCCCATCCTCAAGAATATTAGAACTCAACATTCTTCAATAGCTTCCGACGGCTATCCTAACACCGGCTCGTTAGTACTACCACAGCAACTTTCCCCTTACTTAAATTATCATCTCGTTAACTCAGTCTTACACTTCAATACGCCTTATACCCTCATACAATAGTCACTACTCCCATAAGCCTTTATAATCAACACATAAGACAAAATATTTGGTCTCAATTCATGAATTCCACCGTTGTATTCTAATTGACATCCGACCTCGCTTTATTATTAACACCCACAACCACGCTTAACATCTCGACTCACGCCCTCCACGACTCATTACCAAATCCACAGATTCTTATAATTGCTCCACATCAACTTTATACCACACTTCACATAATGATTCAACCTTACAGAAAACTTGTGTATCTATTCTCAGAATAATTCAATTATTATTCTTATTAAGCATTTCTCCAAATCCATCATCCAGAATCATAAGTATAAATTTTTTTTTCAAGATCCCTGTGAAAGTTACGGGTTAACGACCTCTTTCTTTCCTCCTCATGATACCAATTATTCTCAAGCCACAGACCTCAAAACTACCAAGTCTCACAAAGATACCACCACGACGAGCTCATTCTCATAACTATGCTCCCCGAATTATGCGCAAGAACACGATATATTCTACCACACTTGTTAATACTCCATCATTCCTTCTTCGAATTTGTCAACCTCATCACACCTCGCAGTCCATTAATTCAAATCCTTAGAACTAACATTACGTGTGATCACCATCATTGGCTTCCATCATGTTATTCCCTTAAACAAAAAAAAATTCATTTATGACCCGACATTAACCATCATATTTTTCATGAGGGAGATCCCAATATTCACTGGAGTATTCCAAGGCTAATTCTGCACCGATTTCCTCATCATAGTCCAACTTTCTCCGAGAGTCATTTCAAATCTTGGCACTTACGAATTCCGCTTATACCCTCAACTCATCCTTAAAAAATTTATCCTCAACCTTTGAATCGGAACACAATCAGTTATCACTTATCTTGTAACCAATATGATATCCAAACATTTTACTCCCCTTATCATCTTAAATGTCGTAGTGCTCTATTCCTGACAAAGAAATGAAATCCGTACCCTTTGATTCATTTAACCTTTAACCTTCTCAACCATCTATTCGCGTCTCTTAACCATAATTGCATACAATATATTCAAGTCTTCGAAGAAATCATCATTCCTTTCTCATGTCTTTTCCTTGACTACTCGGACAACCAAATTGCACCATTAAGTAAATCTTTGATGTTCCAACTATTATTAGCAAATTTATATCTTAATCTCATACTTTCTTTTCTTTTTCTCATATAGTCATATAACTCCACGTATCCTATACCAAAGATAACATATACCCACATATCATACCTTTCCCATGGTTCTATTTCGTGCTTCACGCTTCATCACATGATTATACACAATCTCATCATAGATTAACCATCAAAATTCAAGCTTCTTCGACCTAATCCCCAATCATGTTCGTAATTCCCAAATTTCTATTGATCATCGCCTTTAAATAATATATCAAGATTCCGCTAAGATCCTTATTTCATAAAATTATTCAACAAGAAACATCCGGGCCCATCGCTTTTATCATTTCGGGAAAGAATAGTTTCAGACCCGACTTGGATACATAACACACTTCAAACAACCTTACTCCAGTCTCCTCATACTTTAATGTGTTGTTCACAGAGGTCACACCTTCCATCGTATCTCGGTAATTCCTTCTAAGTCCCAATTAACCCAGATATCAACTAATTTTCTCCTCGCAATAATTCTTCCTTCCTCGACTTACTACCCCAATCATCGATTTTTTTCCTCGTTCCCATCTAAATAGCCTTATTATCAGAAAGTACTACTAAACATCTTTTATTTCGCAGTCCCAAAATTTTTCTTTTTTTTTTCTCCACTTTATTCTCCAAGCAAATAATTCACAACTTAAGCAACATAAACTTCAAATGAAAATCAACTAAAATATCTATCTTTATCCCAACTGCTCGGGCCATTAAATCCAACTTCATAACAACTAATAGAGTACTCGGGGATACTTAATTCCACCAATACCACTTTTTTTTCCAATATTTCGACAGAACAACATATTCCAATACATCTAGATGACTACAACCTCGCACAATCAGCCAATCAGAATAATGCTTTTACGGAAAAAAATTCCCATTTCAGCCTTATCCTCACTCCCTTAGTATCCATCGAAATAGACCAATATCAACCTATTACGACATTTACATCTTCTCTTCTGCCTCTCATATTCATACCCTTAAGAATGGACAACAAGATTCATTAACTCAATTTCATCTTCACGAAAGTGGCCCATCCCCGACACGCCAACTAAATTAATCCTCTCTACCCTAACACTCTGTCCAACTATCATACTATCACCAAATACTTTCCACCTGCTTATTTTAGGGCGCACCGATGAATCTCACCCATCTAAGAATCAACAATCTTATACCACAATCACCGTATTACCCTTTAATACTCTTAGATTTACATAACACCTCAACCACTCAACAACTCCAACTCCGAATATTACATTTCTTTTCCCAACATCTTTTGTATCTCTCCCAACAAAATTCCAACCACTCATCCATATCTTAATGTCTCAATTCCTAAACTTTTCTCGCCTCTCGAGTTCACATCCCTATAACTACTCAAGTATCCCAAAGTGAAAATAAAATCTACCCAACTTCAACGTGAAACCCCAATCCATAAACATCATCAAGCGTATTCATCAAATTTACTAAACCGCCTCGAACCCTATGTCGCCTTGTAACAATAAATACCATCCATCTCAACTTTCCCTACCGGGGTGTTCACACGCTAGTCACCTAAAATCTTTCCGTGGCATCTCAACAAATCAACGATCAACTTAAAAGAAGAGAAATTGCATCTACGTTAAGAGTCGAATAATCGACCACCACTAATCATCTATGCCCTAAAGTAATACAACCACAATGTGACACCACGTAAAACTCAAACCTAAGCTCGGATACCAAATTGTAACGACTACCCCAGTCGGCCGCCTGAGATTACAATAACAACCCGGTGACACCGTAGTCACTGATCGATGGACGACAACATAAAAAGACTTCTATTTGACATTAATAATAAAATACACTTTGGCCCATCAGCATGAACTAACAACATATACAATAAAACAACGAAAACGTAATACAAATTCACCTTACTTATACAACTCAAAGATACACAAGAATCCAAAATACAACATAGGAAAGTATGACAACCGCATCTCTAACGAAATACAATACCCAAGTCTAACAACATAAATCGACAACAGTGAAATGACTGATGAGGATTTCATATGCCACCACCGCCGCACCTAAGATCTTCAACTGCAGCCTCTATCAATGCAACTTCTCAACAACCTCCATCAACCTCTAGAACTCAGTATAAAACGCCCGCCCATGTAGAAAAATGGAGCCGGCCTATTGTTCGAAAGGAATACAAATACCACGTATTTCGTCCCCTACATACATTCATACTTATATAAATAATATATGCTTATACATCAACCAAAGCCACACAATGAATAATAGTCCAACTCACATGTAATCCTCTTATAATGAAGGTACATAAACTATACACTGGTACTATCGTCATAAATAACGATATTCATTCAAGTGGAAACAAGCCAAAGACAATAAAGGCATCAAATGAGGAATACACCTCCAAATAATACAATAATACGAGAACTAAACCTCCAAATAATACACACACACACGGTGAATCCACCTCCAAATACGCTACTACCACGAGGAATCCACCTCCAAATAATACACATACGAGAATCCACCTCCACATAACGACGAGGCCTCCACCTCCATCCTCCCGACCGAGGCTACACCCTCAATGTGCATATCACACCAAACCTCCCGAATCCACGGGCAACCCACACAATATGCACACCACACCAAACTCCTGCTTGGGTCACCACTGCCCAAGTAAGTAACACACAGCAATCAAACACATCAAGACACGCCCACACACAAAGACACACCAATAATAAAATCTCATAACATGAATCATATTCACAACTATCCCCATGATATAAATCATAATCACACACGCATGATAAGAAATCTATAATCTCAATTATCTCATAATATAACCCAAAAATCAATTATTTCATCGCATTTAATCATAAATCAAAGTTTACACATAGTATCAATCATAATCACACACACACATATCGAATAATCCAAGATAACACATACAAAAAAATATATAACATAATATATATGAAAGGGGTCCCCATCGTGAGATTGAATACCTCGAGCCCAAAAGTAGTAATCATAACTCTCAAAGAATCCTCATGCTGTGATCCGTGCTCAACTCCTATTCAAAGAATTTATATTATTATAATACATCTCAGAATAAACTCTTAACATCTATATATCCCGAAAGTGTTATACCACGCCTCAATGATTCAATTTACAACTCTAAGCAATCATCCTATCCCCAAGCATCGATATTCTTCTAACATTCCAACATAACTACATTTTCAATATTCGGTCATTACATTATTACCCCAACAACAACACTTCAAGCACATTCTAATCAATCCAACAATCAATTGACAACTAATTAATCCATTAAATACAACCTCCAATTCAATCACGAAAAGCTATACGAACTTTCCCAAACTTTCTCAACTAAAATTCTACCTATCCATATCCAAACCAATAATTCTATACCCAAAACAACTATATTAAAGTCCTTTAACCTCATATTACCATTTAATGTCAATTTAAGAAAAGTCAATAAAAGTCAACATAACACTTACACTACTTTCTAACCCCAATAACTACTCAAAATCATTGCTAATCCCCTCACCGATACCCAGATAACATTTCTATACCATAATAAATTGAAGATCTAAAAGTCAACCAAATCCAAGGAAAGTCAACTCTTTAAAACTCAAGAATATCCCAAGATTCGATTTTCTTACCTATGGGATGAGGATGCATTTATAGATGATTCACAAGTTCGCTCTCGATTTTAGGCTACAATCGGCAGAGAAACGGAAGAAAATTTGAGGGACGACCATTTCGCCCTAAGAGCAGCGTTGTTAAGAAAAATGAAGTCAGTGGTGGAAATGATGAGAAGATATGATGTGCTGTCCCGTGGGTCCGTGCCAAAATATTCAAGAATTTCACTTTCGCTCGGTTTCTGGCGCCATTCTCGCCTCTCGATTTAACAACACAACTCAAATATAAATTTAACTTCTAATCCCCCAAATAGTATTATACCATTCGATTACAACTTTAAAATCTTAAATACCGAAACGCATTACCAACCGATCGATTCGTCGTATCTCCAACGATTCAACTTCAAAATTTATTCTAAATACTCCACCGAAAGCAACTAGTATACTATTTCATATTAATACGGAACGGTTATCATATACACCCTATTCTATATGAATTTAATTTGTACAAAAGTTCATTGTGTTGTACATCACTGCTTCGATTCGCTCGTGATCGGGCCGAGATAAAGACGGGGCGGTCAGATCCTCACGCCTTCGGGCCCCGTTTTTTTTGATTGTAGTTCTGATGTATATTTCTATTTTGGGATTTTAGTCTGTATGATGTTGCCATTTTATACTTTGTCAGGTTGTTGCATATATATATGCAAGTGCTGCTGTGGGTTAAGAAATACCACGATGAATTATTTTCTTAAAAACCGTTTTTCGTACATTTTGTGTTATCAAGTTATCTCTTTAATAGGTTTCTTTAAATAAACTGAAATATCCATCGACAGACTCCGTGTCCGTGATTTGAATGATTCTAACCTCGTGGGCGGGTCGTTACACCACACATATATCAACAACTCCTCAAAACACATATATGACTCAAGAAATCATAGACACGACCCAAACACAAGTGAAATAAAAACTTCCAACCAAAAATACCAAATCATCAATTACAAAATGAAAATACAACCTGCCAAGGCACACAATCAACAACAATATATAACTATCATGGTCCACACATCATCTCCTACAACAGAAGTAATAAAGGGAACATATCCTCAAGACAACCAAAAAGTATAATAACATATACATATACAAAGTCGATAAATAAAATCAATGGAGATTAGTACTCACCTTGCCTAGAAATAACAATGCCTCGCCTAATCAACTGAAAGTGTCTTTCCTAATGCCCGCCTAATCAAAAACACCAAAAATACAATTACTACTCACTACAATTTTAAGCCTTATCTTAATTCAATTCCTAACTTTTCAACCCATTTTAGTTAAAAATTGACAACTTGGCATATAGATTACTAATTATGTTTCAATGACAATTAAAATAATTACCAACTATCCTAATTAAATCCCATAATCGGCCAACACCTTAACTGCAAAATACTAATATTTTAAACCAATTTAATCAACCTAAAGATCATTTTCTCTAACTATTTTATCCATATATAAATAACTTTAACCTAAAAACCCAAATACTATACTAATTATATAATCTCAATTTCAAATATAATACCTCCAATATTATAAAAACCCAAACTTAACTCTCAAAACAACTAAATTTACTCCAAAAACAACTATTAATCTCCAACAACATACCTTACATATGTACATTTTCTTCAAAAAGTCAACTCGTCTTTGAAAAGTCAACCTAAGCTCCAAACATCCTATTTCTTCCAAAAGTATAACTTCTATGTATTTAATATCTATCAAACATGTCTAACTCCAAATTCTATAAAAGTCAACGAAAGTCAAAGGGTCCATAACTTCCTCATCTCTTAGTATTTGAACGATTAGAGACTTATACACCTTGTTTAAAACATCAATTATACACTCATGTAATTAGACTAATAAGGTCAACTTTTACAAAGAGTCAACAAAAGTCAACTATCCATCTCAACACATTTCAACCTTCCATAAATCGAGCGTTATCACTTCCATACCATAATCTAAGCTACGATAATTTATACCATTTTAAACCCCAAAACTGTAAGTCAACCCAAATTACAAAAGTCAACATTCTCATAACTCAAGAAATACTAAAAAGATTACAACTTTCTTACCTTGATTCAAGAAGCATTACGTAGGAAAACTCTCCAAGAAATTTAGAGCCAAAGCTCTGTAAAGCATTTAGGAAGAAACGAAAAAGAAAATCCAAGGGGGAGGGAGCTCACTATTGGGGTTAAAGGAGATGGATTTTTAATTTTTGACCTTTTTGGTTTGTGTGGTGAACAGTGACCAAATTATTTTACGCGCGAAAACCCGATCGCTTTAAATTCAATCGATACCTCTCGTTTAACTTATCTCGACAACTAACTTCCAAACATTAACATTTATACTCTATGAACATAAAGTGGGTCCAACTTACGTTAATTAATTTAACAACTCAGCCATTTCACACTGGGCATTTACTTATATTTTAAATTTTCGGGACAAGTTATTACAATCATCCTCAATAAAGTTGGAAATTTGCTTCCTCATTGATGCACTCTTTGCATATGTATAAAATTTTATCACAAACTTCTCATGCATCTCCTTCCATGTGTGAATAGACTGAGATGGTCTAGATAAAAACCATCTATGAGCTGCATAATTCAACTTATATACGGAAGACTTAAAGATTCATGCGCTGGCTTCATCGTCAAGGACGATCCACCATTATTCAAACCATCCAAGGTCAATGGGTCTTCAATTACAATCCCATGAAAAGTTGACAAATTGTGGAAGTGGAAACTCTTCAATAGTTTTTAGTTGCATCATCCAAAACGACGCAAAGAGTAAGGATCAATATCCCGGCAAACGACCAATCCTTCATCCTGCCTTCTTATTTTACGGATTGCCATCATTAGAACTGTGAATCCTTGGCACCTCTTCCTTCCAAAGTCGACGATATTCTTCGCTCAAGAGTAACAAATCAGACCCAAATGAATCCACACTTCATATTATATCCTGAATAACAACTCTAAAATGATCAAGCACCAAAAACAATAAAACAACTACTAACAATTTAAGTAAAATCAAATCCCCCGAGCAACGGGGCTAGAAATTTGATAAAACAAATTATATTCCTCGCAAGAGTGTAGTAGTATAGTGCTCAAGTAAGGGTCGAATCCACCGGAGAACTTGTTCACTTAAATTACTTGTAATTGTAAATGAAAATGAAGACTGAAATTGATTGTGATAAACTAATTAAACTAATAATGGAAAAATAGATAAATTTATGGATTAAAAGGATTACTTGAGGTACTTCCATTTCACCTACCTAGTAGTTTTACCCAAATAATGTAATTATCACTAGGATCCGATTGCTAGTTCGCATACCGCTCACTACTGTCGACGAGTATTTCCACTTAATTAATATCCATGTTTAAATTAATAATACTAGAAACCTGAAGCTCAAGTAAATCTATTAGAACCAATTAGTATGTTGCACACTTCCGTATAACAACTTACTAATTAACTAATCAAGTGATCTATTATGCCTTCCTTTCGGATCGAGGACTACATAATATTCAGGGATTCTCATATAAAGAATCGCCGCATTCTAAAACAATCGAATCAAATTAAGTTCAATGATTAATACTAGTGCATAAATAATATATCCAAAACTGATGTAAAATACTATTGTTGTGCTACATCAAAATCTACGGTAATAATAAATTTAGCTGTTACCTATACCGAATAAACCATAAATAATATTCCCGAAGCATAAATTAACTGTAGTATGAATAGTGGTAAAAAATACTAGCAATTCTCTTCAACAAACGACTGCATAAAGAGTATAATGAAAATCTCGCTGTCAGCCGATTATGCGAGTAGCCCATAACTGAATGTCCAATTAGTTGCTTTCCTTGGTCATCAAGCATGAATTGTAAAGTTAAGCCTTTGGTCCTTTTGTTCTGCTTTTATTAAACTTCTTTCTTTTTTAAATTTATCCTATCCTTTGGCTCTATTCTCAATAATAAATAACATGACTTGGACTTGACTTCTTCCAGTCCTTTTAATGCCTAAATTAGCACATTTTTCCCAAATAATAATAAAAAGACCGAATCACATAATAAACGATATTTGTCAATTAAACAACCAAACAATCAAACTACGAAAATAAATACCAAAATTATCCTAAAACTATGATAAATATCAACTAATCACGGTGTTTCGATTTAGAAAAATATTTTTGATTTTAAACACAATATAGTATATTTTATAATATATTCGACACTATTTACACATAATTAGTAGAAAAATACTCTTAAATATGCGAAGTTCTAGGTTTGAATTTCGAATATCTAGTAATCGTAGTAGATCCGCACTCTATTATGTTAGGTTAATGTACTTAAGTAGATTAAAACTACAAAATCGTGCATATCTGGGTGCATACATACCCAAATAATACTAAGTCAAGGAACCGAAAGTGTTTAAATTTATTAAAATATATCTATACCAAAATATGTCTAATAACGTATACGTGTTAAAAGTATATATGTACTCAAAAGATACTTGACATTGAATACATATATACTCTGAAAATATTTTATTGTAGCAATATAAAGTATTTAAAATTATTCAAAGTACATATGTACTCTATGCTTTAAAAACAGAATTCATATACGCTTTGAAAAAATGTATCTACTGGAAAGTACATGTAAAAGAAAAAGTATATATCTACCAAAGATATTAGATAACGAGTATATATATGTAATAACCCATTCGACACTTCGATAATAATATTAATTCGTATAATTTATCTGAGCCGAATTACATTTATGATTTAGTAGTAGTAGCCGATAATTCGAAATAAGTTCTATCATTGTTTGGTTGTTAACTGACTGCTTAGTGGGCAATAAACTCCCACATGATTCTTTCTAAACTTGTGATCAAGCTTTCTATTCTCATCCATCCTTGACAAACAACACAACACAATCTTCTCCTTCTTCTTGTGGACTTTCGCCGAGACCTCATTTCCAACCCCAAACAAAGCAAACTTTTTCCTCCATTTCATCACTTCGCTGATTGTTAAGATCCTCGTTGGTTACCAAATATTTTTATCTTTTCCGCCACCCAGGTACGGTTGGAGTTGTTGATTTTGATATTTGACTTTGTTGACTTTTGCAAATTGGAATTTAATCAGGTTTCTAAATTTGTTATGGGTAGTACGATGAATACTATAACTAGTTAATTCATGATTTAAGATGTCAGTTTGGTGTTTACGTGATAGGGTTGATTCTTTCTAGGTTAGTTGACTTTGATGTTTGACTTTTATAAGTTTTTAAATGCAGGGTTAATTTCGCACCTTATCAGAAGGCGAAGCTTAGAATTGTGATTTATAATCGTCAGAGGGGTTAGATCGGCAGTGTGATCAAAAGCTGAAAGAAGAATTTGCATTTAGAGTATATGTTCTTATTTATGGACTGGTGTTGGCATAAGCATAACTTATAAGTTGATTCGAAACGCAAATGAGCAAGTGTGGAAATTTTGCAGGGGCCGATTGGGTTGTATCCGACGGGTTGTTATTTCGTTGTCTTATTCGTCGCTTTAGACCATTTAGCAATCGCCCAATTTAGAGTTGGTAATGTGATCTCTGTAACTAAGTATAAGAGTAGGTTTTGATCGTACTTTCCATGCTTTTGTTAGCGCTGACGCGGTGTGGGCAAGCACGTTGATTGTGATTTTAAGCGAGGATTTTGTAGAAGTAGCATAAAGTAGTACCTTTATCTCACGGGTGCTACATTACGTACTTACTTTAAATTGTATGAAACATGTCAAGGTAATGATTATACGAGAATAGTATACATGTCATTGCTGTATGATTATGTGTGATTCATTTGTGCGAGCTTACGATATGATTGGACAGATTGCGGGCGTCAAGATTTGCTTGAGGTAAGTAATAGCTTGAACTCTCAACTTACGCTTCTTGTGTTCTCGTGGCCTGGCTTACCAGGTTCCGCGGCCTTTACGGGCACTTCAGAATTTCGGGTATTCTGCCGCGTCTCTGATTGATTTTGATCATGGTGAAGTTTTAGCCGCCACATGGATATTGGCTGGGGAATAGAGTACTTAGTCATTGAAGCGCTGTTGAGTTAAGCGTGACTTTCGGTGTGACTTGAAGTATTAGGATATGACCCTATACTGGGATGATTAAAGGAAGCGATCGCCCTTCCTCTGTGATAATAAAGGATGCTATCGCCTTATACTTCGCATAAGCGCGGTTTAGTCTTATACTTCGGTATAAGGCGGTTTGGCCTTATACTTCGGGTATAAGAAATGCGATTGTCTATGACCTCTTTATGCTGCATAGTTGGCGTTGGCCTTATACTATGGTATACGAGCGCGATTAGCGATTGGGCCATTCTCAAGCAGTAGACTGACGAGCATACGCAAGACAAGAGGTCAGTATAACAAGGAGATACGAGATAGATGGTCTACGACTGTAGCCTATAGTCTAAGAGTCCGTGATTTTATTCTCGGTGACTGTGGTGCCTTATTGAGATCCTTGTATTATATTCGACATGTTATGCCCGAGACCTTCTTTTGGAATTTTATGATATGGCTTATTAGGTAGTCCTAGGTTTATAAGCATATTTATTCATATTTGACTACTATATCTATCATCATTCTGCTTCGTATGGCTTAAGTTTCAATTCTTGCGTTAAGTTTTCTACTAGGCTTCGCTTATACCCCTATTCGCATTTGGGCGGCATTTTATTTGTATGCTGATGCTGGCGCTCAAATGGGAGGTCAGTTTGAGTTTATATTCCGAGTGGCTAAAGCGAAGATCGGGTGGCCGAGATCCTCACGCCTCAAGCATTTGTATTGTCAACCGCTTCGATTGTTGTATTTCATTTTCGTACTTTAGCCTCGGCTGGCAATTATTTTTATATTTAGGATAATGGTATTTACTTCTAGTTGTAGCCTTGCCGGCATTATCGCCTTTTCAGATACGCCAGATATACGGGAGTCGTCAAGTTGATATCACTCGACGGATCAGGAATTTTAAAATCGCTTTTCTAGAATTTTAATTGTAAATCAAAAATTTTGGATAAAAACGCGAATTTTTAAACTGAATGGCCCATCAAGCATTGACTCGGGTGTTCGTGATTATAAATGACCACCAAAGGCGGCCGACTCCGCGTCGTTACAGCGAGACGTAGCTTAGTTTTCGTGATTACTTGCTATTTCTTGTGGCTGCGGCTCACTTGTTTTTCCTTGAGTCGTTGTGAGGTGCTCTTGTTGAAAAACCAGCCTTTTCTTTTGTCAGCATCGCCGGTGATGCCACCCGCAGTACGCCAGGCTAGAAAGCGTAAGCACGCCGAGGTGTAGCCGAGAGGCTAAAAGGGCCAGAAAGCGAGGCCGAGTCGTAAGTGGGATAGTCATGATTTAGTACAAAGATGGACTGTTAGGAACTGAGGAAGCATCCTCTCGAGTACGCTGAGGGAGACGAGGTAGACCTTTGGGAGGATAACAGATATGCCCAGACATCGAGCAAGCAGTGAAAGTCGAATTCTAGAGTAAATTGTTTGACCGGTTTCTAAAGAGATCCGCCGGTTTCCTGGTTCACAAGACAAAGCATTGAAGTTCATTCGGGATACGAAGTCCATCTTTGAGCCGATGGATATCATGTGGGCGCATTTAGAGTGAAGTTTGCTACTTATAGACTTCACGAGCGCCTGTGACTCCATGAGAACTCCTCGAGCGCTCTCACCGCGGTAGGGAGATCTATGTTTCGGGAGCGATTTGTCGAGCTCTTCCGGGAGAACTATCAAGCAGACCCACATGACGGCTTTCTGAGAGAGCCGATTTCACGACGCAGGTTCGAGGCTCAGAGGAGCACGGTGAAACAATTCAAATATACGTACGACTACTTCCTAATGTTTATCCGTAGGCGAAGAGGATCACTAGATTCGTGGATCGGGTTGACGGAGGTACGTCACCGTGATTCGCCGATGATTTTACCAATTTCACACAAGTGGTGAATGCAACAAGATGCAAATCGAGTTAGCGTGTTCGTGAGGCGAACAGATCGGCGAGAGTCGACCTGCACTTCGGGCCCGTAGGGGCCTACTAGCTCTAGAGTTCGAGGGGGACGGATGTGAGCTCTGCCCCCTGGCCGAAGTTACTTCCTCGTTCGGCTGGGCCAGCCTGAAGTTATTCCACCGCCCTTCTCGCATCTGATGCCCGCGAGATCCCAAGGGTTCCGCAGTGGTCTTCTAATTCAAAGAGGTATCACTGCTACTGCTGTGGGCTGATTGGAAGACAAATAGATTGCCGGCAGGTGATCATATGTTACTGACGCTACAGCCAGACATCTGGCGGCGATTTCAAATTTTCTGTGTAGAGAGAAAGTAGTACTTCAAAGACTCAAATGTGAGGCGGTTATCGTGGGGGTCAGACGATTCGAGGCCGTGGAGGCCGGGGATGGAGTTGGAGGACCTCGTAGGAGCTCGCGCGAAATGAATGAGTTTGTCGAGGCGATTCTGTGTCGTTACTGAATGAGGCACAGGATACCCTGCAGCTTGATAAAGTACATTATTCCTCGTGCGATATCGAGGCTGGGAGTGTTGCTTTGATTCTCGCGTAATTTTTGTTTCTCAAAGCTTATTTCTACCTTATCTTTATGTCGTGCCTGCCTATCCCACTCGAGATTAAGTGACACCGCAGTGGCCGGCCAAGTCGTATACGTATATAAAGACTGCCCTTTCGAGCCAGATGTGTGGTCAGCTTGTTATCTCGCCGATTTACTTCCATTTGAGCTTTTGATTGATCTTATCTCTTTGGGACGGATCGTCGTGGGAAACACCATGCCGAATTGGACGCTTACTCCAAGGAGATTACTGCAGTTCCTGTATAATTGTGACATCCGATCCGGGGACAGAGTTTCGCCTTCCGCTTTGTATCGCATTTCGAGGCTGAGGTTGACGCAGAAGGAAGCAAGCTGTTGGATTCCGGGGTAATGGATCGATTTGAATAGAGTGTAGGCGATTAGTGGGATGGGTTGTTAGAGTTCGAGGATGTCTTTCCCTTGGCGACTTACCAGATCACGCCGTAGATGAGATCGAATTGCTATCGAGGTATTCCTAGTACGGCACCACTTCTATTTCGCCGCATGCTACGGCCCCAGCTAGAAGCTTCTGTGAGGAATTGAGGACTCGCCATGTGAGTTGCTGAGTAAAAGGGATTCAATGACTCGAAAGTATCTCTCAAAGGGGTGCACTAGTTCTCGTTTCAGGAAAAGAAGTACGGTTCAACGAGGCCGCTGCATCAATTATAGGGCGCTTGAATAAAGTGACTATCAAGAATCGATACCTCAAGCGCAATTGATGATTTGTTTAATCACCAAGGATGCCGCGTGTTCTCAAAGATTGATTTGGTACCGTTATCACTAGTTGAGGATCAAAGTGATGATATTCCAAATCTTCCGATCTCGCATGTGACATGAAGCATGCGATGCCATTTGGATCAATTTAATGCACTGCGGCCTTTTATGGATTTGACGAACCGGTATTGGGAGTATCCGGATGAAGTTTATGGTGGTATTGATTGAAGATATTCTCGATATTCGGTAGGGGAGTGAGGAGAATGAGGCATTTGCAGATCGTGGTCAAGACTTTGAGACAACACCAATAGAGCAAGTTTTCCAAATGTGAGTTTTAGCTGCTGCACCCCTGGTCATGTTATTTCGGCGAGGGTATTTGAGTTGATCCAATGTATGAGCCTGAACAATTGGGGAGCGCCCTAATGAAGCAGGACTGAAAGTAGGAGTTTTGGGTTAGCTAGTTTCATGTGAGATTCATCAAGGACTTCTCTTTGATCGCGAATGCCTATCAATTGCTGATTGTAGTGGACCTTTTATTTGATGATGACTAAGACCGCTTCGTGGATGTTAAAGGGAAAGACTACCGCCGAGTATTAGTATTACCGTCTGCTCGAGGGCTGTGATTTATAGCTGATGCCGCACTGATCGGGGTATGCTCGACGCAGACAGAAGGCGATAGCCTATGCTTCCCCGACACCGAAAAATTTAAAGGAACTATCCGACCCATGATCTTGAAAGCAATGGGCTTTATGGGGCCTTTTGCGGTTAAATCTGTGAGACACTATCTATACGGGGTTAAATGCCGATTTTTACCGATCATAAGAGTTTGAAATATCTTCCCACGCAGCAGATTTGAATTTCGAGGCGAGGAGGATGGAGTTCACTGCTGATTATGACTTGACTATCGAGTACTACCCGGGAGTGCAAATGTAAGAGTCGATGGCAACAGTAAAAAGGGGAAATCAAAGATCCGTATATGTAGATGAAACAAATTGAAGTCGATTACTGCCGGTAGCGATGGAGAGAGCCGCCTATACGAGTTCGACTTAAAAGTCAGGATCGAATCTTAGAGTCATAGCTAAATAAAACGAGACCGCAGTTATTAGCAGGGACGCGAAATAGGGTCGATCGATTTCACGTTGGACGGTAGGGTTCGAGGACGGACGTGCGTATCACAGGTAAACGTATTCGATGAGATGGTGAGGAGATTCTTTACGAGGCTCATAATGCCTTTATACGTTAATCCGGTAAAGACGTAAGATGTACCGGATTCGAGGTTGATTTCTATCGGGTGGCCGTGAAATGAAGAGAGAGACGCAGAGTTCATGGTAAAGTGTTTGGGTTTGTCGCCAGTGAAGTGTCGGCATAGCATCCTCATGTGGGTTTGGTTGTAGACTCTTCCTATTCCTAAGTGGACATGGAGAATATTACCATGGACTTCTTTGTCAGCTTCTTAGACGCTGAGGCGGTTAAGCGACGGAACTGGGTGATTGTGTATAGGCTAACGAAGTTTGCCTATTTCCTACCCACATCTGCCGTACGGGCCCGAGAAACTACGAGGATCTAATGGACTGACAAGCGAGGTCAGACGGGGTCTGGCAAGCGATCATTTCAGATCAAGGACGCTGATTCACTTCGAGGTTCCGAGCTATTTCCGTGAGGCAATCGGGGACTGTAGTGTAGTTGAGTACATCTTTTCATCCCTGCATGTACGGGCAATCTAAGAGGACGATACGGACGCCGGAGATATGCTTCAGGTTTCAGGTTTAGAAATTTCTCGTGGAATCGGGACTCCACGAAAGGCCCAAGATGAAGTTCGCCACAACAACAACTTCCACGCTTAGTATCGAGATGCAACTTTTCAGCGTTGTATGGCTGAGGTGTCGCACTCCGCCTTGTTGAAACGAGGCGAGAGGAAGGCTTATGGTTCCGAGTTGGTCGGTAATCTGTGCTGAACGGATCAGTCATTCAAAGAAGATTCGAGGATACCAGATAAAGTGTAAGAAATATGCCGATCATCGCAGAGTAGACTTGTCGTTTGAGGTCGGCGACCGTGTGTTCCTGAGGGTATCCCCGTGGAAGGGTGTGATGCGATTTTGGGAGGAAAGTGGAAGTCGAAGTCCTCGTTATATCGACCATTCGAGATCCTCGGGAGAGTCAGTTCGCATACCGGTTACGCTTGCCTCCGAGTTTGGGGATATGATTCATACGTTCCATGTATCCTGCTTGAGGAAGTATATCCCATTGTCGCGATATTCTTAGCTCACTTTCGTGGAGCTCTTCGAGGAGGAACTCATGTTTCGGTGGTTAATCGTGGAAATTCTAATCGGAAAGAGAGGATTTTGAGGAGGCAGCTGCCTTATGGAAAGTTCCGTGGAGGAATCAGCGTGTAGAGGGAGGTAACTTGGGAACGTGAGGACGAGGGAGAGCCGCTACCCGCAATTTTCGAGTAGATGCAGTTAGTATCAGCTTCTATTTTATATGTTGTTGATTTCGTGTTACAATATATGTTCTTTTCGTTGTTGGGTTGTTAAATTGAGGCTCTAAATTTTATTAGGAGGGTAGATTGTAATAACGTCCGTTAATTTTGATAATAATATTAATTCGTATAATTTATTCGGTTTTAATTACATTTATGATTTAAGAGTAGTAGCCGATAATCTTCAAATAAGTTCATCATTAAGTCAAGCCGTTAACTCATTCGCTTAGTGGGCACAAACTCCCATGTGTGATTCTTTCTAAACTTAGGGACTAAGCTTTCTATTTTCATCCACTTGACAAACAAACAACAAAACACAATCTTCTCCTTCTTCTTGTGGACTTTCGGCCGAGACCCCCTTTCCAACCCCAAACAAGAAAATTTTTCCTCCATTTCATCACTTCGTTGATTGTTAAGATCCTCAAGTTGGTTACCAAAGATTTTCATCATCTTTTCCACAAATTTGAGGTATGAAGTTGGAGTTTAAGTTGATTTTTTGATATTTGACTTTTTTGTTGACTTCGTATAAATTGAATTTAATTGCGGTTTCTAAATTTGTTAAGGAAGTAATGTATTAATATAACTAGTTAATTCATGATTTAAGATGTTGTTTGAGGTTTACGGTGATAAAGTTGACTTTTCCCTAGGTTAGTTGACTTTTTGACGCTTGACTTTTATAAGATTTTTAAAATGTGTGGGGGTTAATTGGGACCTTATCAGAGTTGTCAGAGGTTGTAATCGGTGGATTTATAATCGATTGCAGGAGGTTAGGTCGGTGCGATTGATAAGTTGAGTAGTAATTGAGATTTTGAGTATATGTTGTTATTTAAGGACTCGGTGGTTAAATACATGACTTATAAGTTGATTTGAAATGTTAAAAGTTGATAAGTGGAAATTTGCAGTGGAGGGCCGATTACACAGGTCCGACGGTCATATTTCGTTGTCTTATTCATCGCTTTTAGACTGCTTAGCAATCGCTCCAATTCTAGAGTTGGTAATGTATCTTCTAGAACGCAAGTATAAGAGAAGTAGGTTTTGGATTGTACTTCCGGTGTTTTGTTAGGCGCCGATCGTAGCCGGGCGCTACCTCGATCAGGATTTCTCGCGAGGATTTTGTGGGTAGCTACAGAAGTAGTACTTATCTCACGGGTGCCAAGCATTACTTACTTACTTTAAATTGTACGAAACATGTCATCAGCGTATACGCCATTGTTGTATGATTATGTGTGATTCATTCTGTGTGAGCCATGACATTACGCTGACAGATTGGCGTTGAATGATTGCTTGAGGTAAGTAATAGATTGAACTCTCAACTTACGCTTTTCTTGTGTTATGCGTGGCCTTGTCGATTTCTATGTTCCGTGGCCTTGCCGCACTTCGCATTTCTATGGCATCGCCAAATGCCTGATTGATTTTGATCGCGAGACGCTTTTGGGGACAAGGTTTTGATACTGTCAGGGGAATGTGAGTATTATTGTTGGTTGGAGTTATAAATTTACTCTTTTAAGGTGACTCGAAAAATAGGATATGACCCTATAGTCAGGGATGTTTAGGGGTTAGCGAATCATTCCTCGCAAGATATGCCATTGGCCTTATACTCTCGGTATAAGCGTTGCCTGGGCCTTATACTTCCGGCAAGAGCTGGCTATTATCTATGACCTCTTCGTTGGTGGTGCATTGTTGGTGTTGGCCTTATACTACTAAGATAAGAGTCAAAAGTTTATTAGCGATTGGTCCCCGCAGTAGACGGATCGGCATACGCTAAGATGTAGGTTGGTATGGGCCAAGGAGATACGGTAGATGATATTCACGACTAGAGTTATAGTCGTTTGCCGAGTCCCCGTGATTTTATTCCCTGGGTGATTGTGTGCCTTATCGAGACTTTGTATTATATCTTCGGCTACGTTACGCCTCGAGACAATCTTTAATTTTATGATATGGCATTATTAGGTAGTCCCTCGTATATACATATTTATTCATTTGACTACTATATCTATCGGGCCGTGTCATTTCGTATGGCTTAAGTTTCACCCCCGTGTTAAGTTTTCATTAAGCTTCGCGCTTTTACACCCTTATTCTCGTGATTGGTGGCATTTCTACGAGCCAGTTGACGCGGGTAGTCGAAAGGAGGAGGCCGCTTGAGAGTTTATATTCGAAAAGCCTAGCAGCATCGGTGGCCGAGGATTCTCATACCGCTTTGTCACAATACAACCCTTTCGATTGTCAGATTTCATTTTCAGACTTTAAATTGGCTTCTAATTATTTTGTATTCAAGATACGTATTTACTCTCGCTTGTAGCCTGGCCGGCATTACCGCCTTTTCGGTGATATGTCAGATATATATGGAGTCGTTGTTGATATCACCGATGGATTGTAAATTTTAAAAACCGGTTTTTCTAGAATTTAATTGTAAATCAAATTTTTGGATAAACGCGTAGTTCTTAAACTAAGTCGCCCATCGCATGGTGACTCTAGTGTTCGTGGATTATAATGATTCTCACCTTAGTATGCCCATGGTCGCTAAGCAATATACACTATGAAAATATTTTGTTGTGTATAACACAACGGTTTGAAGGTAATCATACTACTGAATTTGAGTAATTTATATACTATAAGAAATTATTAGATATATTAAGTTGATCTGTTATTTATAAGACATATCTACTCCAGAAGACATAATAGAGTACTTGTATACTTTAAAACATAATGGATAGTTCTATGTTATAAATATGTGTAAAGATTAGATTTAACAAAATTTAAGCACACAAAATTATTTATAATTTTTTTATATCGAAATGATTTATATACTTCATAATGATTTTGTAACAATTATGTCGACAATAAAGAAAGGAAACAGCTTTGAAAATAAAGATAAATAATCTAAAAAGCAAAGTGAATCGGGGCCACTCCTCAACTTTTGACCTTGCTCCAAAAAACACGTGGATAGATTGATAAGAATGATATGTTGTGAGCTAATGGTAGTCTGGGAGAAGGATGATACATGAAAGCTAAATGGTAGAGTTCGAGAAGGAGGCTGCAGCCTTCTAAAGAAACAAAGTGTAAAGAAAAAAGCATCCTAAAGAACATACAAAAGGAAAGATGATGGACAAATTGAGAGTGAAAAAAATTGGAGATCGATTTTATGCACCACACAACCGGAAGTAAACAAGATACATAACGACTTCATTATATGGTTCTCGTGGAGAAATTTAGTTCATCACAAACTAAAAGTAACATCGAAGGGGAAGCTTCTATATCAATGAGGAGAATGTCAGAGTGTATAAACCGCCGCAGGATCCTAGAAGCATAACCTAAAATTCAAAAGTAACAAGATGTATGTACAAGAGAAAAGTCAAACTTGACAAAGATACTAAGCAAATACAACCGAACGATATTCACAAAGAAACTCCCACCTTATGAAAGTGATAATACATGGCAGAAGGGCATCTTGTTATGCTAGAAATATGAAATATTTGAAATAATGCCCGTTGAACAATTTGAATGTACAACCGATTTACTCATTTAAGTTTAAGTTCATATATATGTTTGATTGTGTGACAATGTTCCTATTAAGATATTTGATGTGACACTGGGATTATGATGACTTACTAGATCCGCTCATAATCTATATATTATCATATAATGTTCGGTTAACATTTATTAATATGTGGCCTTTGTCAGTCGAGCCTAAGAGGTCACACACATACAACGAAATCAAGTTATAATGCGATTATAACCTCCGGGGTTTAAAATGAAACTGTACGAAAATGATAGGACAAAATTCCGAAATTGGAATTTCACATCACTTGGTGAACCTACTTTTTCTACCATATCACTTGGTGAACCTACTTTTTAGGGCCTTAAGCCCCTATACAGTGCCATTCACCACTTGACGGTAAGAGGTTTATTTCATTGATTTTGCATTCACTTCACTTTTGAGAAATGAAAGGCAAAATTCTCTTCTCCTCCCCCCTTCTTGGTCGTAGTAATAGGTGAAAATCTCATTGAGTTTTACCAATCTCTTAATCAATTTAATATTTTAAAGGAGTTCTAAGAAACTCCTGAGGACTTGCTCGGCTGCCGCGTGGGACAACTTCCTGTAGGCATTCTTCGATGCAAAAAGGATCTTCACTAATTGCTCCACTCACGCTTGATTCCGGTAACGGTACATACTTGTTTTAATTATTATTTATACAACTAGTAGTGACTGCGATTCAGATTCATAGTATTAGTGTAATATTATCCATACGATGTTGTTCCAACAAAGGCCTAGAAAGTCGGATTACTAGATCTTATTTATGTAATTAATATGATTAATTAATTCCATAGTTTGAATATACGCTATATATTACTTCTTGTTAAACTTAAACTTCGTTTAAGTTTGAATGTCAATTAAATATGCTTAATAGTTAGTCAATTTCGAAATGCAAGAGTCAGAGTACTAGAATAATTTTCTCGATTAATTGTTGTATCTCAAAATTATTCAATCGAAGTCGAAAAAGATGAAATAATTCACCACCACCCGTCAGAGGCGGCCAGGATACCACACGGCCACCACTACCATAAAGGCTACGGGTTAAGCTTCCACTCTGTGGTCGATCAACAATGTAGTTCGAACCTTATCGGTCAAGCTCATTTGACTCGGCCCATTTATGGTCTCGGGTTTTCAAATTTCGTCACGTTAAGATGTTTGAACATCGATTAAATCGATTTGAAATTAATTTTATTTGGGATTAATTTATTCAATTTAATTTATTATAATTAAATAGTTATAATTAAATTAGAATTAGTTTTAATTTATTAAAACTAATACTATTAATTAATTTCTAATTAGACTAGAATTGATTAAAATATTTGAAATATTTAATTAGATATAAGAAGTAAACTATTCGATAATTGAATATTCATATAGTGACATAAAATTCAAAGTTGAATTTTAAATTCAATAACATTCGACCTTTTTGAATTAGCAATTAAAATTATTTATATTATTTGATAATTAGACAATAGTATATAATCCAATTGATAAAAATTTACTTGTTCAACTTTAGTCATCCATGTTATAAATGAATAAATATAATTAAGATAATTAATTTGTTCATGTATAATATATGCTTAGATATATTGATGGATGTCATGAGATTTATGATATGCTTTATTTTGTATTTGAGGAATACGGCCCTACTGCTTTGCCTAAAACTAATGATCTGCGGGATTAATTATCATTTAGTTGTAAATATAATAATTGGGCACGGCACCTACCTGTGAGAAGTCAAAACGTAAAAAATGGAAAATAGTAATAAATGACGAAGCAAGAACTAGTCTAGATGGAGACCCCTATGACTAAGGCTTGATCATATGGAGATCTTGGTATTCTTAGTACTTTTTACTGGGATTGTAAGCACTAGTATTTATGTCTATTATTTTGTATTACAACATTCTTATAACTATTGATGATAAAGATCAAAACAAAGATATACCTTATTTTGAACTTTTATAATTTGTATCCTATTACTTATTTATAATATTGATGATAAAAATCTAGAAGAAAGGAGAATTGTGTGGGACAAGTGGGGTGAAAAAGGGCTGCCCGGTTTTGTTGGAGAATTGTGTGGGACAAGTGGGGTGAGAAAGGGCTGCCCGGTTTTGTTAAAAGGGAGGAGGGAGTGGTTTTATTCTCTTTTGTTTTGATCTTTTGTGTTAAAGAGTTTGTGTGAATGTTGAATATTCTTGACTTTTATAGGAAAAACTAAGTGTAAAGCCAAGTAATTTGAGTAGTAACCAAGTTTCATATGCAATTGTGTGGTCACTAAATTGAGTGGTGATCAAGTTTAGAAACATTCTTGGTGACTAAATTTGAAAATCTTGAGTGGTGGTCAAGTTTAGTAAGATTGTATGTTGGCCAAGTATGAAGAATGGTAACCAAGTAAGATAAAATGTGTGGAGATCAGTCTAGCAAACCTTAACTGTTAAGTAATTAAAATTATTATTATTATTATTTTAATTAAATTTCTAGGTTTACTTATTTACTTGGTTTGGGTTATTTCTGCACAATCGATGTTTTTGTGGGGCTGGTTGGGACAGAATTTGGCTAAGGATTTCACACACTCTCTCTATTTAGCTTCATGTATTCACACAAGAAAACCCTTCTTCTCTTTCATGGACAATCACAAAGACCTACACATATGGGTCACTAACCGACATTCATTTGGGAAACTCTAATTAGGAGGGATAACCCTACAACACCCTAAATGACACAAATCAAAACGGCTATAACATCGCTTGAAATGAATAATTAGGAGTAAAAAACACGGGACCCTTAGGCCACTTAAATCTCCGCTATAATTTATAATGGATACAATCAAGGTTCTCTTTAATACTAGTTAGAGGCATACATCAATATCATCAAGATATATTATTAATCTTGGAATATAACAAGAATCTAAAGAGATCATTCAAACAAAACTACCAGAAATTCAGACCTCAGAAAAGTATTCAGCGGATCGACCTAGGAAGCTCAAAAAATGATCTCCACCATTCAGAATGTACATGTGAGTCATGAACACTGTGTAAAAGTTTCGTGACGATCCAACGGTTGACGATTGCGCAATCGATGTTTTTGTGGGGCTGGTCGGAACAGAATTTGGCTACGGATTTCACACTCTCTCTCTATTTAGCTTCATGTTTTCACAAAATAAAACCCTTCTTCTCTTTCATGGACAATAACAAAGACCTACACATATGGGTCACTAACCGACATTCATTTAGGCAACTCTAATTAGGAGGGATAGCCCAACAACACGCTGAATGACACAAATCAAAACGGCTGTAACATCGCTTGAAATGAATAATTAGGAGTAAAAAACCACGGGACCCTTAGGCCACTTAAATCTCCACTATAATTGATAATGGGTACAATCAAGGTTCTCTTTAATACTAGTTAGAGGCATACATCAACATCATCAAGATATATTATCAATCTTGGAATACAACAAGAATCTAAAGAGATCATTCAAACAAAACAACCAGAAATTCAGACCTCAGAAAAGTATTCAACGGATCGACCTAGGAAGCTCAAAAAATGATCTCCACCATTCAGAATGTATATGTATGAGTCATGAACACTGTGTAAAAGTTTCGTGACGATCCAATCCGCTGGACTATCAAGTAAAAATCGATGTTTTTGTGGGCCGGGTCGGAACGTAATTGCTACGGATTTCACACACTCCTCTATTTAGCTTCATGTTTTCTGCTAAAATAAACCCCTTCTTCTCTTTTCATGGACAATAACAAATCTACACATAACATGTCACTAACCAACATTCATTTAGGCAACTCTCACTGGGGAGGGGATAGTCCAACAACACGTCAATCACACGAATCAAACGTCAGAATAACATCGCTTAAATGAATAATTATGAGTAAAAACTACGGAAACCCTTTAGGGCCACTAAAAATCTCCGCTATAATTTATAATGGGTACAATCAAGGTTCTCTTTAATATTAGTTAGAGGCATACATCAACATCATCAAAATATACTATCAATCTTGGAATTCAACAAGAATCTAAACATATCATTCAACCAAAACAACCAAAAATCAGATCTCATAAAAGTATTGAACGGATCGTCCTAGGAAGCTCAAAAACCGATCTCCACCTTTCAGAAATCACCTCTATGAGTCATGAACACCGTAAAAAGTTTTGCGACTCCATCCAACGGTTGACGGTCGCTAATCGATGGTTTTCATAGGGGGATGGTCAGAATGCACTCACGGGATTTCACATACTCTCTCTCTATTTAGCTTCATGTATTCACACAAGAAAACCCTTCTGCTTCTTTCATAAAAAGACCAATACATATGGGTCACTAACCGACATTCATTTGGGAATAACCCTACAACACTCCCTGAATGACACAAATCAAACCAGCTATACTACTACCGAAATGAATACTTAGAGTAAAAACCACGGGACCCTAGGCCAATTAAATCTCCTCTATAATTTATAAGGGGCAAATCATGCTGTCTTTAATACTAGTTGGGAGGCATACATCAACATCATCAAGATATATTATCAATCTTGGAATACAACAAGACCCAAATGCATCATTCAAACAAATAAATCCTCAGAATTCACCTCGAAAAGCATTTAACGGATCGACGAAGCTCAAAAAATGATTCACCATTCAATGTATGTACGAGCGTCATGAACACCGCGGTAAAAGTTTTGTGACAATCCAACGGTTGGACGATTGGGGCAATCGATGTTTTTGTGGACTGGCCGGAATAGAATTTGCCTACGGATTTCACACACACTCTCTATTTAGTTTCATGTTTTCACAAAATAAAACCCTTCTTCTTTCAAGTAAATAAAGACTCTACACATACGGGTCACTAACCGACATTCATTTTTGCAACTCTAACTAGAGGGATAAATCTCAAACACCCTCGAATTTACACAAATCAAAAACCGCCGTGAATATCGCTTTTGAAACGAATAATTATGAGTAAAAACCACTCGAAACCATAGGCCACTTAAATCTCCACTATAATCGATAATGGGTACAATCAAGGTTCTTTCTAATACTAGTTAGAGGCATACATCAACATCATCAAGAGTACTCATCAATGTTGAATTCAACAGAATCTAAAAGAGATCGAGTCCAACCAAAACAACTAAAAAATTCAGACCACATAAAAGTATTCAACGGATCGCCCTAGGGAGTTTTCTCCGCAAACCGATCTCCACCTTTCAAAATGTACTGTATTTAGCCATGAACACCGTGGTAAAAGTTTTCTTTGTGACGATCCAACTGGCCGACCGCCAAGCAAGAATCGATATTTTTGTGGGGTCGATGACATTTTCACAAACCAATCTTTAAGTTGTAATATGATGTTATTGGACTTAAATTATAGTTGTTTTGGGGGGTAGAAGTGTTGATTTTGATGTTGATTGTAAAGGACTATGTCAGCTAGGGTTTAAAAGTCAGTAGTAGTTGGTGTTTGGAATTAAAGGTCAGGTATAACGTTTAATTTAACGGGGAACTGGACATTGTTGGATTGATTAGAATTTGATTAGAGTGTTATTGTTGGGTAATGGGTGATGGCCAAAATGGAGAATTGAAATGGTTGAAGTTTTGTCGCTTATTAGTCGTTAAGACGCCACAGTAGTAATCGCCCACTGTAGTCGCTGGGTTAGTAATTAATGTTGATAAAAAGTTGAAATTTTAGAAGTTGTTTGCAGTTTTGGTGTTTTAATGATTACAAGGATATTTACTTTGAATTTCCGAGATGTTGAATAGTAATCGGATTTAAATGGAGAAAATTACCTTGGTGCTATATCAACGACGCAGAAGTTTTTCGACTAGATCCTTATACCGGGTCAGTCGGGCTTACATTTGATCTTTTATTTCGGGGATTTAATAAAATGTAAGAGGACGTTATTAATCGGGAAGTAAATAATGTATATAATTGTGCTTGATAGGAGTTGAGCCCGGACTAGCACGTGACTGTAGAGATATTCTAGTTGCTTTGACTCGAGGCGAGTACAAATCAATGACGGGAACCATTCATATATATTATGATTATATATTCGCATGTTTGTTATGTCACTATATTGGTATGTATATGGATGTTAATGCATTAATGTTGTTGGAGATTGATGTTATGAGATTATGGTAGTTGTTGTGATTATACCACATGTGTCATGTGCGATCAAGGCCAAGGTGGTTGTGTTTCTCTTTGTTGTATGTCATTGCGCGTGTATCCTTTGGCAAAAGTTGATTTTAAAGTGAATGATATGAGTATATATACATCGAAGCGAAGAGGCCTCGACCTGTGAGCTGCCGATATACATATCGGGAGCGAAAGTGCCCCAAGGAGAGTCTCAGAGGCCTGTGCGATATGCATTGGTGAGTATCCCCGGCCCAGAGATTGCAATGTATATACGCTAAGTGAGGTGATGTGTATATTGCGGACGCAAGTGATCGGGAAGTGATGCTGATGGAGGTTTTGATGTTGTACATTTTGTTGGACTAACTTTGCTGTTTGTTGTTTATTTGAATGAATATTTGACGTAGCGATGTCGACTCGGCTATGAATATATGTGTGAGTGTTTCCATTGACCCGGTAGTAATATTAATAAGAGGTCAAGTTTAATTGGGGAGTAGAAGGGTTCTTGAGGTTACCGCTTAATGTTACATATGTTTTTATATATATATAATTATGATTTTATGTACTTGGATACCATTCGTGGTATTTGTATTCACTAAGCTCTCACGCCTACCTCTTATTCTTTCGGGGAGGCATTTTATGCCCAGTTTCTAGGAATCGATCACAAAGGGTCGCCGAGGGAGCTATGTCATTGTGCCGCGGATTAAGAGCGTAGCAGCGGTGGTGGCTCAAGTCCTAGCGCCTTTCTAATATTTTTCCTCTTTGTTATGTTTCAAGACTTTTATGTTGTATACTACGGGTCGTGCTGGGTGACCATACTATTATTGTGATGTATCAGGAGACTAAGTTTGGTTCTCGTTGGTTGTACATTTCAGACGGATGTATGTTTGTGTTGTCGAGTATTTTATTTGGGTCAGGTTATTAGTTCACCGCGGTGGACTAAAAAGAGTAATCCTTTATTATTAATATCAAATGAAATCGCTTTATGTTGCTATCCATCGACCGGTGACTCGTGTACAAGTTGTCGATGATCTTAACCTCGTGGCGGCTCACCTCAGCGGGTCGCGCAAAAGCTTTTGAAGTGACGATCCAACGGCCGGGATGGTCGCGCAATCGATGCTTTTTTGTGGGGATGGTGTGGATAGAATTTTGGCTACGGATTTCACACACTCACTATATTTAGCTTCATGTATTCACACAAGAAAAATTCTTCTTTCATGGACAATCACAAAGCACCTACACATATGGGAGTCACTAACCGACATTCATTCGTTGGGAAACTCTAATTAGGAGGATAACCTCAAAACACCCCTCGAATGACACAAATCAAAACGGCTATAACATCGCTTGAAATGAATAATTGTGTGAGTAAAACCACCTGGCCCTAGCCACTTAAATCTCCGCTTATAATTGATAACGGGTACAATCAAGGTTCTCTTTAATACTAAGCAGAGGCATACATCATCATCATCAAGATATATTATCAATCTTGAATACAACAAGAATCTAAAGAGATCATTCAAACAAAACAAGAAATTTGCACTTTAAAAGTAATACTCAACGGATCGAATCTAGAAGCTCAAAAAAATCATCTCCACTCATTCAGAATGAATGCATGAAGTCATGAATGACCGTAAATTTTCAAGAAGTTCCAACGCTGGACGACATGCACCTATGTTTTTGTGGGGCTCGGCTCTAATGTAATTTGGCTATGGATTTCACACTCTCTCTACTTAGCTTCATGTTTGCACAAAAATAAAAACCCTTCTTCTCTTTCAGGACAATAACAAGACCTACACATACGGTCACACAAACCGACATTCATTTAGGCAACTCTAACTGTGAGTGGATAGCCCAACAACACGAATGACACAAATCTAACGGGTCGTAACATCATTTGAAATGAATAATTATGAGTAAAAACCACGGAACCTTAAAGCCACTTAACCTCCACTATAATCGATAATGGGTACAATCATGTTCTTTCTAATACTAGTTGGGAGGCATACATCAACATCATTAAGATATACTCATCAATCTTGGAATTCAACAAGAATCTAAACAGATCTTAACCAAAACAACCAAAAAATCAGATCTCTCATAAAAGTATTCAACGGATCGGGCCCTTAAAGGTAGCTCAAAACCTATCATCTCCACCATTCAATGTACCCATTTAGTCATGAATATCGTGTTAAACGTGCTTGTGATGATCCAATCGTTGACGGGTCAAGCAATCGATTTTTTCAGGGGCTACTGGGGATGCACTTGGCTACGGATTTCACACACACTCTTCTATTTATTTAGCTTCATGTATTCACACAAGAACCTATACATACGGGTCAAGAATTCCACATTCATTTGGAAAACTCTAAGTAGGAGGGATAACCCTACAATACCCCCAATGACACAAATCAAACGGCTATAACGTCGCTTGAAATGAATAGTTAGAGTAAAAAACCACTGACCCTAGGGCTTAAATCTCCAATATCATAATTGATAACGGGTACAATCAAGATCTCTTAATACTAGTTGTGAGGCATACAATAACATCATCAATATATATTATCAATCTTGGAATACAACAAGAATCAAAGAGACGCTAAAAAACAACCGTAAATTCGCACTTAAAAAGTATTATTCAAAGAATGAATTTAGAAGATCGCAAAAATGATTCCACCATTTAGAATGTACATGTACGTAGTCATGAACACCGTGTAAAAGTATCGTGACGATCCAACGTCGATTTATCATGCAATCGATGTTTTTGTGGGGTCAAGTTGGAACAAAATTTGGCTACGGATTTCACTCCTCTATTTAGCCTTCATAAGCCACTCAAATAAAACCCTTATTCTCTTTTATGGAAAATAAGAAAGTCCTACAATATTGGTCAAGAATCGACATTCATTTAGGCAACTCTAATTGCAGGATTGCCCAACAACACGGTGTGAATGACAAAAATCAAAACGGCCGTAACACGCTTTTGAAATGAATAATTACAGTAAAAATGACTGAACCGTAGCCACTCTAAATATCCACTATAATCGATAATGGTACAATCAATGCTCTTTCAAATACTAGTTAGAGGCATGATCATCATCATCAAGATATACTATCAATCTTGGAATTCAACAAAATTCTAGAGATCATTCAACCAAAACAACCAAAAATTCAAACCATAAAAGTATTCAATCTGGTCATGCCCTAGTAAATTAAAATCGAGCATCCTTCGTAATGCAATTGTATTTAGTCATGAACACTGTAAAGATTTGTGACGCATCCAACGGTCGACCTACCGCGAATAACCCGCTACAATTCCAAACGATTAAGTAATTATATATATCGGCCGGGTGGCGGCACTCGGAGATAGTACAAATAATTTTGGGGAATAAAAATCAATATTCCGAGACTAGTATTATATGAGCAAGATTTTATGTCACGAAAATTTTATACCTACGCCGCATCGGGACGGGCACCATTCGAGGCTAAGCGGCAGAAATGTAGGACTCCGCTTGTCGGAATGAAGTAAGAGATAGAAAGTTATATGGTTCGAGTTAGCGGAAAGGTCGGTAAGGATAAAGCTACATAACAACACCAAAGCAGCACAAGAGTGTAATAAAGCATGTTTGGTGCATTGTCGCCGAGTAGATTTGTCGCTTGAAATTGGTGACAAAGCCTTCGAGAATAATATCGCCGTGGAAAGTGTGTACCGAGATTCGGGAAGAGAGGGAGCCGAGACCACGATATATCGGACCGTGAGATTCGATGTGAGTCGGGTCCGGGTGGCCTGGTCGTTAGCTTTGCCTTTAATTGAGAATTCATAATGTGTTTCATATAAAATATGTTTGGACGCATATTCCATATGAATCTATATCCTTGAGTCACAACCAATTGAGCTTGGAGAGGACCTTACGACAAGCAAAGTGCCTATGAAAATTTTTGATCGAAGGAGCAGTGTCAGCGAAATGAAGTCAGGGCTTTAGTAAAAAGTGTCATGGGCGAACCAACGAGTGGAGGGGTTACGGAGTCGAGAGGAAGACGCTTTAAACCGATATCCGCATCTTTCGGAATAAGGTTAGTTCTAAACTTTGTGCTATAATATGCGTAACATGTAAATTATTATGTGGGGCGAGAAAGTTATGATTGACTAGTGTGATAACTCATGTGGATACGAGAATAAGAGTCAATTTACGAGATGTTAAAATATTGATGTTGAATCGGGGACGGCTAGTAGGTGTTGAGTAAAATTTCGAGACGACATTTTTATTACGAGGGTAGATTAAATAACCTCAAGTTACACCTAAGCGATAAATCAAATATACCGAGATTAGTATTTTATGTCACGGAAAATTTTAAGACGGAATCTACTGCTGCAATTAAACCTCGAAAAGTTGGAGATATAAACCTAACCAAACGGGACTCAAGCTATTTTTTAAATATCTTCATCCTTATCAACATATCATTACACAAAACAAAAGTCCCGGCCTCCTTCCTAAGAGTGGCTCGAACTCAACTCTCCCCTTCAAAAATTTTCTTCACTTTCCAATTCCCTTTGTGTCTCAAGACATTTAAAGTTGATTTTTTATCTTCCCTCATCATCTTCTACTCATATTAAGGTAAAAGAAGTTGGAAACTTTAGCGATATTATATCAAGTAGTCAGATATTTCGTAGTCATTCTTGTTTGTATCGTTGTTATGTTATTTCGGGATGTGTTGTTAGATTACCGCGATAGGTCATTGGACATGATATTAACCCGTGGCGGCCGACCAAAGCGTCGTTACAATTTTGGTATCAGAGCCTCAGTTCGTGGTCTTTATGGTGTCTTGTGTGGTTACGTGCCCAGTTTATAGTTGATTGGGAAGCTTGGCTATATTAGTTCTAGCTGAGTCTTCGCCTCTCTCTTGTTAGATTGTGTATCATCGAGGATGCCACCATGTGCCTCCGGTCATCAAGAGGTGCAACGCAGAGGAGCTACGGTAGAGCGCAGCGGAGGCAGAGTGTCAGATGCGTAAAATATGGATAGTATCATTGGCAAGTGATGAGCAGCATGGGACCACATGATTCTCGGGGTAAGCCGATGGAGATCGAGAGATCGCAGTGCACTTCAGGCAGCAAGGGAGCTGTAGAGCAAGCTTTTTGACCCGATTTGGTGGAAGAGATCCCCAAAGTTTCCCGGATTTTGCACACCGACGAGGCGATCTGCCTCATTAGGAGACTGTGACCATTTTCGAGCCGATGGGCACGAGGTGAGTCGAGGGTCGTTCGCCACCTACGTAATCTACGGTAGTTCTCGTGACGGGTGGTCTACTTGCTACCTCCTCGATCGCTGTAGAGCATTCACCTGCGTCTTGGGAACGCCAGAGTGCTATTCCTGAGAATTATTGCAATAGTACCCATAAGGGTCGCATTAGAGAGATCTCGATTCTAATGACTCGCAGAACGATCCGACGAGCACGGTGAGGCGATTTGATTAAGTTATGCCGCATGCTTCCAGCTTTCAGCATCCGACCGAGAACATAAGATTTGTAGATTCGCGACGGGACGTAGACGGGAGATCCGCCACAAGTTATCATTGTTGACCTTCACTAGTTTTCATGAGTTGAAAAATGCCACGTTGAGGGTCGAGATGGAGTTTTTGGCCACCGGCACAATGGGCAAAAAGAGGGGACATCTGCTGGTACTGACCCTCCGCCTCGAGATTTCAAGCAGAGGACGGCCCAGCCAGACTAGTCCTGCCGGGAATCTTTTCAAGGCACCGTAGTTCGGTCCGGAAGTTATTCGACAACTTCTTTTGTACGCTTTTCCCTCGCTAGATCTCAAAGTGGATCTCGCAGAGGTTATCAAGAGAGGCGCATCAACACTGTTTCCGCGGCGGTAGACCGGGTCATAAGTCAGGAACGCCGAACAGAGTTATGGTCTGCTATCGATATCGCTGTGAAAGCGCACATTGCTAATTGGTCCGTAGAGAGCAAAGTGCATTTGGAAGTACTAGCACATTTACTCCAAGTACCGAAGAGAGACTATCAAGGAAGTCAGGGAGGCTTCCATTCAAGGTGAGGAAACTCAGACGCAGGAGTTGGAAATAGTTGTGGCAAGAATATCATTGGGACTAGTCGGTGGCGCCGGAGTCGGGTCGTGTGTGGTCGATATTTGCGCTACCTGCCAGTGCCTCGTGGGATTCTCCCCAGAAATGTAACAGTACTCTAAATTTATGCGGGTCGGAAGCAAAAGGTTTGTTTGATTCTCAGAGCTACTCATTCTTTTCATATCTTCCAAATTTTCTTAGCGTATTCCTATAACTCGGTAAATTCTCGCTATACCACTTCTAATTCTAACTGCGAAGTCTATTATTAAGATCGATGGTGTAATTTAGAAATTGTTCTTAAGTGTTGAAAATCATTATTTGGAGATAGATTCACTTCCCTTTTGAGAAGAATGGATTTTAATCTTTTGCCCTGGGACGATTACGGGGGAGTATCATGCTGGATAGATTGTCATCTTAAGAAGATTGAAATATCTAGTCCCGAAAATATACATCTTTTTCCTAGGTGATAGGAAAGTACCTTTCCTCTTTGCCTTCATTTCCCATGAAGTTTCCTGGCAAAAGATGTCAGATCTGGATGCTATTTCGTTATCTTGCCTGCGGCCGATAAGGCAAAGGAGGAGACGACCAAGAGAGGCATGTCAGAGTATGTTGATGTGTTTCTAGAGTTGCCAGACTCTCCCCGCGAGAGGCGGAGTTCTCCATGTAATTACTCGGTACTACTCCGATTTCTATGGGCACTCCATGCACGTTTCCGCAGAAATTGGAAGAGTCAAGACTCAATTGCAAGAATTGTTGATGCGGATTCATTCGACCAAGTAGTTCACCTTAGGGTGCTCCCTGTTGGCTTTTGTCGCTAAGGATGGATCTTTGAGGTTGTGTACTCCATTATAGGTAGCCGAATGGTGTAAACTATTAAGAATCGATATTCAAGTGTTCTCCAGATTGATGATTTGTTTGATCAATCGAGGAACTAATCTTTTACAAGTTTCTTACTCTAACGTAAATCCACTCATGTTTACCGAAATAAGAAGTTTTCTCGCCTAAAGGGATATTATCGGAGATTTATACAAGACTTCTCTTCGATTATTGCAACACCCATGACCAAGTTGGATTCGTGAAGTGGAGTTCCATTTGTTTGGAGCGGATTGTGATCGCTGCTTTAATGAAAGGAAAGAGTAGATGACTACCGCTTCCAAAGGCTGATTCTTCCGTCAGATGATGGCTATGTCGTATAGTGATGCTTCACATCGTAATGATGCGCATTTCAATGCAAATACGGTAGTAGCTTACGCATCGTGACAATTGAGAAATCACAGAAGAATTACCCGACGCATCTATTTGGAACTAGTTGCAATTGGTGTTAGCACTTAAGATTTGGAGGAAATATTTTGTAATGGTGCGATTTGGCCAAATTTTTACCGTATCATAAAAGAGTTTGAAATAATTTCCGACGTAGTAGATATCCTCAATCTCGCTGGACGGAGTTATTAGCCATTACATGTTTCCATTAAGTATCATCCTCGAAGGCACCATACCACGACAAGTCGGGGTGGAAAGGTTAAGGAGACATCAATGAAATGAAGCAACTTGGTGTTAATTTTGGGAGTAGGAGTCGGCGGCGTTTGATGGCGCAAATAAGAGTTCGATCGTTTCGACGTACTACTGAGTGGCAGCAGCATTTGCTCGGCAAAAGATAATTGAACAAGTGAAAGTCGGGGCGCATCGGATTTTGTGGTGTAATAACCCTCGTCTGCACTAATATTACCTGTAATAGTATACTAGTTGCTCGGTGGATTATTTCGTAGGAAATCAAAAATTCTCAAGTTGAATGAAGGAAAATACAAATCCGGACGGTTCGTTGGCAAGACATTTCGGTATTTTTAGAATTTTTAAAGTTGTAATCGAACGGAAATGATATTATTATTTGGGTGGTAATATAATTTGAGTGTGAATGTTAATGTTTGAAGTTGGTTGCCTAGATAAGTTAAACCAAGTATCGAAAGTGAATTTAAACGACCGAAGCCTCACACAACACTATTTGGCCAATCCTTCAAGTCCATAAACCAACCCGTGGCCCAAACACCAAGCCCACTTCTTTCTTTCTCCAGCGCGAGACCGACGAATTTATTTCTCCCCTTCTTGAAATTTCTTTCTTTCGATTTCTCCATTTCGCAAAGCTTTGGACCTCAAATTTCGGGAGAAGCCCTCATCGCCCCTACGTTTCAAGGTAAACAAGTGTCCCGATTCATGAATATTTCTGCCGATTTTTTGGCTTCTAATTTTATTGCTCCCAATTCGATTCTCGTTCTACATTAGTTATTGTTGAGTTGAAATTACGCGGTTTACGTGAATTTTATTTCTAGGTCGCTGAAGTTTTTGAATTTTGGGTCGACTGTTTTTATGATATTATTGAATACAATTATTGTTTAGGCTTAGATTATAATATAAGAGTTGTTGATGATCGATATTTGAGGTAGAAAGTTGTCATAGAAGGAAGCCGATTTCGAGTTGATTTTGGGTTGACTTTTTCTAAAAACTTGCTGGTAGTATAAATATGTTATCGGACCTTATTGTGATTGTTTTGAGGTGAAAAATTTTCGATTTATAAGTTGTCGAGGAATATATGTTGAAATTAGATTTATGTGACTTGAGTAGTAACGGGTTTTAGGATTCGAGGTTGTTAGAAATGGGTAATTTGGTTAAGGTGTCGAATCGATTAAGTGGAATTTGGTCGATAGTTGAGATTCGCCATGTTAATTGTCTTTGAAACATAATTAGCCATCTATACTTAAGTTGTCAATTTGTAACTAAAATGGTTGAAAAGTCACGAATTTAATTAAGATAAGGGTTAAAATTGTCAGGAAAGTAGTACTATATTTTCGGATGTTTTGATTAGACGCGAATGCGGGTGCTGGGCACTTCGATCGATTAGACTCGACGCTTTCTTATCAAGGAACTGGGCGTAGTGTACTTATCTCATGGGTGCTACTTTACGCATTCTCCATTTTTAATTTGTGTGAATCGTCATTGTGGTATGATTATGGAGAATGGTATTATGTCATCAAGGCGTGATTACGTGGAGAATGGTATACATGTCATCGCGCGATTATAATGTAACGGTATACATGTCACGCGCGTGATTATATAAGAATGGTATACATGTAATTGTTGGATGATTATGTGTGATTTAATCGTGTGAGCCATGATATGATTATGCGTTATTGTATACGTGGCGTTGAAGATTTGTTTGAGGTAAGTAATACCAACTCTCAACTTACGTTTTGTATATTCCGCGGCTCAGTTGCATTTCGAAGTTCTCAAGGGCCTTGTCGGCACTTTTGTATTTATGGGCCTTTGTCGGGACTTTTTTAATATTTCCGTGGCCTTGTCGGGTGGTGGCTGCGATGGCCATGATCGTGAGATGTTTTAGATGTGTGCTTTGATATTATTCGAGAGTGTAGTATTGTCATTGAGGCGCTGTCGGAAGCATGCCAGTGACTTTGAGGTGACTTGTGAGGCTAGGATACACTCTCATAGTCGGGATTACTAAGCTGTGAATCTCCTTCCTTTGCAGGCGTGACGTTGTTGGCCTTATACTGCGTATAAAGCAGCCGAGATCTATTACTCTTTGCTATGTGCATTACGCTGACCTTATACTCGCATAAGCAAATGGCATCTATTATCACTTTGCTATGTGCATTGTCGGTGTTACCTTATACTGCATATGCAACGTGGAGATCTATTATCACTTGGGCTATGTGTGCATTGTCTGTTGGCCTTATACTTTGCATAAGTGCACACAGATCTATTATCACTTGTTGTGTGCATTGTTGGCAGTTGGCCTTTATACTACTAGTATAAAGTCAGCTATTTTATTGGTCCATTCCCCGCAGTAGACGGATCGGTTAGCGCGCATTAGAGGTTGGTATAGTCAGGGAGATACGGAAAGGATAGATGGTTTGATAACTAGAGTTATGTCGCTGTCGGGGCCCTCGTGATTCTATTCCGCGACGGTGTGCCTTATTGAGACTTTGTATTATACCTGGATATGTTGTTTAAATTTTCTATGTGGTATGATCCGCTTTATGACTCATTTATTGGTTATGGATATTGTGTCGATTATACTAGATGCTACGACGAAACATGTCGAATTAGGTTTCGTTGATTATCGATAATATTATCGATTTTTCAGAACTTGTCGCTATAAATCAACGTTATACATCCTTTTAAGGTTAAAAGTTGTTAGTTAATGGGCGAGATAACTTTGAATCATGACACTAGTACGAAATTATAAACCGACGCTCATAATCTATAGACGTATGTTGATAAATACTATATGCCAAGTGGAAAGTTGGATCCAAACTTGTTATTATATAAGCATGCATCTAACCACGACATTTGATGCCCATCGAGTAAGTAACAAGTTCAGACTAAATGAAGAATTTGTGAGAGATAATTACGCACTTAAGTTATCTTGATTTAAGATATACGCTGTTGTAAGATAATGATACCATTTGGAGGTTCTTATAATAAACATTTAGATGTCATAGGAGTGTATGACGCATAATCGGGGAGAAGACTTCGTGAACTCAAAGATAATTGGTTGAGTTGTGTACGCCGAGTTGCGAGATGTGGCGCCTGAGTTCTTGTATGCTCGAGTTGTATATTATGCCTGAATTACTATACTTAAGAAAGATAACAACAGAGAGATAGCCTCGCGAAGGTAAAATTTAAGTTGTCGACGCCAGGTGCTGGTTTATCGGGTGTTAGGTTGAAAGCCACATAAGATTTATATTGTGGCGAGTAAATATTATAAAATATAACTCTTGAGGTATATAATCTTTAAATAGGTGTACTGAATTATCCTTGTTGTATGGAGCGTGTAGGTTAACTTATGTAATATTTCAGATTCACTCAAATTTTTAGCCGACTTCTATTTCCTACGGGCGGGCTTTTATGCCTAGGGTTGTCATGGATGACTAAGATGCATTGGCCGAGTAGTCAGCACCAGAGGGGTGGCAATGGTGGTCAAGACCGACAGCTCATATGGTACTTTTATCTCTTTGGAGACGGCGTCGTACTTAATACTATTTCTCTCTGTCTCGAAGCAAAACAAGCTTGCGTGACGCTATTTATATTATTACTTTCGCTTGTTGTAGTGTCGATTAGTCACCCGATGGACGAAGCATTATTTTATTATCACGTTAAATGAATTCATTTTTATCGTGAATTCATCAAGCTGTGACTCGTTTATTCAAAGTTGATGACGGTCCCAACCTCGTTGGGCCTTTGGCATCGTGGCCTCAGTTTATGTTTCTTGGTGTCTCAAGGTGGTTATGTGCCTAGGTTTCAAAGTTACAGTGTGTTGTCAGGTGAGTCGTTCTCTGGTTTTGAGTCCATTTCTTTTCCGAATCAAGAAACTGGCCGAGGACGCCACTAGAAGATTTCGTTGACTCGCGTACGAGGGTCTTAAGAGAGTACTTTGAATTTTGTATTCCTTGTATGCTAATTGACTGGAGATGCTATACTATGAGATGTGGAACTGATTATGTTAATAAGGACGATGTTGAGCTATATGTATACTGGGAGATGCATAACCGGGTATAATATGGAGACAAAGACGATTGGTCGTTATATATATAAGGATGGGTTATAATAAACAACATTAATGCTATGTGTTTAGAATATGATTTATGATATCGAAATATTATGAGATATTTGGGAATCATATGTATATTGGTGTCTTAGTAGTTGATGTGGCGGTAGAGTAATAATGAGACTTTATGGGGAGTGTAAAATTATGACAGTTACACAATTAACATAAGATATACTTGAGGTGGAGTTGTAAAGAATATCAATGGGTTTATGAGTAAGGTTACTAGTTAAATAAGATGTGTGATTATAAGAAATGTGAAACTTGGGTTTGATCGGAAATGGTGTGTTAGTGTGGTGGATACAAATTGAGGTCGAAGAAAAGAGTTTTGATTCATCTCGTGAATAATGCTTTAAGTAAGAGTCGGTGGTCGAGTGAGCTTATCTTTGCGGATAGTAATAGTTATTCTTGAGGATGTAAACTCTGGGTTGAAATCTTTGGAAATGAGAGGTGGAGGAATATGTTTGAGAATTTACGGAAAAGATAGATTTATATCGGGAAGTTATTAAAAGGATTCCTAGTGTGGAATTTGCAAAATAAGTTGATAAGTTGGTGCAATCGGGTGAACTTCTAAGGTATTAAAAGGTTGGCTGAGGAGGATTTGGTGACATGTACTATGGGATTAGCATTTGATCGCATGTAAGACGTGATCTAAACACAAAAGATTTAGTCTTCAGATACTTGGAGTAATTGGGGGATAAATAATATTGCTGAAATAATAAATAATACCGCGGTTGTCCGTCAGTGAATATGGACGCAGGTGTGGTGCTGAGTAAGTTAGTGTCAGAATAAGATTAAAATAGAAGTTTATTAAGGGTTACGAGTGGGGTATCATGAGAGGACTGGCGAATAAAGCGATAAGATTAAATTGGTATGGCAATACGTTAAAAAAAAATCGCATTGCCGAATAAATCATAAGATTTCGTGAGATATAAAGGTCATAAGGACATGAATCAACAGGTTAATGGCAGTTGTGGATTTAAGGTGAGATTGTTAACAAACGGGGATAGTGAAATTTGGTGTCAGCGGGGTCAGGAGTCTTAGTAAGATGGTGAGATTGGCAATAATTTGAGGTGATATAAAGTGTGAGTTTAAAGTCAGCGGTAAAATATGGACGGACTGCCTAAAATAAAGGTATTATGATAATCGGAGCAATAAGAAGTATCATGGGGAGAAGTCAGGCAACAAGGTGAGTTTGGAGTAAATTTCGGTATCTAAATTTTATAAGCGCGCTGGTAGATTGTAATAACCTGCTCCGACTAATATTACCGTAATAGTATACTAGTCGCTTATGGATTACTTCGATGGAAATCAAAAATTTCGGTTGAATAGTAAAATACAACAAATCGGGTCGGTCAGTAGTACATTTCGGGTATTTAGAATTTTAAAGTTGTAATTGAATGAAAATGATATTATTTGGGTGGTAATATAATTTGAGTGTGTGGAACGTTAATGCTCGAAGTTGGTTGTCGAGATAAGTTAAACGAGAAGTATCGAGTGAATTTAAACCATCGGGTTTCACACAACACTATCAGCTAATCCTTCAAGTCCATAAACTATTCCAAGGCCCAAAAACACCGCTTTTCCATTCTTTCTTCTTTCTCCGCCGGTAATCGACGGCTTCCCTTTCTCCCCCTCTTGAAATTTCTTCGATTTCTCCTCCATTTCGCAAGCTTGGACCTCCTCAAATTCTTCTGGGAGAGCTCCTCATCGCCCTTCACGTTTCAAGGTAAAAAAGGTCCGATCTTGTTGAATATTTCGGGAGACGCCTCGAAGCAATTTTTTCGACTTTTTGTATTTCGAATTTTATCGCTCCAATTGATTCTGGGTTCTAAATTAGTTATTCTTGAGTTGAAATTACGGTTTGATGTGGAATTTCCAACGTTTGTGGACGTTTGACTTTTGGAATTTTGGGTTGACTGCTTTTAAGAGATATTATTGAATATAATTATTGTTTAGGGCTAGATTATAATATAAGAGTTGATGATGATCGAGTATTTGGGTGTTGTTGTTATAGCTGAAGCATTCTCGAGTTGATTTTGGGTTGACTTTTCTAAAAAAATTTGCTGAGTATAAATATGTTATCGACCTTTATTGTGATTGTTTTGAGGTGAAAATTTGATTTATAAGTTGTTAGAGGAATATATGTTGAAATTAGTTTTAGTAGATTTGAGTACTAAATCCAAGCCAGATTCAGGTTGTTAAACGGGCAATTTTAAGGCGTAAGTCAATCGACATGGGATTTGGTCGGGATAGTTGAAATTCGCTTATTTAATTGTCATTGAAAACATAATTAGCCATCTATACTTAAGTTGTCAATTTGTAACTAAAAATGGTTGAAAGTCGTAAATTTAATTAAGATAAGTGGTTAAAATCGGTTGTGAGTAGTAATTATATTTTCGGATGTTTCGATTAGGACGCCGAACGGGAAGCGGCACTTGGATCGATTAGACGGACGCTTCTTTATCAAGGAACTGCCAGCGAAAGTACTTATCTCAATGGGGCGCTACTTTTTACGCATTTACTTTACCTGAAGAATCGTCATCAGGGTATGATTAGCGTGAGAAACGGCATACATGTCATCAAGGCGCGATTACGCGAGAATGGTATACATGTCATTGTGGTGTGTGATTATACGAGAACGGTATACATGTCATCAAGGCAAGGATTATATGAGAAATTGCATACGTAATTGCTGGATGATTATGTGTGTGATTTAATTCGCGTGAGCTACGATATGATTATGCTATTATATAGCCGCCAAGGCTGAGATTTGCTTTGAGGTAAGTAATAGCTTGAACTCTCAACTTAAGTTTTGTATTCCGCGGCCTTGTCGGTATTTGAAGTTCTGCGGCTGTCTTGTCGGCACTTTTTGTATTTCTCGCAATTTCGGCTTCGCACTTTTGGTATTTCTCGCGGCCTTGTCGGGCGTCAGGATTGGATTTATGATTGCGGATGTTTTAGCCAGGTGCTTTGGCTATTGCTTCCGAGAGTATAAGAGTTGGTTATCGGGAGGTATCGGCCGGAGTTACGCGGTGACTTGAGGCGACTTCGAGTATTAGACACGCACCCCTATAGTTGGGATGATTGGGGTTAGGTGAATCTCCTTCCTGCGTAATATGTGACGCCGCTACCTTATATCGGTATAAGCGCAATGAGATCTATTATCACTTTGCTATGCGATCGTCGGGCGTTGGCCTTATACTTCGCATAAGTGCAGCCGAGATCTATTATCACTTTGCTATGTGTATTCTCGGTGTGTTGGCCTTATACATCGATATAAGTGCAATGAGATCTATTATCACTTTGCCATGTGCATCGTCGGGTGTTGGCCTTATACTCGGTATAAGTGTAAAGAAGCGAGATCTATTATCACTTTGCTTACGCGCATTGCTTGGTGTCGGCCTTATACTTCTAAGATGTCACAAAGGCGCAGATCTATTATCACTACTGCGGTGCATTGTTGGGCGCGGTCGTATACTACGGTATAAGAGCAAAGGTTTATCGCTGATTGGTCCATTCCCTCGCAGTAGACGGATCGGTATACGCGCACAGGTCGGGTATAGTCAAAGGAGATACGAAATGATGATGGCTCGATGACTGTGAGTTATAGTCGTTGTCAGTCTCTCGTGATTCTATCCCGGTGATGGTGTGCCTTATCGTAGACTTTGTATTATATCTCTGATACGTTGTTTAAATTTTCTATGGTGCGGTACGATCCGCTTTTACGACTCATTTATTACCATGATATCAGGTCGATTATACTAATGTCACATGACGAAATTTTTGTCGAATTAGGTTTCGGTTGATTGCTGATAATATTATCATATTTTTCTTGTGGATCCTAGGTTGGTATAAATCGTTATAATGCCCTTAAGGTTAAAAGTTGAGTTAGTTAATCTGGGTGAGATAACTTTAAATTTGGTGATTAATTAGGTACAATAAATTATAAACCGACGCTCATGCTAATCTATAGATCTATGTCATGATATTTTATATACAAGTGGAAAGTCGATCCAAACGTAGCAGTATATATAAGTTAAGATCTAATCACGACGTTGATACTATCGGTGTGAATAAGTCTCGTGAGACTAAATGAAGAATTTGGCGAGATAATTCTCAGTACTTAAGTTATCTCGATTTAAGATATACGTCAAGCCAAATAGATAAGATAATGATAATGATTTGAGGTTCTTATAATAAACATTTAGATGTCATAGGAGGTGTATGACGATAATTGGGAGAAGACTTTTGGGCGTGCAGTCCAAAGATAATTGGTTGAGTTGTGTATGCTCGAAAGTTGGCTTAGATGTCAATACGTGTTCGAAAGTTGTCGTATGTTTGAGTTGTATATTATGCCTGGGAATTAGCTATACTTAAGAAAGATAACAAATGTAGAGATAGCTCTGCATTAAGGCGCATCAGGAGAAAGTTGTTGACGTGGGTTGGTTTATCGGTGTTAGGGTTGAAAGCCATTAAGGAAACATTTATATCAGGCGAGTAACATATAAAATATACCCCTCGAGGTATATAATCTTTAAATAGGTAAGGTAATTAATTATCCTTTGTTTGTATGGAGCGTAGGTTAATCCTTGTGTAATATTTGTATTCACTCAGCCTTTTAGCTAACTCCTTATTTCCCATGGGCGGCTGCCATGCCCAGGTTGTCATGTGGACGACCCAGACGACGCCGCAGCAACAGGCATCTCGGAGGTGGCAACGGGCGCCGTAAGACCTCGATACCATACTTTTATCTTCTTTGGAGATTTAAGTGTTGCACTTAATAATTATTGCCGCCTCGAAGAAACGTTATTATTACGTATTGCTTGACCCTAACTCGATATCAGCCGTCGATCCAAGACAATACTCTAGGCGATTTCGAGATTACATTTCAAATGTATTTAGGAGAAGATATTTGAAGAGATCGGCGTAATGTTGTAAGACGCTTCACCTTCTAATTGAAATATCGTTGATCGAAGTTATTACACGGTGAATGGACAACCGGTATTGATCCTCTAATGAAAATATTTGAAGCATAACATGGATTGGGTGAAGTTTTAGTTGCCACGTTTGTACATTATATATACTAGAAGTTATCTTGAGAACTAGTGATTTTTACTTTAGGGAAGATAGATCTTTAGTACCTATCTTTGTCTTATATAGTTGTATGGTAAATGTATTGATAGTTTCATATTTAATGTGGAAAAGAACACACATTGAGAAATTTAATTTGTTCAACAAATGAACATGTTTACTAGAAACATGATTATAATTTTATCATTTGTGGTTGAACAATTATGTTTATTATGTACTGATTGTACTCATAGAATAGTATTGTTTCAAGGGAATGGAAGCTAGGAAGAAAGAGTGGTTGATCGCCCCATATGTACACACAATTGCAAACTTCAGCAATACGTAACTGAACGAAGTAATACCGAG
>JADFUC010002383.1:0-48250 GCA_019722365.1 Lithospermum erythrorhizon | reverse complement strand
CTGTTGTACTTCGTTCCTCGGTTACGTATTGCTTGGCCGAATTAAAGCATAGAAGATCATCAAGAAGCATGGCCTACTTGTCGCTGAGATACCACGATCAAAATTAAGGTATGCAAAAGTGGCAAAGTTACTAGCAGTAAGTGAAACTCAAGATTTTTCAAAAAGTTGTAAACTTTGATGGAAATCCTCAACTTTAATCTTGCAAAAACACATGAAAAGATGTTAGTATGATTACATAATCATATAAAAACATCAAAGTGTATCAAGTTGTGCAAGAAAAGAAGAAAGAAAAAAAAATAAAAAATACTTGAGCACCTCGAGAACCATCATTGCGGCGGAGTAAAGATGGAGTGAAATTTGATTGTTTTGGTCGTCTAGAGTAGCCCAAATAGATAAAGCACATTGTTTGGTTTCTTGTTAGACAAGTAAGCAGATTCTTTAGTTCTTGTTGGGCCGAGTAAAGCTTCGTGGTAGGAAAAAATTGAGACAACATCTCCCGCCTTGAGAGTGGTTCGAAAATTCTCAAAGGAAAATGCATGGGATGCTTGAGGAAATTTTCAGAAAATATATCCCAAATGTTATCGGTTAACCAAATAAGCCCAGAATGCACCGACCGGAGAAAATCGCGAAAAAATAGAGTTTAACTTTAAATTAAACTCTAAAATTAAAATAATTAATTCTAAAACCGAGGTCAAAATTGATATTTTAAATATTCTTTATGACTTAAATTCATGTTAAAAAATGTGTAATTCGTTAAATTCGAGGTTCAGTTAATATATAAATGCAATAAATCTAGAGTACTAACGTATTTATGTTAGTAGTAAAACCCTAAATTAAAATGGGATCTTAACATGTACTAAATTCATGTTAACATCAAATCCCAAATAAAATAATTCTCATTAAATCCTCTATGGATCGAGATTAAAACGGGATCTTAACATGTACTAAATTCATGTTAACATTAAATCCCAAACAAATAAATTCCTATTAAATCCTCTACAGATCAGGAATTAATGGGTTTAACATATCTTAGAATTCTTGTCAACACAAAACCTTCAAGTAATTGAATTCTCCTAGCAATTGAGAACTAAATGGGATCCCAGCCAGGGGATGGCATTAAATCCCGCATAAATTAAGTTTTAAAATCGTCGCCGAAATAGAAACAGTATGGGATCGTGACATACGATCATGTCTGATAAATCCTAAATAAAATTCGAACGCATCTCACAGTCCTTGAGCGACCCGAAGAGTTGACGAGGGATTGTGATGGCGTGAGTCGCGAGAAGATCCTGTAAAATAAGTTATCATCACGAAAAGTCCCCAAATGACATGGATGATTACGAGGACATGATAGCCACTAAATGCAAAACTGCGGTAAGTCCCAAATATGGTTAATCTGGAAACTCAGACCTCTGCGGAGGGGAGAAGTGTTAACCAGGACTAAGATGTGTACTAAATTCACATTGGAAGCGAGTCATGTCCTGACCGCTCGTTGGCCAGTCGAGAAGGGGCCGGATGCCGTACATAAAGAGAACAACGGCGTGGTGAAAATAAAGACCCATGAAAAAACCATCGCAGCGTTGAACACGAAACCTCTTGGTTGAAGTTAGGGTTACCGATTAAACCAATTCAAATCAAACCCTCAATCGAGCAAGAGTTCGAAATCGAGCCAGGAACTAATCGATGTAAAAAATAAGGGTTTTTCTCGTTAATTAAACCTAAATTTGAACTTGATTAAAATTACGGCTCGAAAACTCTAATTTTATTGATTAAAATCGATTAAATATGGAACATTCGAAAGCCACATGGCTCAAAATGAAGAATCTAGAAATCACGGGGTTCAAAATCAAGACTCCTGAAGTCATGTGGTTTTGAAATCGAGGATCTTGAAATTAATGTGGTTCAAAATCGGCGTCTGAAGTTGTGGTGCAAAATCAAGGATCCAAAGGTTCGGGATCGATATGAAAATATTTTTAGCGCAGAAAAAAAGAACTTTTTAAACCCTTGAGAAAATATAAAAGCAGAGATTTCTAAGGCTGCCCGACAAATACGTGGTGGTGGAAAACACCTCAGGAGTGGCCCAACGAGGCGTTTGAAATTAAAATTGTGCCTGAAGCGATAATTCTTTCAAGTTTGAAGCAAAAATCGTGAGAATCGGCGAAAGTTTCGAAGCGAGCTTCGAATATTGAGAATCGGCGAAAGTTTCTGAGCGGCGAATATTATAGTAAAATGGCAAGTTTCAAGTGCTCTATAATAAGTGTGGATATTATTATTTTGTGTGGAGTAGAGTTAAATCTTACATCTTTGTACTTATTGACTAGCAAAAACTTACTATTTAGAGTCTAAATCCTATAAAATCATGAAAATTTTGAGTAGTGATACTAACCGTTATACTTTGTGGAGGTTTAAAATTCAATTGTATAATATCATGGACATAAATAAAATTAAATCCCCATTTCAACTTTATAACATCATGGACATAAATAAATTTATCCCCATTTACACTATAACATCCTTGGACATAAGCCAAATTCATTCTCATTCAGCTATCATGGACATAAATAAAATTAGTAAATTAATTTATTTAGTGAAGTGTTAAAATCTTCATTTTATATTGATTATATTATTTATTGATAAATTTTTATACTTATGTGGAGAGTTTAATTTTTGCATCTTACATTGTGGTGGTATAAAACACGTCACTTATATTATTATCATACTATCGTGTTATCTTATTTTATTTGTTATTGACATGAATCGCTCCTCGTTTCTAAAGATTGTCCATAATTGACTTTTTAATGGTTAATTTGGTAGTAAATATTTTGTTTGTGTTTTATAATATTTTACTTAACAATTATATAAATAAAATACATTTCAAATTGTTTTCCATTGATATATTTTTTGTCAAATATTATACAACACAAGCAAAAAATATTGCGATCAAGTCTCTTGTGATTAAAAGTTAAAAAGTCAAATGGACAATCTTTTAAGATGCAGAGAGGGAGTGACTGACTATAATCATATGTATTATCTTATCATATGTGTTCATTCATCGTATGTGTTAGCTACCGATCATGCATTATGTGTTAAAACATTGCATTCTAAACGGCTAAATCATATATAACACACTTAAATATTTTAATTTCTCACTCATTTCATAATGGTAATGAGCAATTAAAATCAATATTATTTTTCTTATCCTCAAGCGATAATAAAATGGTCATAAAATCTCGCTACATAAATGCTTCATTACCAACTGACATTTCTAAATATCCTTCTTAAAGTATTTTTATAAACATTTTCAAAATGGCGAGGATGTTTTCCGATTATTGCTCCTTTATAATTGCTCTCTTTTCCTTCTTTGGTTTATAAATGTTATGAGATAAGAGTAATGAAAATATAGCATTTATGATACTTGACATTTTACCATTTCTAATCTTAGCTTGGATTGTTTATTTTTGGTTTGATAGAGATTTTTATGAAGAATGAACATGGTATTTGTAATAAAATAAGATTTCAATTTGTGTATTGAATGCGTGAGTGTAATATTGAATAAAATCTTACTTATATTCTCTCGTGATTTACATATAATAATGTCGACTATAAGCTCAACTTAAACTCCTCACAAACCTCAAAGTGGCTTCATGTGGGAAAACAAAGTTACAAGTATCTCGGATGCAAGGGACTTGAAAATTCTGCTTGAAATAGATATTAGGAAACCATCGAATGATTGAAAAAGAAAAAAGCGAGGAAGAAGAACTTTTCATTAAAAAATCTAAAGCCTTAAAATTAATAATGGATCATCTTGATGATGCTCTACAATTAGAATATCTGAATGTAGAGAGGATCCTACGTTCTTATGGAAGAACTCAAAGAAAGATTTGGATACCTAAGGAAGAGTTCGTTTATATCGTGATTAATGAATGCTGGAACAAACTCAGGTTCCAAGACTTTAAAAGTGTTGATTACAACTTTGACTTGTTTAAGTGTATCCGCAGTCAGATATTAATGGTAAAGTTGTAGCGAGGTGAAAAACTAGGAAAAAAATGTTTTTAATGTTTCATGCATCACAAATATTGTTGCGAGAACAATATAGAGATGCGAGAATATAAAAATACTACGGATTGATGCAGTACCCTTTTGATGGCAGAAAAGAATAATGAAGTCTTGTTGAAAAACCATCAGTTACGCCCTACTGGGATAATGGCATTTCCTGAGATAAATGCAACAACATTTAATAAAGGTTGTGGAGGTTATGATCGATTTAGAGGTCGAGGTCATGGTAATTTCCGTGGTCGAGGTCCTGGACGTGGTTTCGAGAATTATAATAGACCCCGAGAAATTACTGACTCGACAAGAAAAGGATAAGAAAAATCAATAAGGTTCATACAAAAACGATGACGATTTGTGCTACAGATGTGGAAAGAAAGGTCATTAGTCTAAGGCGTGGAGGACGTCAGAATATCTTTGTAAGAGATATAAGAAATATGTAGAAGGAAAAGGAAAAGAGAAAGGAAGTTAGTTTCAATGAAGATGAACCTGAGAATAATTTTACTCATGTTGAGTTTGTAGATTTCGTTGAGGGGACAAATGAGATGAACCTGATTAAGGAATAATTTGATATTATTAACTACTTTCTGTTTGAATAAATTATGACGAATTTGAATAATTTTTTATGTTTGTACTATGTGTGATGTTGGTTTGTTATGTTTATATCTATGAAATAATAAAGCTGATTATATGTTGTACTTATTTACTCTTATATAATTGTATGTTTCTAAGAAGATTAACATGAAAGCGTCTTGAAGACATTTTGCATCCCCGGGCGATTAGAGCAACCCACGCAATCCTCGAGAGGAAGACATATTTTCTTGATATAAATTCACCCGATGCATTAATAAGCCACAATTTCAGCGGCGGGTCCCTCTGAGGGCGTAATTGAAGGATCGGAGTAATCTGTGTTCATATTATTAAATGGAACAAAATTTGTCATTAATGATGCTTTATATTCCAAAGTCAAATAGAAACTTATTGAGTTTTAATGACATATATCGTCAAGGGTATGATATTGAAACACCAACGTAAAAGGTAATATGAAAATACATACGTATTCTTGCTAGTGTTTTTGGGAAAGAAGAAAATATTGAAAAAAACTACCAAAATTACCTTGGATCCCAAATTACGCTTATATTCGCAAATTGAATGTAATTTCATAATAAAAAGAATTTCAAAGCTGTGTCTTTGTGGCATAATCATTTAGGTCATCACGGTTTCCACAATGATGAGAAAAAATAATTAAAAATACCGTAATTAAATCACTGAAAGTTTTAAAGATTAATAACGAGAACATGTGAAGCTTCTTCTCTAGGAAAACTAATAACTAATCGTACACCACTTGAACTTCACACGGAATCCACTGTATTTCTTGAAAGAATTGAGTGATATGTGGTTTATATCCATCCACCTTTTTTGACCTATCAAAGGAGGTTGGGTGACTAAATACCCTAAATATATATACCCGAACCTCATTTGAGGTCCCATCTTTGTTCTTTGTGGTGGAGCTATCGGTACATAAACTACACATCCAAAAATCTTTAGATCCGAAATATCTGGTTCTTGACCAATTGCAAGTTGATATGGAATATGTTTATGATTAGCACTTGGTCTTAAACATATTAATGATGCAGCATAGTGACCGATAATTTTGTTCTCATTCTCAATAGTCTAGCAATATACTGAAGGCGTTTAATGCATGATCAGCTATTTTGTGTATGTACATGAGAACATGATGTTCAACAGTAATTCTGACATGCCATAACTTTATTGAATGCTTCGGATGTAAATTCACCAACATTTAAATTACAGCTTTAACATAGTATAATCGGGAAATTATTCTCCCTAATTTGATTATGTAAGCAAAAATCTTGCAAATGTATCATATCGCTGACTTAACGATAAACAAACGTGGGCCATACTAGATGCATAAATTAATACCATAAAATACGAATGAATGCAGGCAGATTCGATGTATAGGTCCACGTATAACTTGAATTCTTTCAAAAATCACAATTGATTCCATTATGAAGTTTGTATATGGTGGATATCTAGTTATTGGATTTTCTTTATAGAAACGAAGCTTGGCATGTTAATCTTTAAGTCTTTCAAGGATGATGTGTGTACTTTCAATTAGTTTTCTATCATTGTGGAATTCGGATGACTAAGCGATCATGCTACAAAGACACAATTTTGGAATCTCTTTTGTTATCAAATTACATTCAATTTCATGAATGTAAGTCTGCGATCTAAGCGAGGAATGAAAGTGTGAACCCGACCCCGAAAATTACGGTTGTCAATCAACGGTTAAAAACGATGCTTGAATTTTGATAGTGATAAACGAAATAAATGACACATGAAAGTAAGTAGCGATTCGATTGCCTAAAAGCGACACTTCGTCTTGGGGCAACGAAGCCCAAGGAAAGCTTTCCCATTATAAAGATGAAGTTATTACAAGTAGGGACTTGACTGATGCTCCACATCGATTGACGCCTATGCCTTCGCTATGAAATAGGATCACTTTATTCTCACCACTATCAACACACCGATCCTGATACAATGAAATAAATACTCTTAAGAAGGTTGTTCACGGTTTGGTGCTATAGCAACCGTCTGGTAGTGTTAGAAGGCAGAGTAACCTCACAACCGCACATTCAACTCACCGAATCGACACTCAATAAATCATGCTATGAATATGATATTGAACTTTGTATGAAAAACATTTTGGTGATTCACATCTTGAAGGCCGTCCGTTTATAGTAGGAGTCGCATAGGGTTTGGTCTTGACTTTGGGAAAGATCTTCACAGAATACGCCGCCTTTCATAATGCAAAGAATCCTGCAGACCTTTGATTAACTGCCGTTCATAACTTAGTCATACGAAACTCCAAAACTTGCCATTCGCGAATCGAGATAAAATGAAATGATGCCTCATACATTCCCCTTTGAAACCATAGAGAGCCCAAACCCCTTGGCTAACAAAACAAACTTGCATCGTTTAACACTTGTAGCAACATTTTGAACGTCATTGTCCATGCGGGATCTGGGCGACCAGCAATTGATAGCTGAGGCAACCCGATGTCCAGCATATACTTGAGCTCCTTGGGTAAGTTTTTCATGACAAATCCGCAGCATGCAACAATGACCAGCGGCGATGACCCTGAGTGTTAAAAGCGTAGGGTAAAACCAATTGCTGTCAGAAAAACCGAAAAGTCTCGACATCTTAATAGTGTGCTCACTTATTTAATGCGGACAAAGCGGACCCAAAGAAAAACTTGAAGAAATATAGTGAGAGAAAACATAAACGGCTAGCCTATTACATACGGGAGAGGAAGTCAGTGAGGAGTTTTGGCGGATGGATTGACACGGTCGAAGGGCAATCTGCACGGAGATGCGAGGCGCGAGACGGATTTGGCACGAATCTCTGCTTCCGCCCGGTTAAGTTCATCCTACGTACACGCGAAGTTCGGCATTTCCTTCGAATTAAAGGCTCGGTTGGCTCAGAAGCACTCACATCAACGTCCACCACGTGCTTTCCGCCCATTGAGGTTTATCACTGATGGTGAGAGATTTTGCATCTTCCACGGGACCGTATTTCTTTACCGAGAGCGTCGAGGATCTTTGTGTGACCCATTAGAATTTGCGGATAGAAATTTGAGAACCCGATAGGATTTTAATTTTGCTCGGACTTAGCATGATCCAACCACTTGATCAAATATTATCTTTCACTTCAGGCGGTGCACCGAGGAACCCATTCTGACGGCATCGCACTGGGAATCTGAAACAACGTTGGTGTTGTTAGAAGTGGAACAAGGTTAGCAATAGAAGCTTTATGAAGAAACGACATAAAGAGACTTAGAGAGGAAGCTTGTAAGCGTCGCTGGCGGCCACGCCTTGAGCTCGCTGATGAGTTCTTGATAATGTCCCACAGCTTGAGAGTGGCTCCGGTGGGGAGCCTCAGTCCTTGGAACCATGTCTTTGGTTGATGATAAATGCGTAATCTTTGGTTGAATGATCATGGGGCTAAATTTAAGATGTGTCCCCGAGCTTCACATTGTGGAACATAGGAGTCCACGGCTTAGTAATATCCTCGGGCGGCCGGACAAATTCCCCGGACGGTTTAGGCTTGATAGTAAAATAGCCGTTAAGTTGAAGCGGCCCCGGCTTGAAGGATGTCCATATAGGTCGATTGTTGTTGAGTGGCATCGCGTGAAACCTCGTGAGAATATTCCTAACACACTCTGAACTTCCACCTTCGCAGCATGTTCTTCTCTCCATAGAACTACGACTCCGTGACCTCCGTTTCACTTTTACCTCGCTTTACTTGATTCTTACATTGTGGATACGGTTGGAGTCGTTGACTCGTTTTTCCACTTTCGAACTACGAGGGCCCTTTTTCTCTTCCCCAGAGGACTCTTTCACCATCAATAACAAAGTCATCGCTTTCTTTGGAATCTGATCCTTCCTTCTCTTTGAGTCCACTTTGGGACTCTCACTTATTGGCTCCGTTTGCCGCTACGCTTTCCTGCAACTACCGGCGGCCCGTCTTACCGAGATCATCTAAGTCCGCATTCTTCTCGGTGTTAGAGGACTGCTCCCCACGACCCGACCTTTTCTTTCTTCTTTTAGAGGCCGCGTCTTGGCCCAGTTCTTCTCGACACAGGTCGATGGGAACAATTCTGATGTCATAAATGCTTGCTTTTAGTGTCGATGGAGTTGGAAAGGTGACTTCGAACAAATCTCTGAGGGGCTTTGTTTTCGCGACAACTTCTGTTGATTCTCCTCCTTTTCTTTTTAGATAAGAATCTTGCCAGGTTGGCTCTTGGGGAGGCCCAGGTATCGGGTTTGCTTGACTTGTTTCATCGAGAAGAGGAATGGAGCAGGGTTTAGATGGATTAACCTCTGCGTCATCATCCAGTAATTTCCTTTTCGATAGGTGATCTTTGTCAATATTATCCTCGAGGCACGACCCTCACGAGACTTTCTCGGAATTTTGACCTTCGAGATTGCTACTTTTAGGACAATCCTCGAACTAGGGTTAACCACGCACCCGATTCGGCGTCGATGCAGGACTTTAATTTGCCTTTTGCATATTCTTGGAGCTCTCGCCGTTACTAAGTAATTTCCGGCCTATGAAGGGAGATTGTTTGGGTTTCTTGACCGGCCGCCTTTGGAGGAATTACACGAAGAGGGGCAAGTTCCCCAAGTTACACTTTGAGCCGCTTCTAGCGGCTTCTTGTGCTTTGGCGCGTTCTTTGAGAGTATTGACATGGTGAGTGTTAAAGGAGGCTTTGAGAAAAGATGAGAGATTGAATGTGAATTTGTGAGAGATGGGAATGTGAAGAGGTTGTGAGAGCACTGATGTATGATTGCAGTTTAGTGGGTGAGTGGAGAAAATACTTCAGCACATACGTTCTTTGAAAAGAGTGTGCACAATAAAACCCAAGAAACGCCCGCCGATTCTCAAGAGTAGCAGTTGCGCCCTTTTTATCAGTTGTTATAACACTTGGTTTTTATTTGGGTGTTATAACCTTGGGCTAGTACTATTTGTTCATCACCACGCCTTGAGGCTGCCGGATATTCAAATTGATTAACGTCCCAAACCCTTTGTAAGAATATCGGCCAATTGTTTATCACTGCTACGTGTTCAGCTCAGCGACATCTTCCATGACTCCCAATGAAGTGATTTAGTATATATCTATATGTTTGAATCCATTGTCTTCGAACCGGATTTTTGGAAAATGCTTATACTTTTCATGATGTCACGGTGAAATTAAATGACTCTGGCTTGACACCATGTCTTCAGCGTTGTTTTAAATCGAATTAGTTGAGTATTGCTCACTGGCTGCCATATATTCGGCTTACACGCCGTGGGGAAAGGGACAACTTTGAATTTTGCTTAACTGTGAACCCGAGGGAGACAAATTGTATTTCAACAAAGAAACATCCTCCGGATGTGCTCTTTACATCCTCAGGTGTTTCACCCGGTCGGCGTCAGCGATTATCGACAAAGAGAGGTGTTAGTGTCGAGTATATAAGAGTCGTAGTTATCGTACGCACCCGTACTTGAGAATTCTCTTGTGAGTTCAAGTGACTTTCTTTGGGATTGGCTTGATATCAGCCTTGGCGCGCCTCACAGTGTCTTATATCGAACGACTTGCGGTGAGGTAGAGTAGACTACCGATCATCTTTATAGAGTTTTTTCTCAAATTGACATCTTTCCCGTGCGATCTTGGTAACTTTTAAGTGAGTGGCCAACGAGTTCTTATTTTAGATGTTTCGATCAAACTTCTTCATCATGTTCTTGGCATAATTGGTTTGAGAGATGAAAATGCTATCTTCCGTTTGATTGTCTGGAACCCCAGAAAGTACTTAATTCTCAGCAGTACCGTCTCCCAGTGCCTCCATTTGTTGGAGCAGAAGCGTTTTACCGGGTGGTTTGACTTTAGCAACACTATGTCATCGACATATATTTGAGCTACCGTCATGCAGTTGCTTATCCGCTTTTTATGAATAAGGTGTTGCTCCAGCTCCCGCCGAGTATATCCATTTTTTATCAAATAGCGGTGATGCATGCGAGCTCACGGAGGCACTTCGAGACCATAAGAGCCTTACTTGGTTTATATATATACACATGCTCGGGATTTTGGGCATCAATAAATCCTTTTGGTTATTCAACATAGACCTCCCCTCTTGAACAATTCCGTTAAAGAAAAGCACTCTTGTCATCCGTGAAAGGAGTTTGAATTTCAAGGCATGCGATAGAGAAGGGAGTAGACGGATTGAACTGAGCACGGCTACCGGTCTGCGAATGTCTCGCCCAGAAAGTCAATACCTTGATACATGTATAACCTTGTGCAACCAATCTAGCTTTGTTTTACGGTAACATTCGGACTAAATCCATTCTTGAAGATCCAACAATTACTTAATGTCTGCATCAGAGGGGTCTGAACCAGTTCCCATGGCATCGTTCTTATCAAGCGGGTGAGCTCTTCTTGCACTTAGCCGTGATCCGGTACTAAAGTAAGCGATGCGACTTTTCGCGTCTTTTTGGTTCCACCTTTGAGGGATGAAACATGTTTCTCAGCAACCCGCCATTTTCGATAGTCGACCTTGTCCTTCCCTCACCAGTGGTTATTCTTTGATCAAGTTCACGATATTATGTTCTGCGGGGCAGTTCTTTTTGAATTACAGCGGTGGTTCAATTTCCTTTTTCCTCAATTCAGCGTAATAGCACCATCCGCCCGTTATACGTGGTAGCGTGGTTTGGCAGTTTGGGGGAATTATGCTTCTTCATCTATTGTCGCGGCGTTCGATCCACTACATTCCACGTTTATAGATTCCATAACCATATGAGTTCGTTTGTTATAAACTCTCAAAGCATGGCTATTCTGGAGTATCTAGGAAGATTCCTTGTCAACCGAACATCAAATTTACGCTTTCGGTTACCATCGGCCGGGATATAACTTACGTACTTCCAACACAGGAAATGTGTGCGATTGACTTCACTTCCTGCATGCAGTTCATAGGATAACCGGATGAGTACACGATGCAGGCGCAACCCGATTATGGATATGACGTACGTGTTAGGCCTACGCCCGGAATTTTATGGGTAGATCGCGGCGTGTAAGCTCGCCCATTTCTTGGGTGTGCATTCTTCCTTTCCCGTTCCATTGTTGAGGAGTGATAGGTGCGGGTATTCGTGTTGATTCCTTCGCCCCACAAAATTTTGGAACTTATTTATTCTAAATTCTCTACCATGATCGCTTGAATAACCAAGATGTTGGCTTCGCTTTCTCTGCAGTTTGTATCGCGAGGCCAAACACGTGAGGTTTGATTTTCTTTGAGAAACTCAACCCCACATGTGAACAGCAGAAAGTCATCCAAGCTAGCACAAAAACATACTTTCTGACTTTGCTCTCTACTTGCATGGGTCATTAAATTCATATTAACTAATAGTTCCGGAACCCTCGTGAATTGTCCTGTTATGGCGTTGGTGTGAGACAGGTTTTACAACACTGTTGACACTCCCGCGGACATTTTCATCTTGACCACGAATGTGGCGATCCGGTACACCATTTCTGAAATAAGTTGTGAATATTGCGGTTGATGTGTCCAAATAAACGTGCATGCTTCACACATCCCCTCTTGTGGCTCATTTAACGAGGCTTCTATGACATGGTGTCAGCCAGATAGCAGTTATCAGTGGATCTACTTCCCTGCATAATGAGATCGTTGTTTTGGTTACTTACATTACATGTATTCTTGTCAAAGGCAACTTTCAGGCCACTATCACATAGTTGGCTGATGCTAATAAGATTGCAGTGAGCCGCTTCCTTGTAAGGCTTGCCCCGATATTAGGTAATCTTGGCATTCAAGTGCACGCTTTGCCGATAACCTTGCCTTTTCCCCTCCTCCAAAAGTGACAATCGGTTCCCGTCCTTACGTCTTTGGTAAGATTAGCTCCTTCCGCATCATATGCGGAACAACCCTTTGTCAAAGTACCGTCCATTCGTTACGTGGCTTTAAGAAGTAAAAACCACGTTGCTTTATCCGCAGAACCTTAACACCCGTTGCATTCTTGGTGGAGATATCGGCCGTCCTTTTCCGTAAATTTTTGTAACGGTAGGTGCTATATGTCCCTTCTTTCATACGACAATGGCATCTCGGTAGTGCTTTCTTTTTGATTACTTGATTTGAATTTGAGTTCGGTAAACGTCCTTCCCTCGCGTAGGTCGGTTTTGGTTTTTACATTGGTTGTATCCCCATTCTGAATTGTCGCTGCACTTTTTCCTTGAGATAGAATTTCATCCAATATTGAAATTAATGGAATTCATCATGTTTATTCCACTGTCGTTCTTTCTACTTTGTTTTCCCGAATGCGTATTTCGATTTTATTCTTAAATGTTCTCTACAATTAACTTGTTCGCTTTTCTTGGCGTACTTCTTTCAATTTCGCAGTGTATGCACTTTGTTAATGTGGACCATTTTCAAGCGATGGCGATAGTTGGCCATCGACTCTTTTCTTCGATGAAGTTCTTCCTCTTATTTCGTATTTGTCGAGGGTCGCAGTCCGTTAACCACCGGATTATTTGTAAGTTAACTGATCTGGCGGGCGTAAAACTTTCTAAAATTATTAACCTACGTTGTTGCTTCTTGTACCTTCGGTTTCTTCATCTGACAAGGTGGTATAGTAGCTTTTTGACTGCTTCTTCACGTAGTTTGGACATTCAACTTGGATGTGACAGCTTGCCCGCTCCTACGTTGTATCCGCTTTTGATGGATTATTATTCGCTCCGCGTTATTCGATCCTCCGATTTTTGGGGTTCTTAGCACGCTCTGTCATTCAGAGTCGGTCGCGTTCACATGTGTTTCCTCGAAAGGTTTCTTGGTAAACCTTTTTAGAGTTTTGTTGAAATTTTTTGCGATAGATTTATAGTTTCAGCCGGACGCTTCTTCCTCGCGTGCAGCCATTTGATGTCTTCAAAGCTATTCCCTTTCCCTTAGATGATTCGCTGTCCTCCAGAGTCATTTCGAAGGTTATAAGATTTCCCATCAGTTCATCGAAAATCATAGTTGATAGATCCTGAGCTTCCTCTATAGCTGTAACTTTGTGAGCAAATCTTTTAGGAAGAGTTCTCAGTACTTTTCTAACGAGTTTTTCGTTACTCATCTTCTCTCCAAGGGAAAAGGACTCATTAGCAAGATCCTTTATTTTGGAATTGTAGGCCGTGATTGTCTCGTCCTCCTGCATCTTCAGATTTTCCCACCTGGTGGTTAACTGTTGAAGTCTAGACATCCTTACTTTTGAAGTACGCCCATTAGGCGATGCAGCAGGATTTCAGTACCTCGGCAGCCTTTGCGATTACACGAACTAATGAGTTTGAATCACTTCGGGGCTTACAGCACAGAAGATAGCATTCAGGGCTTTGCTATTTCCCAATGACAATTCTGCTTCTAAGATTGACCAGTTTTGTTCTTCTTTGATCACCAAGACTCCTTAGGTGGGATTCAGATCCGGCCCGATAGAATAGCTTTCAGAGGGTTCGTATCCGTCGTAAGGCGGTCATCTTAGCTTTCGGTGAGGGGTAATTGAACCAGTAGTCGCGGAGGGGCAGTGGTCAGCGACTTCCTTCTGGTTCCGCTTCCATTGGTTCACACAAAAAGACTTCACTACATATGCTTCGTGCCGCTCGTCTGCGATTGAAAGTGTAGACGACAGAAATTGCGATTGTCGATCAGCGATTAAAAGCGATAGCAATTTTCAATAGTGATAAACCAAAATAAATGACACATGAAAATGGTAACTTGATTCGGTGCCTAGCGGCACTTGCGTGCGAGGCAACGAAGCCCAAGGAAAACCGTATAAAGATGAGATTATTCTGGTAGGGACTTCTGGCGATGCTCGCGTCGATTGGCGCCCACAACAACGCTATGTGAAATAGGATCCACCTATTCTCACCGCTGCTCGACACGCACCGATCCGCAAATGCAATGAGAAATAAATACTCTTTAAGAAGGTTGTTACGGTTTGGTGCTATACTTGACCGTATAATAGTGTTAGAGAAGGCAAAGTAACCTCTAACCACACATTCCAACTACCATGATCGACACTCAATAAATCATGCTATGAATATGATATTGAACTTTGTAAATATTTTTGGTGGTCACATCTTCAAAGGGCATCCGTTTATAGTAGGAGTCACATAGGGTTTTGGTAACGACTTTTGGAAAAGATCTTCTAGAATCTGCCGCCTTTCATAATGCAAAGAATCCTGCGAACCTTTGATTCTTGCCATTCATAGCGAGTCATACCAAAACTCCAAAACTTGCCGTTCGCGAATCGAATAAACAAAATAATTACTATACATGTGTTCCCAGAAACCGCCAGAGGCCCAATAGCGGGCAGTAAAAACAAACTTGTAGGTTTGCGCTTGTAGCGCTTGTTTGAACATTGTCCGTCACGGGATCTGATGACCAACGGTCGATGGTGAACAAGAAAAACTTGACCAATGCACTAACAGAGAGGTAATTTTGATAATTTCTCCAATATTTTACCTTCGGTTATCATTTTAATTATCCTTACTGCCAACCATATATGTCATTAAAACTCAATAAGTTTCTTTTTGACTTTGGAGAATACAAAATATAAATCAATGATAAAATTTTGTTCCATTTGATAATATGAACATGTGGCGTGCACAGTCCTTGATTAAGTCTGAGGACTGGTGTATTTATTCTTGCACAAGTAGAATTTATGTCAGTAAAATATGTCTTCCTCTTGAGGATTAGTGGATTGTTCAGTACATGCACGGGATCTTGAATGTCTCGAGCGCATTTCATGTTAGACCTTCTTAGAAACATATAATTATATAAGACTAAAAGAAGTAAATCGATCCTGACATATAATCCAACTTTATTATTTCATAAAACAAACATCATAAACCAGCATCCGCATAGTACAAACATAAATGATTATTGATTCGTCATAATTTATTAAAACACAAAGTAGTTAATAATATCAAATTATTCCTTAATCCGGGTTATCTCATTTTGTCCCTGGCGAAATACGCATCTTGAATGGGTAAAATTATACTCGGGTTCATGTTCATTGAAACTAACTTCCTTTCCTTTTCCTTTTCCTTTTCTGATTTTTTATATCTCTCTTACAAAAGATACGGCGTCTTTTCTGCGCCCAAACCGATGACGCTTTCTTTCCGTATAAATAACCTGAGAATAGTCATAGTTTTTGTATGAACCTTCTTAATTTTCTTATCCTTTTTCTTGTCGGTTGGGTAATTTAAGGTGTATTATAATTCACGAAACCACGTCCACGACCTCGACCATGGAAATTAGCATGACATGACATGACCTCGGCCTACAAATCGTCATAACCTTGCGACTTTTATTAAATGTCGTTGCATTTATCTCAGGGAATGCCATTGTCCCAGTGGGGCGTAACTGATGGTTTTTCAACAAGACTTCATTATTCTTTTCTACCATAAAATGGCGTGTCTGATTGAGTATTTTTTATATTCTGCGTTATATATTGTTCTTGCAGCCGATATTTGTGTTGCGATTAAATATTAAAAATGTTTTCTAATTTTCACCTTCGGTTACAACTTTACCCGTAACATTATGGTGATACAATTTTAAACAAGGCGAGTTGTAATCAATAACTACTTTTAAAGTCTTGGAACTTTTGAGTTTGTTTCATTAAATCGATTCTTTGCGGGTAAAAAGAACTTTTCTTAGATCCCAAATCATTCTTTGAGTTCTTCCCATAAGAACTTAGGATCCTCTACATTCAGATATTCTAATTATAGAGCATCATCAAAATGATCCATCATTAATCTTAAGGCTTTAGATCTTTTAATGAAAATTTCTTTTGTTTTTTCTTCTTCTTTTTCAATCATTTATGATGTTTCCTGATATACATTCGAGCATAATTTCCCGCAGACCACATCGAGATAATATTTATAACTTTGTTTGCTCGAAGACATGTGGTTATGCCTTTGAGGAGGTTTAGATGAGCGAAGTTGAGCTTATAATTGGACATTGTTATATCTAAATCACGAGAGAATATAAGATTTTATTCAATATTACAACTGCATGCATTCAATACACAAATTGAAATCTTATTATTACAAATCACCTAGTATTATTTCTTCATGGGAAATCTCTATCAAAACAAAAATAAACAATTCGAGGTAAGATTAAGTAGTGGAAATGCAAATACCATAAATGCTACATTTCCCACTTTATCTCTTGACATTTAAAAACCCAATGAAAAAGAGAGAACAATTAGGTGATAAATACTAGAAAACATCGTGCCGTTTTGAAAATGTTTATAAAATACTTTGAGAAGGATAGTTAGAAATGTGGAAGAAGATAAGTATTTATAGAAGCGAGATTTTATGACCGTTTGAGGATAAGAAAATAATATTGATTTTCTTGTTTATTCACCAGATTGTAAATGAGGGGAAATTAAAAAAAAAATTAAGAGTGTTAAATATGATGTAGCCGTTAGAATACACAAGTTGTAACACATAATGCATGATTGTGAGATAACACATACGATGAATGAACACATATGATAAGATAATACATATGATTATAAGCAAATACCATATCCGTTCCTGGGTGTCACTTTTAACCTTTTAACTTTTAGTGTTGAATTTTTAGCGTAAATATTTTTGTTTGGTTGTGTAATATTTGATGAAAAATATATCAATGAAAAGAATTTGAAATGTATTTTTTATTGATATATTTTTGATAAAATATTATAAAACAGAAAGAAAAATATCTGCAATCAAAATTCAACTATTAAAGTAAAAAGTCGAAGTGGACAATCTTTAATGAAGTATTTAATGCCAATAACAAATAAAATAAGATAGCAAACACAATAGTAAGATAATAATATAAGCTGAGGTGTTTTATACTCCATAATGTAAAAGATGCAAAAAATTAAACTCTCACATAAATATAAAAATTTATCAACAATATAAAGTAGAAGATTTAACGCTTCACTAATTAAATTAATTTACAAATTTTATTTATATCCATGTATAGTGTGAATGGGGATGAATTTTATTTATATCCATGAAAATATTATAGTGTAAATGGGGATGAATTTTATTTATGTCAGCGTGACATGATAGTGTAAATAGAGATTTTAAGCGCCATGAAAATATAACGGTTAGTATTACTTGACCGAGAATTATTTTTCGTGATTTTATGAGGATTTAGACCTCATAGTAATATTCATACTTATTATAGGCACTTAACAACTTGCCCAGCTTTACTATAATAAGGGGTGATAGTAATAATAATAATAGTCACATTAGTTATATATCACTTGAAGAAGTGTCAGGTTTTCTATAACGGGGAGTAAATCATATAATAATAATAATAATAATAATAATAATAGCTAATAATAATAATAATAATAATAATAATATCAGCTCTGGTATAAAATCGCATTATATTCTTTAGTTATACATAATAGGGCATCTAACTAAATAAATATCAAAGTGATAAGGATAGAAAATATACCTAGTAGTAATGTCTTACCGGAGTAGAGATGATCGTCTTTGATAACGTGTTGTTAAAAATATCCGATATTTTTAGCTCAAATTAATATGGTACTACCCTTATATTATTATTGTTATTACTATATTATTAGATGGAATGTGAGAAATGGAGAAGCAGAGAACAAACTACTATTTACTCAAGTGAATATTTTAATTCGTTAGTGTACATTTCAAAATCATTCTGCATGACTTTCATAGGCAAAAATTACCCACACTTATACTATTTAAATACTACCATTTACTATTAATTTTACAAGTGATATTTCAACAATTGTAAGCTACTCATTTGCTCACGTTTATAAAAGTAATAACAATAATAATATAAGGGTAGTACCATATTAATTTTGAAATTTAAAAATATCGGAATTCTTGCGTTAGATAATTCAATAAATGATAACAAATGAATATTAAACAAATGAATATTAGGTTGGTTTGTAGAGTATATCTTACACCATACACAACGGCGGTCCAAACCGTCTTATTTGTAAGTTTCCAAGCACTCAAATTTCTTTCTGCAATAAGGCAAACTGGTGCAGAGATAATAGTAGCTGATATGTTGTACAAGAACACCACAACTAACTCCACTGGGTAAGGTTTCATTGTTTGCACCTATACATCACTCATCCCATAAAATATTTGTAAATCATCATTGAAAGTTGTGAAAAATCTATGGGATCGTCCTTATTAAAACTAATAAATAAGCTATAGATGGATAAAGTTTGTACTTTATTAATAATACACCGAAAAATATTAATCAAGGAATGTAGAATTAGGTTTCAGTATCCGCCAGCACATGTAAGTGGATCCACTTAGTCCACGTGAGCGTCCATACTAGTTTAGGATGAAACTCCATAAATTCTTACCATATAATGAAACGTACATTCGGATAATTATTCATGATGGTACTAAGCACTTTACTTTTGTCGATATTAGGTACCAATATTGTTGTTTTACCCAAAATGCATCTAAGATAATATTAAGCATTATCCTTAACACATAAACCAAAGCCATAAAATGCCCATACAAAAATATAGAATTTTATGCTAAATTTTACTTTAATAGAGACATGGGGTTGATTTTTTTACCTGGACAATGTACCATAGAGATATAAGAAGATAGGCAGCTGAGAGAAGTAGTCCACCAATTACCCAATCGGAAGGTGGCAATGAAGATTTGTATGGAAAATTAGATTCAAGAGAACTATTGTCCAGAACAACTTCTGAGCCTTTATAAAGAACCACTATGAATGCACCTAATATTGCTATTATTGTGCCTGCAATCGTTGCAAGACCTGTAAAGCTTCTGATAGCCACCTTCTCCATTCTTTAAAGTCTCATACATAACAATCAAATTGTCAGTCCATCAACTGAATCAAGAGTTAAGGTCAAAGTTATGCAGTGACTGAGCTTAAGAAAGATCATCAAGGAAGTCAAGTGCAACTTGGATTTTATTTATTTATTAATCCATATACAAAATAGTACTGACGAGTTAATCATGAAATGGTTCACATAACGAGATCAAATTACATTTCTTTGGCCCCAGATAGCTAGAGACTGTCATAGCTGTATTCCCACATATCGACATTAAAAAAGCTACATGTTTTACTCATTTTAACGGAGGTGTTAAAATTCAAGTCAGCACGATTTATCTCTAAATTTCTGATAATTTTATAATTTTTATAAACTTTAAAGTGAGATTATTTGTAAAATTCTAACTAAAATAAACTAAATCAAATTCCATAACCACCCCCTTCCCCATCACCACCAAACCTTTAGCCGAACAAATTTCACTCAACATCCAACTCTCCATTCCTTGTTTCGAATCTCTAAGATATCAACAAGAAAGAAAAGATGTTGACGGCGTAAGTTAACAAGCATTTGACTGTTTCCGAAAACGATACCGCTAGAAATCATGAAAAACAACATTTTATTTCAAAAGTTCATAACAATAAGTAATTTCACCAAACGAACAAATGTAAAATTCCTTCCCACATGTTCATCAAATATTAAGTTTATCCCAAATTTGAACACCAAACAAGTTGATCACAAATTTTAACGCCTCTTACGTTAAATGGGGATTAAACTGCAACGCTACAATATCCCACCAAACGCAAGAGCTTCTAACTGACCGACCAACGCAACCTGAATCCCACTACGCGACCATTTCCTCGCCACTACTGTGAATCGACCTTCTTTAATAATAATAAACCTGCTTGAAGTTGGTTTAATAATTTTTGGTCACTTAATATTGATTCAAATCCGCTGTATACCTTTACGCTCTTCGTTGAACTAATGAAAGAATGAAATAGGAAATACAGAGGAATAACGAAGATTATGGCGAATGAAGGTAAAAAGCAGGTGTAAGATTGCCGATGGCTGAAGATAGAGTTGATTACTATACTCATTCCTTTGTATCCGAAAATCATAGACAACATCCTGAATACACAGAAACATTAAGATTCTAAAAACTTGATATTTCAACAAAAAACATAACTATTAATGGTATTAAGATATGTACCCAAAGCCCAGAAAGCAGATTTTGGAGAGTATGGAATAGCTTATTGAAGGAAGATTGCTTCTTCTGACAAATAAAAAGAATATCAATCATACAACAACATCAACATGCCCGATACCTCTAAAGAGTTTCCTTCTTAAACGGGATAGGAGTGTCGGATTTTATGGAACGTTACCCTGTAATAATATTGACGTTGTTTCCGAATTGACCCAAATATGAATCATACAACATATAATATTATTTGTTGCAGAGAAGGGTATCAATGGAGTACCTGTAGGAGACTAAAGCAAAAGGGAAGAGAACAAGAGTTGCAAGAGCATAGGTGTAAAGAATGAAGACATAATAACTAAGCCCTTTGAGAGATGCTGCTTTGAACAAGGTGTTTAAGCCTACCAATGCACACTCAACTGTAACCATGGCTGCAAAGGGTAAAACTTCTCTGTACAACAAGCTCCTTTCACTTGCCATCTCTTTCTCTCTCAATTCCAAAATATCTATTATGACTTCAGGAAGGATGAATTCATTGGAGGATGCTACTTTAAAAGCAATAAGTGTAGTGGTTCATTAGTTTATTATAAAAAATTAATAGCCCATCTCATCATTGTTCAATTTGATTTTAATCTACACAAACTTAATAATTTATGCTTCTTTTAATTGACATGCATCTTTTGATTTCAAATCTAAATTATCATATCAAATCGAAATTATCATGTTACTATTGAAATGCATTAAAATAATGTCGTAATACTTTGTTTATTTTTTAGTTATAGTTTTAGCACTTTGTACATAACTTAAGAAGAAAAATAATAAAAAAGACATCAAAATCTAGAACGACAATCAATTTAAAAGTACATCGAAACGTAAAAATAATAAAAAGATATCAAAATATCAACTATCAAAAGTAGCTGCAAGCACATTAAAAAGTTAGTCAAAAAGTATATTGAAAATATTAAAAAAACTATTTATTATGTTAAAACGATGCAAAAAAATAAATTTTTTTGGCCAAAACAAAGAACTATAAAAAATGGAGGGAATATTTTTTTCACTCAATTTGAGTTGAAAATACTAAATAAATTACTCATTAAAACTTGAAATTTAATGTTGATGGCTCAATACCAAGATTCGATCCAAACTTTTATGTTGTCTCGAAGTTCTACTCTTTGTATATATTCTACTTCTTCAGAAGATATACTCTTAAACCCGTTTCTTTATTAGGTTAAAATTTACGATTCAATTTGTAACACGTACTAAGCGAATTTACTCTTCATCGCTAATTTAAAAAAACAATTGAAATTGAGTACTTTTACTGTGAGGTAAGTAATAAATTTTGATTCATATTCCTTCCACCAACTGAATCAATTGGAAGATGCTGCTTGGAAATCAATATACATACTGTAGCTGACTTGAAGGAGTTTGTGGACAAAAATAATATGAGCAAATTATCGCTCTATTCTCCTTCCACCAACCTTTTCTTTTTTTTTGATAATCCTTCCACCAACCTAATGGTTAGCAATATTTAAGTTGTCGTCAGCTTGTCATTAATAAAATTGCAACATTTACGTCATTTTGATGTTATTTTTTAGCTTGAAATCTCAAACCAAGCGCCTTAATGCTTATCCACAAGTTCAAGGCTTATACGTAAAAAAGACAAATCGCTTGACAACTATGACTAGCTTCCCCTTAAAAACCACTTCAATGATAAAGATTCTCGCCACTTCATGCGATCGAACCCACACCGCATTGAAGAGAAAGCAGTGCTCAGATTTCTGAAGACTCAGTTCTTTACCGCTGTTTTGGTTCCCCGGAGCTTATTTTTTAGTATACATGTAATATCCGACCGCAAAATAAAGTGCCAGAAAGGAGGACAAGCTGATACGATTGACGAGACTACTCATACCATCAAGATGAGATTCTTTCTGGAACTCATCTCATAAGAACTCCAAGCCGCAGCTTGCTTGACTGGCTAATTGTGATTGGCGACTCCACTTTAAGTTTCTCAATGAAAGACGCGAATAAGATAAAACGCACGCTGGAAAGACTACAGAATATGGCGCCAAATTATCAAATCTATTGAACGCATCGACCCTGCCAAGGCCGTGGCCGGGCAAGCATAATACATATATTACATTAATTACTACTTCCCTGCTTGAGGTCGTAATTTCACCCCTCCTTAAACGGGTACACGAATCTGAGCCTAGTCTAAAGCTCAAGAAATTTAGGTTGGCTGGTAACTGTCCTGTTTTAAACAACTCATTTAGCTTTTTACCTGAGTCGAAGTCCCGATGGGTTTGCTCAATGCCCCATTCAAAACCTCCAACTAATTTTCATATTATATTACAAATAAAATTTAGTTTATTCAAATTAAATAAGCATAAATTTAATCACTACTTGATAAACCAACTAACTTATAAGTATTTACCTCAATAAAAACAATTACATTTTATTTATTATTTTAACAGAGCGCAATATATATAATATGGAGAATTAAAACCTTAAATAGTGTCGAAAGTGTGTAATTTTGTCAACTATTTTAATCGGATTTAGAATTATTAAAAAGAAGGATCGAGATGGAAGCCTAAAAGAAAGTTAAAAGTTCCCACATAGGAAGTTTCAAATGCACAGAGGTTTTCATTTTATAACACTCTCTCCAATCCACTTGAATGTATTTATCTTTTTTGAAATAACTACCACCAATTATAAATTTCTCTTTATTCTAAAAAAATATAAAATTTATATAATTGGATTCATTTTTTAAAATACTTTCATAATATTAATTTTTTAATTTTTTTAATAATATAATTAAAGAGTAATCAATTTAAGATCAAAGATTTACCTCAAGTATGGTAAAGTCAATTATTAAATAATTTAATAAATATTTATATTGATTTGTAAATATTCATTCTATATTATGTCAAAGCTTCCGCCTCCAGACGATGGGTAGAAATTTGAGAAATGAGATTAAACTTCGAGGTAGAGTCTAAACAAACACTATCAATTATCTTTCGCTTTTAGTAATGGGATGCCTTAAACTCACAAAAATATCATGGTGTTATAGAATTCAACATATGAATAATGTTGATGTTAAAATATCATTTTGTGAAATAAATAGTATTGTGGATATTTGAATAGTATTAATGGGATAATTGCTAGTATAAATATCCTCATATGTGCAATCTTAAAATGCACACCAAAGCAAAAATAAGAGAGATATAGCATTTTTCTCTCTCTTCTATCCACTTTATTAGAGTATTATCGTATAGCTTTGTTTTTATTAAATATGTCTGCTCTATAACACTATCATTTTTATTCTTAAGTCACTACTAGATATATCATCTATCCTTATCACTTTATTATTTATTTTCATTATATATTTCCTCATTATAGATAACTGCAATATGTCAACTATTATATAACTGTGAGTGAAATTATTATTATTTATAAGATTTTACCCCATATATAGAAAACCTTAATAACTGGCCGAATATAACCAGAGCTTAAGAGCCATCCTTTATTATAGTAACCGGCAATTGCCTAAGTATTCTATAATAAGCGGATACATTTTTTATGTGAGAGTTAAATCTTGCTATCTGCTTACAATTATTAATTATGTGAGTATTCAAATTCCATCTATTTAAAGATACTCTGAAAGTGAGCTAAACTTAATGGTGGCTTATATTTCATGAGGTTTAAAATCCTATTTATTATTGACATAAATAAAATTCACTCCCTAATCATGGACACACAAATAAAATTCATCCTCATATTCAAACTATCATGGACATAACAAAATTCTACCCTCATTCATCATGGGATATAATAAATTCAACCTCATTTATTTATAACATCATGTGACATAAAACAAAATTAATAAACAATTTTATTTAGTAGCTATTGTCAAACTAGGTTATCTATTGATAAATTTCCATACTTGTGTATAAATTTAATTTTTATTGCTTATATTATTTATTTATTAAGATTCTTTAAGTGTGGAGGTTTAATTCTATTTCTCTTGATAAATTAACATACTTACGGAGAAGTTTCATTTTTGATCTTATATAGATGAGGAAAACATCCCACTTATATCATTATCTCACTATTGTGTTATCTTTTATTTTATTTGTTATTAGCATGAATTATATTTATAATCATATGTGCTATCTTCAAGAGGCCGTATTCATTCATTATCTATTGCAGTTATCTAATCTATCATGCATTATGTATTACAACTCATGCATTCTAATTCATACATCATATTTAACATACTAAAAATTATTTTTTCTCCCATTTTTCTAACGGTAATGAACAAAGTAAAAACAACATTTATTTTTATCCTAAACGGTAATAATAACTTTTGACACTTTATAAAATTTCACTCTTATAAATACTACTTAACGCATAATTCGAACAATTTTCCCAAAATATTTATATACATATCATAAAATGGCTAAATATTTTCTTGGTGTTCATCACTCGCTATTTATTGTTCTTTCATTACCATTATTATCTTAAGAATGAAGAAATAGTGAAAAGTTGTTACGTTAAAGATTCGTTAAATATTTAGTAGTGATTTTACAATTTCTAGTATCAAATAGATTGCTATGATTTTGTTTTGATGAGATTTTTTCATTAAAACATAATAGTTTCTTCTTATTGATTCTCATTAGTCAAAATGTCACTTTTTTGTCATAGTCTATTACTGATATTGATTGTGTTTGTTTGCATTTGGGATATAACAATGTCCATCTATAAGCTTAACTTCTGCCTCCAAACCTCAAAGGAGACAAACTAAAGTTATATGCATTCTAGATTTAGTGGGGGCTTTGAAAATCTTCTGAATAGAGATAAAAACATCTGAATTGATTGAAAAAAAAAGTGTAATAGTTAAACCTCTTTCAGCCAAAAATTTAAAGTCAGAAGACTATCGATGGATCTATTCACGATGTCATAATTAGTAATCCTGAATGCAGGACTCAGGCTCTTGGCTAACTCAAAGCAGTGCTTGATACCCAAAGGAAGTTTTTACCATGAATTGAAAACAAACCGAGGTTCCAAGATTTTAAAAGTATTGTTGATTAGAACTCGCCTTGTTTAAAATTGTACTACCAATTTAGAATATTGTAGTAAAGTTGTAACTGAAGGTGAAAACCAGGAAAAAATGTTTTAACTTTCAGATCATAAATATCATTGCAAGAACAATATAGAACGCGTGGGATATAAAAATACTATGAATGGTACATGCCTTTTGATGGCAGAAAAATAATGAAGCTGAAAAATCATCATTTTACACCCCACAAGGACAATGGCATTCCCTGAGATAAATGCAACGACATTTAAGAATTACCAAGAAGGCGACTGATTTTAGAGGTCGAGGTCGTGTCAAGGTCGGTCAGCAAGTGGGGTTAAGTGATCGATTTAGAGGTCGAGGTCGTGGTCAAGGTCGTGGTAATTTTGTGAACAGGCCGAGATGTTTTGTGGAATTATAATAAACCTCCCAGAATTAATTCACAAGAAAAGGACATGTCCATAAAACTAGACAATATCAAGCATGTGAGATATGGAAACATGTGCCATTATTCATAGATGCGAAAATATCTTTGTAAGAGATATAAGATCTATCAGTTGGAAATCAAAAGGAAAGGAAGTTAATTTTAATTAATACGAACCGAACCTCCTTGGTGATGATTCTACCCATTCCGAGGCCGCAAATTTCTTTCGAGGAATAAACGATATGAATTTGGATTAAGGAATAATTTGATATATTACTTTGTGCTTGAATAAATTGTGACAAATGATCTTTTATGTTTGTACCATGTGTGATGTCAATTGTGATGTTTGTTTTAAACATAAGGAAATAATAAAAGTTGATTATACGTCAGCATTTAATTTACCTCTTTTAGTTTTATATAATTGTATGTTTATAGAAGGTCCAAACAAACGTGTTTTATGACTGTATCCTCGCTACATAAAGGAACAACCACACAATCCTCTACAAGACATATTTCACCATAATTCTACCAAAAGACAAAGATTGGGAAATATAATTGTAGTCCCATCATCAATTCATGAATGTCATATCTATATTACCAAATAGAACAATTACAAAAGATTATATTATTGATGTTTACTTTGAAGAGGGATCGTAGATTAGATCAGATTATCCACATTTTAAACTTTAAAACCAGAAAAAATTAAAATGTTAACTTTTATGTTTCTGCCAACCACTTTAAATAATTTTTTCATGTTTAAGGTTTTAAACCATTAAATCTATGTTTTGAATACTGTCATCAAAATTACATAAGAGAAGGAAAATTATCAAAATTATGTTTTCGTATTAACTTTAGATGTTCATATAGAGTTATAAATTTAGTTTTATTTTATATCAAAAAGAAAGAAATTCAACCTTAAAAATTTACAAATGAGGCATTCTCTAGATTGGATCACCTAAAAGAGCTATGTTTTATAAGTTAAATGCCATGTGCATGTCATTTCAAGGGAGACTAAACACAAAATTAGAGTCCCCTATTTTGTTTAATTCCTTTATTATTAATTTGAAGGTTTAACCTATTTTTAATGTAGTAATATTTTTTGCCATAATAATATAAAAAAAGTAACCATATAAACATAAAATATGTTTCATTCAAATTATTATTCCGAACATTCATTGAATTTTTTTCGACAAACAGAAATATTTTTTAAAATTATTACCTCGTTATTGTGAAATGTAAACCTTGGGTTCTCAAATATAAAAATAATATCTTAAGCATCAAAGATTATTAAGGAGAATATTAGTGAATCTTAAACAATAAAAAGTCTAGAATCTCCATCCGACCCCAACTAAACCTAAAATACTAAAAAATTTATGGTCATAAGTGCACCAGGTGCATTAGATGGTCACTTTGCATAAGTCATTATTCCTCAGAAACTCATCTAATAAATTTACAATATCAGATTGGCCCCACAGTTTCAAGAATATATTGAATGTCCCACATCAAAACGGTCAGGCCATTTATTACTATATAAATCAACGAGCAACTTCACCTAATAGCAATTGGTTTTAGAATGGTGCCCTTCTCGCCTATCAAGTGTCTCTCCCTCATCTCGAGGGCAATCCATTTAATAAATTGACATGCACTTGCTGTTATGTGACCTAGGTATTTAAACTGAATATTTATATGCCAATTGGGGAGGCTTTGGGCACCTACAACCCACCTAATATCAAACCATCAGAGATGCGCCTTTGCATCTCATAATCAGCCGGCCGCCTGAGTAGAAATAAAATCCGGAATTCAGAGTCACCTGGGAACTAATTTACCTGAAGAAACATTAATCTGTTTAATCCAAAAAATGCATCACAATTAGCTTCCTTAAATCAAAACAGCTTTAAAATTTATAATCCATCTAAACGAGAATTTTGAAACTTTCAATAAAAGTTCCCCAGAATGAATCATCTTCAACTAAAACTCTTATCAAAAAATTAATGGTATCACTAGAAATCCCTTAGGGTCATTATTAATACCTCTTGGGGCTGCATGCTGTCTCCTCATGGCCCAACCCATTCAATAATCATTATATTTGGTCCAACAAGCCCAAGAAGCCATGGAATGTCCCACATTGAAATCATTTGAGACAAGTATTACTAACTGTTACCAACGCAATTGGTTTTAGAATGGTGTCTCTTTCAAGTTTATCAAGTTGCCTCCCATCTCAACCATTTAATAACTGATAAAATGCAGCCCTGGTTGTTATGTGGACCAGTATTTAAACCTGAATATTTGTATGCTAACAGGAGGCTTAAAATTTTATCTGCTAACTCCACCCCATATCAACGTGGCGCCTGTGTAATTCACCTCAGCACTGTGCCCGCCGCCTGAGCAGCCAAAATCCCACTTGAGTCAAACCATGGACGAACGGCAAATTTTAAAACATAATTCGTTTATCCAAACAGATCACAATTGGTGCTTCCAAACAAAATTTATGAACCAATGAGCATCGAAACGGTTAAACCATATATATACACAAATATATCCTAAAATGCCTGCAAGGTTGAACAGATGAGCAGACCAGATTCCTGAGGAAATGACAAATTGACAAAGGCTAAAGTCAGTGCTGCACAACAACCCAAAATAGGCTGACAACACATCAAAACTGGGACGTATGACTTCTCCGCCAATCCGATGCTCACCTAGCCACCAACAAAACTCTCAAACAAATTTCTCGTCTGAACTCAACCCGCACAAATGAAATGCCGCCCAATGCGAAAAAGGTGTAAGTCAGCGAGGCTAAGTGGGAACTTAACATAGGGTGAACTTACCATACGAATTAAGCCAACAATCAACAATATAATATCAAATAGAATAAATGATATATCCTGTAGACCACTGCTCAAAAGGTCATACAAACAAAATCTGTAGAAAACTCAAACATAATATAATACTAAGATATAAATGGGTCTCAACAAGCACACAATTCCTTAAAGAAATCAATAGACCCAACAACGATTAAAAACCTAGTCATCAAACCTCCTATCTCTCACATCCCCACCAAGAGCATCCCTCTATCATGTATATACTCAATCCGTCTCCACCGGTGAATTTTGACCAATCAATGATCAATCTCAAGACTGATAAAGATATGGCCAAAAAACCGCACTTATACACAAAGTATAAGTTATTGGACACCAAGACTATACACAAAGATAAGGCAAATACCCACTCATACAATTAAGTACAAAAATAACTCTCTTATGTTATTAATTTTAAGTATAAGTGCACACCGCCTATAAGATAGCGCACACCGCACTATATACACTAAGTATAAGGCACACCACACTTATACCAAGTATATAAAGTAATATATCGTCGCAGATATATCCTCAGGCAGCGAGAAATACCTAACTCTAATAATCCTAACATAGGTCAAACTTACATTTGTGTTTCACCTCAAGTCATACATAACTCTAACCATCACCTCAATAACTAGCTACTCTACTCCCAAACAATATCCACATGCCTAAAATATTCACAATCATAAGTCAAACACAACCGTCTTATTGGGGTGCCACAGATATCATAAATACGATAAATACGATATCATAAGTCACTGAAGGCGTCATTAGACATCATAAGTTTCAAAAGGCCACAAAATGAAGCTTATCTTGATTTTTAAGATTTTAGTATTGTTTCTTAAATATTTCTATAATATTTCATTTCTTTATTTTTATAATTTAAAATCCATGTCCAAAATTTTGAACCATGATTTGTAGTTACTCTTTCGTTACCTACTATTTATGAAACAAGGGGTGAAATACCTTCTCGACCCTTAAAGCACAGTAGAAGCTCAAAATAAATTGATAAGTTTTTATTTACTATCAATTTCTATAGAGATTATATAGTTTATGTATTTTCTTATTAGCAAGATTATGAATATAGATTTATTTATTATAAATAATAAAATATTGGTTACAATTAAGAATTACAATAAAATGTCAATGCTTGTGAGTATTTAAACTTATGAAAAATGGTCACAATCTACATCATTATCTACGATTTATAAATACCTAAAAATATTATTAATTCTCGGTATTGAATGTCAATTTATTGTTATTACCACATCGGTCAGCCCATATGTTTGTATAATTATCTAGTGTTTCAAATTGGTATCAGATGTATATATATATATATGACTCTCTATCACCCAAATGGGGACGAAAGTTTATCATATTCTCAGTATTGCATCGCTCTAAAGATCATAAATAGACATGAAGTTTTATCATATCGAATAGCCGAAGCCAAAGATAAAAGACATCATAAGCATTTAACACTAAGCAGACCAAATAGTCGATCAACTCGAGATTACGAGCCTAGATATTTCTAACGGAGTGAAATTATCCCTACTTCTTCAACTCTTGTTTCCTCGAAACAAATACACAATCGGTCAACGCCCGCCCAAAGCTCACCAGCCTATGAGACGTTATTAGATTCATTAATAGCCTCACAAACCACCAATGTGGTCTTTCCTGCAAAGACGCTTTGTCTCTCACTCACGTGCTCATCAGAAATCCTCAGTTGCATTAACGCATCCTAACATTCCTGTGTCAAGACGCTTAACAATTGAAGCCTTATAGACGAGCCTTTAAAAGTAAGATGATCTTCAAGGCGGTATGAGTAAGACTCACCAAATCTTATCAAACATAACACACACCACACACACACACACACATACACATTTTTGCGGTCGGGACAGTAACCTCCCCCACTTAAATACTCAACGCCCCTCGCTGAGCCAACACATCCGGTGACCGTGGCTCATCCGCGCGAGACCTCCTAGAGGCATTCCTAATACCTCAAGAGAGGCCCCACATTTTATACCGCATAAAGACTTAGTTCCCACAATTCGGACGGCTTGGCCTCGTTTATAATTTTGGTATCGTAGCCTCCAGTTTATGTTTTTCTTAAGGTTCATGGGTTATGTACTAGGTTTCGTGGTGTGTTGTCATATGAGCCGTTTCTCCGGTTTCACAGTCCATTTTCATTTTCTAACTTGATCACGAGGACGCCACTAAGAGCCTGTTGACTCATATTATAGTCTTTGTACGAGACTACTACTTGCATTTTGTGTTATTGCGGGTGTAAATTGATTGAGACGCGTGAATCAATAGTGTTAATATGGCGTATTGGTTTATATGTATATGCTGAGACGGTACTGGGTATATATTGGGATCAAAGATGACGAAAGTGTAGAGTATATAAGTAGGGTTATATCGAACAACATAAATGGGTTAGAATATGATTTTTCATGAATATCGAATATTACAGATATCATAATTATATATATATATATATATATATATATATATATATATATCGAGAGATGTCTTAATAGTCATTTATGCGGAGCGATAAATGAGATCTTATGTGAAAAGAAAAAAAATTTAATAATGAATTTGATGATTTTGAGTATTTGATATACTCGGCGTGAAATTGCAGTTAATATCAATGGGTTATAAGTAAGGTTACTAGCTAAATATGACAAGGACATAAGAAAATGTGAAACTTATTAAAACGAATAAAGTTAAGAAATAGAAATGCATTTAAACCACCATCAATACTGTAAACTATTAATCAAGATAGAATTCAATTCCTTTCTTCCTTCATGTGTTTTCGCTTTGATCAACACAGATTTATCGTAGGCAGTAGGAGAACCGAATTCTCTCTCTCTCCCCTTTCTTATGTAATATATTTTTGACTACTTTTTCTTATGTAATAATCAATCAAGTAATGATATAATTTTAAATAATTGTCATTATATATTTTTAATGTATTTTGACTATTTTTCTTGATTTACAAAGGGCTGTAACGACAAATAAAAAAAATCGGAAAAGGATGACACTGCATTTCCAATATTGAATCATATAAGGAATGATATTTAAGGAATTTTTCCATATCAAATTTCATATGCAATTATTCTATCAAATATTTTTCTTTATTGGTATCTAAACATGCTTATAAAGATATATTAATGTAAGCAATGACGTATCACCTATACTTATCAGTCACCAATTGATTTACTTATCTTTCAAAGTGTCTCAGTTGATCACTTATGTTTCAAAAATGATGACTTTTGGTATTTCCGTTAAATATTCCGTTAGTGCACTAACCCCGATGACATGTGCTAGTCATGTGATATTTTTAAGGGTATTTTGGTCTTTTCACTCATTTAATAAAGCGGCTAAAGGCGGAATCCATCACCCAACTTTCATCCGGATTCCATTCCATTCAACTTTCATAATGGACCTTTTTCATCACCCAACTTCAAATTGATGGCAAAATTAGTCCCGACGTTAATTTTCCTCAAGCAACTTACATTCACATACCCCGTCCGTCGTACGCAGACTACGCTTAGGGTTAATTTAGTAAATTCAAATCTTAATTAAAAAACAAATGTAAAACGATTTGGGCAAACTTATTCCTAATTCAATTATACCTCTAACCAAACCCCTAGAATTTAATATCACCAATCAAGTCGACATTAAAAGATTTGACGAGACGCACGAAGGATTTTTTGTAAGTATCATACGCTTATAAAGTGCCAGATGGAAGAAATCATGAGTAACTCGTCGGATTTTCTCTGGCCAGTCTAACGGAATCGGTAGGTATTATTTTGACATTATACTTCATAATATATATTATATACAACATTTCTGCTGATAGATTTTTATAGTGATGGATGGACGGAATGGACATTGGAGTGTTCTTCATCTCAAAGTCACAAAAAGAAACAATGGTAGATTGTTATGTTCGGTTCTGATTTTGGAAGTCATGTAAGTGAGGAATCAAAATGTATTTAAAAAGAGAAATACAATAAGAGATGGTCAATCAATGAAGCATTAAGAAAGAAGTCATATAACACATGTTTGCAATGCCTCCTCTGCCTCATTATTTGTTTTAGTATTGTGCCTTTTACTTGTGTACATTATGTAAACAATATTTATCGATCGACGGCCGGATCACATGTTTAAATTCTGTAGCAATCGATTTAATAATTTTCAATTGTTGTATGTTATGATTAATGAAATACTTATTTGTCCTAGAGCGACATGCTCTTCGATCTTTGTACAATGTTTGATTTTTATTTTGTCACTTTTGAATGTTAATAGAAATTGAAGATGTTAACATATTTGTCTAAATTCAAAATTTGGAATCTTAACATTTGTTTCAAATTTGATCAAAAAGTTGTCCAAAAGTACCACTGCTTGTTTCATGTCGATGAAGCCTAAATGTCATTTTAATATTGTTCAAATTGATAAAACTATTCAGGTATTTTTCTTGTTGTTATTTGTCGCCTTTACTTTTGTTTTTTAGTCAGCTTTGTTCACGACTCAATCGCAATGTAATACTCTTGCATCTCCATCAACAACTTTAACAATCTCCAAATCAACTTTATCAAGATTATATTTGATGTAAGAAAGCAGCCTCTCCCCTTTTGTTTGTACTTTCTTTGCAACTGTGGGCTGTATCCTGCGCAGGCTTCCTCCGCCCACCATTTTTCGCCGCCCTCACTGCCTCCAGTAATTAGCTGTAATCCGAGATCGTCGAACTTTGGCAGTCGCTTCTCAAAGTGACATTGGGTCCCCTTAGGCCTATCATGTATACTGCCCGGCGCAGTGTAGTTGGCTTCTCAAAGGCTGACTTCACCCCGCTACCCTCTTGTGCTGCTGTGCTCATTGACAGTTTCTCGTGTGGTAGTCAAGCCAATTTTATCGATAGCCTTAAAAACTTCAACAATGTCCTCATCACTCAACAACCTTTGAGACCAATCATGCACCCCACTGTGCTCTATATGCATACAAAGAAAGACGAACCCATTTCTATAGCCGCCGTAATTCCTGGCAAGAGCAAACTCATCCAAGTCCCTAATATCAAACAACTCGCTTTCAACCAATCTATATATCCATGTTTCTACATAGTTCATGCAGGCTTAATTGAAAAGTAGCTCCCCCTCAGAGGCAAATTAATCGTGAACTCCTCAGCTCATATACCTTGTAAACGAAAACAAGCACTAAAACAAATTAAGATTTCTAAACGAAACCTAAATTGATTGTATGTAAAAGGTACAACAAAAATTAAACGGAAGTATAAGTGGACCATAAAATCCTGAATAAAACCCCTAAAAATTTATCCCCACAACAAAATCCTCAAAATTTCTAACAAAAGTTATGATCAATCATAATAGGCAAAATAATCTTTGTGTTATACTTTTTTCTTAATTCCACACAGCACAATTTGCTACTTTTTTTTCTAGTAAATTCACGGATTCGGGGGTCGGGAAAATTGATTCGGGGGTATAATTGAATCGGGAGAATCGGGTTGAGCGTAATACACACAAACTAAATGACTATTATTTTGCCCCTCCCGTAATCAAGGTCGAGTCGTTATACATTTTACGATTTGAATTTACTAACAAACGTAGCTCACGCTGACAAAAAGCGACAACTTAAACGCAGAGTTTAACGTAGAAAAATTAACATCTAGACTAATTTTTTGCCAACACTCAAGCCATGATTAGTGCCGCCATTATGAAAAGTACTGAAACACAACTTAAACCTGACGAAGTCGCTGATTAAGCACGCCTTCTTAAATTTCTTTAATAAATAAAAAACAAAAAATGTTTCAAACTAAAAAAATGAAAAATAGAAACAAAACATCCGCCCCAATTCCTCTACGAAACCATCATCATCGTGAACAAGAATCTAGCAGCTTTCATAGTAGTGTAATTAATACTTTCATTTTAAATTAATTGAGTTTTTTACTTTTCGAGACACAATTTTAATCATTAATTATTTTTTATGTACATTATGAAAAATTACAAAAAAATAAAGCTATGAAAATTTTTAAAACTAAATTCAATTATATTAATTTTATATTTTTGAATTAGTGAATAAAAATAATTTGTCATTGTTTCTACGCAATTCCAAAAAACCTTTAATTAATTTAAAAGGAAGGGAGTAGTATCTTCTCACAGGGGGATGGAAACAAGAGAGGTCAATTGGAGTGGAAGTCAGGCCTTCTTTACGCACTATTCGAGATATGAAAATCGTATCGGATTGAATTGTCAACTGCCCCTAACGGAAATAGGATCGATTTACCGATTCAAGGAACTATGCCTTCTTATTTATGTTTCCACGCCTTTGAGAATTCCCGAAATGGACAAATTCCTTTCTTAGAGCACATACAAGATTCGGCCACCAAAAAGAAAAGATAAATTTAATCCCATCATTAACTACTTTATTTATGAATTTCACAAGAATAAATACACGCATTTCATCTAAACAAAAAGTTTCGGTTACACGAATTTCCAAACGTTAATTAATTTAATGAGATTTAAAGATTACATCCATTTCCAAAATTCACCGATAGATCAAAAAGCCTACAAATAATGTCATTGCAAACTTCTTCAGTCATGTTTACTTGAACTTTGCCAAAACCTTTTTTCTTCATCACTAAAGAACACCCAAATTAGCAGTGTTGCGAAGTCATTAGAGAAGAGTGGAAGTAGCCATGTGAGGGCTTATGTACACTGCCTCCTCTATCGCATTCCTTTTTCGAGTCGGAAGCTTCAGCACCTCCAGATTCAGATGGTGGTCTCCGGGAAGGGGGGAAAAGGCTGCCGGACATGAAGACTCCAAATAGGGCTTATTTTTTTTTATTCTGCAGATTAATTTGTTTTTATTTTCAATAAATATAGAGTATGTCAAAAGACAAAAATACCCTTGAAAATAGGCACATGACTAGCACATGCCTGGGTTAGTGTACTAATGGAATATTTAACACTATTATATTATTTCTGTCACAAGAATTATTTTAATATATTTTTATAATAAAATTATAATGAAAATAAATAAATTTAAAAAACCTAAAGAAATAAGATGAAAAAGTTACTAGAGAACAAAGATAGTAATTTTAAACAATTTTATTTTCTTCAGAATAAATTACTTTGAAAGATTACGTGAAGTAGAGCAATATTTATAAGTAGTAGTTTGGCTGAGAATTTATCTCATAAAAGAATACAAGCATTATGAAATTAAAATTAAAAAAATTTATCGAAGCGGTAAAATAGAATATATTAATTTTACTGAATCACAATCCACCCCTTTACATATTACTATATAGTATAGATAAAATTATAATGAAAAAAAAAATTTAAAAAACATAAAGAAAATAAGAAAAAAGTTACTACGAGAAAATAAAGATAAGAATACTCAAACAACTTTTTATTTATCTTTAAAGGAGCACTACTGACTATTACGTATATAATATTTATAAGAAGAAGCTATTGGCACTTATCTTTGTTAAAGTAGCTATAACCATGGAAGGTTACTATCAAAATTAAAATAAAAAAAATTACCGTAAGAGTAAAAATATGAAATACATTAATTGGGCTTCACTTTATAACCGGCCAATCCACCTTCGCATATTATATATAAGTATGATAAATATCAAAAAGTCGCCATTTTTAAACATGTTGATCAACTCAGATCGCAAGCAACTCGCACCGTGAAACTTCTAGCCTAAAGGAAATTTATCTCAATCACAAAATTAATTTGTTATCAAATAATCGATCCGAAATAATTGAGATCGGATAAAATCAAAAAAATCAACCAACAATCAAAAACGCCGACACGTAATGCTATATCTCCTCTGTCGACAACGCGCCTATCGCGTCTGTAAGGTGCGGACACGCTGCCTGACATGCAGACGTCATGGGCGACACGTATCCCTGACTTTTTTTTTTCAAATACGCTTAGTTCAAAAATCCAACACACGACTGCATGCTGCTAGCCAATTCTACTTTACTTCCTCTAACTAGGCATATAAAAAAAAAGGTCAACCAGTTGATAAAAGAAGCAGCACATATCATGAGATGGATTGGGATCAAATAATGATAGTATTTGATTTCGATAGGACATTGATCGATGACGACAGTGACAGATGGATAATTACTAACATGGGTCTCACCCAAATGTTCGAACAACTCCGCCTCAGTATGCCTTGGAACTCTCTCTCATGGTCAAAACCATTCTTTCTTCTTTAATGGGGGTGTATAGATGTAAATATGAGTGAATATGTTGGCTGTTCTGTTAATACTCAACATTTTTTGGAATCTTGGTTATGGTTCATTTAATTTGGATAATTTCTTATGTAATTATGACTATCAATAAGCATTAGCTATGGAAAGTTTTATGGTTGGTTTGTTATGCTGTTAATTATGAATTATAAGTTTTATCTCGCTGTCTAAAATATATTCTTTTTACCTGTATTCATTTATGCTTATATTTACCTTAAAACGTTCAAACTGATAATATATTTACGTTGTCAAGATTAATATTATCCAAACCACAATTTAATATATCGGGACTGGCCTTCTCTCTTGGTGCTAATTTTGAAAAAGATTACCTCCATTTGATTTATCTCAATCCTAACGCACTACCATTAAGTAGTAGAGATAAGGTGCCTTCGTCAATTTTATGTTAATAGAAAAAAATTGTAGTCTTGGGGATCCTGCAATTATTTTGGATAATTTGTCATGGCGCGGGCTAATTAAATATCATTGAGCTATATAGAAAGTTAGTACTTACAATCTCAAAGTGTATGATGACACATGATGGCAATAATCCTAAAGGAGATTTGTGAGCCATGACAACGGTGCTGACTAGCAGTTATTGTTATGGGTGATTTTTTTCCTCATTACAGTGATTGACAAGTGGTCCATTTGTTGTGCAGGACAGGTTGATGGAGGAGCTACATTTGAGCGGAAAAACAATTGACGATATCGTGGAGTGTTTGAAGCAGATTCCATTACATCCAAGGACAGCAGCAGCAATTAGATCAGCACATGCCTTAGGGTAAATGTTTTTGTTTGATGATGTTTTTCACTCGGTTTATTAGGCTGAGTAATGTTTATTGAGTTTCCATTTTCGAATTGTTGGGTGGTTGTTTTAGGTGTGATTTGAAGGTGCTCAGTGATGCTAACCAGTTTTACATTGAGACCATCTTAAAACATCATGGATTATATGATTGTTTTTCGGAGATTATCACCAACCCAACGGTTACGGATAAAGGCAGGCTTAGAATCTTCCCATATCATGATCTGACATCCTTGCATGGATGTAATCTTTGCCCTCCTAATTTGTGCAAGGTATACATATCCTTTGTATAAAGCATGTGCAATGTAGAAACTTCTTTATGACTTAGTTGATACTTAATTGTCTTGTCGGTATCGCCATTTTACTTTATCAAGTCTCTGATGTCCCAGATTATGGTCCTAGAATCAGACTCAGGCGATGAAATGAAATCATTGCTTATTAAGCAGAATACACCAAGTTGTATAAATAGAGTATCATGCTTGAGAGCTGCCAATATATGTGAAATCCAGCCCTTTAAGATGAAATTCTCTTGAAATGAAATCAATTATATTTCCTCTCATATTTTGTGGATTCTATGTATTAGAGTTGGAGGGTTGCTGCTTAAAGAAAAAGTGGCAAGGCAGGATACATGATTATTAATGTTGACAGAAAACTCCTCTTTTGTCAATTTTTGTTAAAACGTCGATTATTTATCTATCAACCATATCTCACTTCTTCACCTTTTATTTTATACTCAGGGTATTGTTATTAAGCATAGAAAAGCTTTGTCCTTGGGAGATAGAAAGGTTCAGTATATTTATCTTGGAGATGGAAAAGGTGATTTTTGCCCAACGTTGCAGTTGGACGAAAGAGACTATGTCATGCCACGGAAGGAGTTTGCTTTATGTGATCTTGTTTTGAAGAAATCCTCTCTTGTGAAGGCACAAGTTCACGAATGGAGCAGCGGGGAAGAGCTTGAGAAGATCCTACTCCAACTTATAAATGACAACTCCAACAAGAGCTGAATAAGTGTCTTCAATATTCAACACTCACCTTCAAAACTCCCTGTAGTTAATTTATCCCTTACTTCTATTCCTGAAAATTGAAATTTATATAAAAACACACTTCATATAATCTTTCATCATTGTGTGGTGTTTGTTTGGCTGGTTGCAAACTGATTTGGTTTTCTGGCTCACTTTAATGTCCTTTGGCGTGATCTTGTGTTTTGTGCTGAGCCCACAATCTCTCTGCCTTGGGGGAGACTTATAAGATCAAACTTATTGTAAAGTGAACCAGATTTGATTTCTCCTTGTGCAAGTGTATCTAAAGCAAGACTAGAACAACAGTAATTATAAAAACAATAAAAGAGCTATTATACAGAGATCAAATCTCTGACTCCTATGAAGTTCAACAGGTTGTGGTAACCTCAAAATTGTATGTGAAACAACTTCACCAACCTGAACAAGCCTATAAAGGGATTCTAGATTGTTTCTCCAAGACATACAGAGAGGCTGGGTCGCTGGGACTAGAGGTCCTTATAGAGGGATTCTAGATTGGTATGTATCAGTGATCATTCTTTCCCGCTAAGATTAAATTTGAACTTTTGTGATTGTATTTCATTCTTATTCTATTTAAGCTCCTCCCCCCTTCCCCCTCTCTTTCTACTATAAGGAAAGAAGAAGCAGAAGCCTCATGTTATTAAATTGATGGTCATTTTAATTGATCTCGGGACTCCATTCGATTCTGGACCATTTTTGAGCTCCATCGCTATGTGGCATCTTCCATGGCGCTATTTGAAATTTCATTTCATGAGAGATGAAAAGTCGTGTTCCCCAGGAACAGAAGAATGACATCTCTATAAAACTTGCATGTTGTCAGGAGGCAAATGCAGGTTTGAAATGTTGTTGCCCAGTCCAAGGTTCCTTTTATTTTTTATTTTTCTAAATTTAGTTTCATAATGCATGTAACAATATTGCATGCAGGTCCAACGACTCTCGGAATTAGTACTGAAGTGACAGGTCAGGAACAATTGCAAACACTCCTAACCATTATGAGAAGGCAAGGATGGAAACAGTTATTCTCTGGTCTAAGCCTCAACTATCTCAAGGTTATTTTGAGTTTTGATTAGTTCCCTCTTTTACAGTCACTCTTTATCATTACTATTAATATCATTTTGCACTGTTCATCAATCTTATGCAGGTTGTACTCTCTGTTGCCATTGGTTTCACTGTATATGATTATATGAAACTATATCTTCAAGTCCCATCTCGGGAAGAAGCAGTTATAGAGGTGGTGACTAACCACAGAAATAGCCAAGAATCATCTCTTCATTCCTGATGCTTATCTCTGAGATTTGTATACTCAATTCTTTGTGGTAATCCATAGACCAGGAGCATACCACATTCCCAATAAATCATCATAGAATGCAGGTTTATCAATAGATATAAGCTATTCACTGTACATAGTTAGTTTAAGATGATATCAGATGGGGACTTCACCATAATAAGAAAGGTCCCCATTGAGAAAAAAGTTACCGAGTTGTATAATATTCCTGAGATATAACTTGTTATGCTAAAGAACTATAGTTTGGTATTAGAAGATTATGATATGCCAACTGCAATTTGCATTCACTCCTGACTGTATCATACTTGCATTCTGTTCTTCATGCTTCCGCCAACTCGTCTCTGTTATTTTTGTATCCAATTCTTTGTTGTATGGCAATTGAGTGTAGTTTAACAAGTATTAGAATATGAATTGAATTTACATGTTAAGGAATAATTACTTCAAAGGATATGTGTTTTCCATCATACATCAAATCTTGTGTGGTTACACCAATGATCTAAAATCTTTTGTAATTTTGATTCAAATCAAAGTTATAAGTGTTAATTAAAGCTATACAGTTTGTTACTTTTGACCATTGAAAATCATGATGATGAACAATCTTTTTGAGATGGAGGGAGATTTTTTGTTTTTATCGATTTTAATCAGAGTGATGTGCTCAAGTATCTCAGCATACAAGTTGGAGAAAATGACTTCTCTAAACAAGAGGAAGGACATAGATTTAATGAAAAAAGTATTGCAGGTTCAAGATGTTCTCCATTTGGTTAGTCCCCATCCCCCTAGTTAATTTTGCGAGTAATGCAATGTTTTGCTTGTTTGCAGGATGATGAATGACTATATAGGGGAACCAATCAATGATGGGATCAACGGGGTCCATGTGGAGTTTCACTGTCCAAAATATGGTATGAATCAACTCCTTTTTCTTAGTAGATGCCTCTCGTTGGTTGATTTGGATCCGTAGAAATCTAATTAACGAATGTCATAGATTGCATTTCGAACATAGAGTGTGTGCGGTATCTTAAACACTATTTATTGATTTGAATCTGCAAAATTGCTGATATTTTTCTTGTTTTAACATGAATGTGCGTCGTTGGTTTTCTAGCTTGAAACTATTGGATCCTTCTGGCTTTTCCAGGATAATTTCAGTGTTGTACTCTTTCAGTATTTTACCTCTTGTTCCTCTTTTTGTAAAAATTTCAAATAATATATGGTTTTGCTTTAACTAAAAATTTTGGTTAGCGTAACATCCATCAATGCATAGGCGAAGCTCTTGCTTAACTCATCTTTACAGAATGATATACACTGTTGAATTTGTAATACACATGTTTCTGGTTGACAGAGTATCAGAACTTGCAAAGAAGATGAATTCTCCTGATCCCACCCCGTGAGGATAGGAGGGAAATGGTGAAGACGCTAGTTAACAGAGTGACAATGATGATAGTGCTGCTTAATATCCAATCCAGCGAAAAAAGTAGGCTAGTCCCCGTAGCCATTGAGAGTATGTTTTATGTTTATTCCTTCATGTTGGATGTAGAATTGGAAAATTACATAAGTTAAAATATCCATGCGAAAACTGTATTCAGTTGACTTGTTGCTAATTTTGCATATTTTGCTAAAACGTTAGTAAAGATGATTTTTTGCTCTCTTTTTGTCTTTTCAAATGGTGCTCGAGTATCTCTACCTCTCTTTTAATCATATAAGTTATACGGAGTATATTTTACTTATTATTGTCCCATTACTGTATGTTTACCACTTTCTTGCCATTGAGCCGTGTGTGATCCACTATTTAGAAGCAGATTCTGTATTAAGGATATTTGAAATACTTACGTAGTATATTTATAACCACCACACTTCAAACATTGATTAGAAAAGAGCATTTGATATTCATCAGTGAATGTGCATTCATGTTATTTCTGAACACTAGCAAATCGGTTGCTCATTGCAGTCTATATTTGTAGTATATGACGTGATTTTGATTGTACTTATTATATATAAATTTACTGTAGTTTTTAGGAGAATATTGACTCAGTTCCAGACTTGATTATATGTAAATGCAACTTGCAAATTTCAAGGCGAACTATTGCAAACCGAAACTTTCGAATCCAATCAAACTTCCTCGTTTTTTACAGGCCTAAATGCAAGTATATTCTTGGAAAATGGAGTATTCGGCTTGGAGAAAAAAATCTCTGCAGTTGGATACAGCTTCAATATGCATTATACTATTGGAGTGTTGCAAGTCACTCTCAACTTCTTATTCTATTGAGGACTGTTGGACATTTCCGACAATTACATATAAGCAGAGTTGGCTCTTGGGCTATTTCGGCCCCACCAACAAATTTATCTTTCTCCGATCATTTTTATTTAAGGTCGACCAGTTCACGTAGTAAGTCTCGACCCACAACCTTTAATTCGACCGCTTTATAACCTGCTTTTACGCTTTTGAGCAATTCTATATATACTTGGGAAAGCGTTTTCGAGAGCATAACTTCAGATTTTCAAATCTTTCATTCCCAAAACAAAATTCCTCCCTCAAGGCTATTATCATATTTGATAAAGGTTCTCTTGATTAATTTGCGAGACAATTATGCGATTCTCTAAGATCCCCAGACGTTCGATCCACCCCGGAGCACATTATTAAGGGGAAATAGTCTTTAGGGCAATGCATATTGCGGCTTCGAGGAATATGTAATTTACTTAGTTTCATGTTTATGTTTCTCTTGATAACACTTGCTTTCTAACAATCTAAGTATCATTTACACAAAATGGAGAATAGAAGAGAAACGACTTCACCCCCGTGGAAACTAGAGAGTTTTGATAACGGAAACTTTCACGCAAAAGAAGACGCCCTATTTGTTGAGGTTGACTGAAGTGCTGCTTATGTTCTAAGAACACAACCATGCTAATGAGAATAGACTTCGGGTTCAAACTCGCTAAGCCGAGTAACAACGAGTACGCAGCGCCATGACACATTCTCAAAGTGGACGCCGGACGCCTGCTCGATACTTATCGAATGTGGATTCTACAAGGGATCAATTGTATAGTGCATATGCCAAGACGCACAAGTGTAAGTTTCTTGTCTCTCATCAGCTTATTGTCCGATGAAGAGTTCATATGAACAATTCAACGAACTAAACACATGTTAGCAACTTTAAATAACATAAGATTTAATATGGATTTAAAACTATCATCATGGTTCAGTATCAAGGATGTTATCCTCGACGAAGGATTTTAAAGGCTATCCTTACACATGCTAAGATACTATATCGGAGGAATCGCCAAGTCTCTTCAGATAAAAGAGAATTTCAAGAATTGAAATGGCAAGGACCGTAGTGTCCTTGTGGTCGAAACCGGTCAATCTAGTGAATGTCAATCTTATTAAGTTTCAGTGGTAGCATTAAGAAGAAGTTCACACCTTATCGCAAAGACAAAGATAAGAAGTCAAGCTATTTGATCAATGGTCCTCACGCCAAGCAGTGGATTGGCCCCAAAAAAGAAAAAGCGGAGCGTCAGTGTTCAAGTGGCCGGTCAAAGCCCAACCTCGGGAGCATAATCGCGGCAAAACCTCACCGCTACGAGCATCCGAGATCAATATTTATCTGTGAGGACAATGATCAATGGTTTATTCTCAGCAAGCATTAATGTCAAGAAGGATAAGTCAAGCTTCAAGACGATGGAATCCGCTCAAAGAGCCTACTTTTTCTAAGACAGTAACAAGTCTCAGTTGATGCTAGGAAAGCGGTAGCTATTAGATTAGAATTTACTTCTAGAAAAGCGTCTTACTTTCGACGATGCGTATCATACTCCTATAAGCCGAGTAAAAATCTTACGCTCAAGTTATATATGTTAAACCAAGATGGCTTCAAGCAAAGTTGTATGGTCCGGGAAACTTTATCATGTCTACGTAAGCGGTGTTCAGAAAAGTGGGTATGTCCATACCGTACGCTTAATTTAACTTAGTTTTTAATGCTGACAATGTTAATGAAAATGTTTCAAATTTTTATGTCTCAGATTGAGCATGATTCTCGTTTTTATGGCATAATGGCTTAAAGACATGTTAATTCTTAAAACTAAAGGATATGACTAATTTATTCTTTCGATTCATTTGTTGATAAACGCGACGCCGAAGTCAGAACTTGCTTTTGGTAACTAAAATTACTGTGTTACTATTCCTTTCTCGCCAACGTGAATCAAAAGTTGCTGGATTTAACTGGCAGTAATTCTCAAAAGTGATTTATGATTCTCTAACAATGGATGATATAGGTATTTTACATTTATTGACGATTATTCCAAAGCTTGTCGTAAGGTACCTTTATGGTCAAAGGATGAAGTTCTGGATAACTTCAAAGTCTTTAAGACTGAAGTTGAACTTCATTGTGAGACATTCATCAAGTGTCTCAAGCTCGACAGTAGAGGAAGATTACAATTCATATCGTAGTTTCAATCATGGATTGCTCATCACGTTTCAAAGACCTTTATACACTACAACAAACTAAAAGGAAAAATGAAGTTTAACTCTGAAATGCGAACGCTTTACGTTATCCGACTTCTGGTTTATCCTGCATGGCTTGGGGGCAAGCCGTGAAAACCGGCTTGTTATATCCCGAATAGAAAGGTTTCATTAAAAGGCAAAATCGACCACAACTGCATTTGTTTCTGAACAAAAGAAACCAAACGCCATCCGGCGTTCAAAGGAAACATCAGAAAGCGTTCTTGATTTCAAAAGAACAAACCAGTAGGAGCAGAAAGTTTATCAATGTATTTTATAGATACGCCTTAATAAAGACGGCTCATAGTTCAACGTTATCGAACCACAAATGATCATTATCACATAATTACGGAATCACGCGATGCTGGTAGCTGATGCAGTAATCATTTCACAACGATTCCTGCACCACGTGATTTAATCATGACACTGTAATTGGGAGGTCGCTAAAAATGTTCATAACATTTATCCTCCTCCTAATGGCATTTCAAGTTGTAAGAAAGATGTAATACCAACATCTAAAGTGATTCTGCATATTTCTTTATGTTTCTGTGGAAGGTGGTACGTAATCCATTAACACGCCATGCTCCATATCATATACTGGATTCTCGATCTTGTCACTTTCGACGAGGCTGTTGCCTCCGATGCCTTTCTCGAAGGAGGCCATCATGATTACGGACTCACCGCGGGTAATGAGTTTGAAATTGGTGCCTTACCTCCTGTGTGCAAACTCAGAAGTCGTAAAGGATTTCTAAGAAGAAAATGAAAGCTCATTTATTAACTGCCAAGTTCAAGCTCGCTTGGTACCAAAGGATACTCCCAAAAGTGAGAATTGACATTTCATACTTATGCCCCGTCATAGTTAATCCACAACCATCGTGGGTCTTGATTTCCTCGCCTCTATGTGCATAATTTGGTCATTCATCAAATGGATGAAAATAGCGCTTTTAAACGGACGAGTCGGGTCGAAGTACAGATATGAAACAACTCAAAGTGGTTCTGCTGTTCCCTGGCATAATGTTGCCTGTAAGCCACTCAGCCTCTTTTACGGACTTACAGTTCTCCCAAAGTCAAGCTGCATCAAAAATTTGACGAGTATTGAAATGATGGTTTCATTAATACGCGGCATAAAGCTGCTGTATTGGCAAATTTAACGGAAACAAAGTGAGTTGTCATTTGTCTATATCATGACTTGTCATATTTGGCACGATTCTCCAACAAGGAGAAACTAAGAACTTCTTCTCCACAAAGTTCTCCATTTAACGAGCATGGGTATGTATGGATGCGAATTGTAACCAAAATCACATGTCTAGCTGATGGATTGACTTTGTCTCAATCTCATTACATAGAAAAAGGAATCGCTATGTCAATAGTTATGAGCGAAAGCGGGTTTCTAGCACTTTGGATCATAGCTGTCACTTTGACAAAGTTAACATCGCTAACCTATAAAACAATTGTGAGTATTCAAAGGTTACGTCAGTTTCACGTATGCTGCATAAGTGCATGGTCATTTTGAAAGTCGAAGAGTATATTTATACCCGAGCATTTATATCGTACGCAATCGTGAGGTACTAAATACCGCTAAGACAATTAATTTTGGTCTTCATTATCGCTCTTCTCGTGTTTTCGCTGATATCTGTGATGTAAGCTTCGATTTCCAACTGTGATCATTCATTCACATCGGACGATTTTCACTCGCGGGTACGCTGGGGTTCTAAGAAACAAAATGTATTGCAGATTCATCCATAACATCTGAAGCTTATCGGTAGATTAGCATCAAAGACGCAAGCGAAACTAACGGGCTTCGGAACTAAAAGTCGAAGCTGGTTTTGGAACTTGTCAGATGAAAGCCACTACAAGCAAAACCGATGTCACCGGTTTCACTTCATCGATAATGAAAGCGACATCGCACGGAAAGATACAACATGGCGCATAATGGTAAATCTAGGCACATCACAAACACAGCTATATGTTAAACAATCATCCGCCATGTGGTCAGAATGTGGACATGGACGAGAATCTGGCCGGGATCCCTCGACGAAAAGGCCTTTCAGGATCTAAATGTCGCCACAACAAAGAGACGGGGTTTAAATCCAGACAGCCACAAAATGCCAGAACCTCAACTTAAATTTCGAGAACTATCGAAGTCTTAAGTTCAACGGCATCCAGACATCTCTTTGCGATTTTGCAAGCACATTATTATATCATCCCAGCAGTTTTGTTAGTGTAATACGGTTTTCATAACGTAGCGAATACGACGTAATATTCTTAATGAAACTTTGAAGATTTAATATATGATGGTTTTGCCTATACATATAGGTTTTATATCAGGAATTATTGTTTTGGCTGTTGTCACATGTTTCTCAAATTTGCTTTGATACATATTAAGGGTATCGAGGCGTTCACCTACGAAGCTTCTTAAAGCGAGATTTGTGGAAACAATGCAATTATTTCTTAACACCTGAACGGATACGGCATACGTATCGCATGCGCGATGTTAACGGCACAATTGTAGTCCAAGAGGATACGGCTCAACGCCTGGCCAAATATCTATGAAGTACTATTTAAAAAAGGCGTCTACTAAATAAAGGTTCAACGCGAGACACCTTTATTTTATCTAGATCGGTGTATATACGCTCGCTTCGGAAACGGCGGGATTGCTAGACATTTCCAAATACCGCGATCGGGATTTACGCTCTTCCCGACTAACAACTTATCATCTTTTCTTTGCCAATTTTTGTTTAAGGTCGGGACTTAGGTTTGACGTCGTAGTCCCCTACCTACGGTTAGGATTTAAGACCCCTAAATCCTTCCGGAGTTTCTGCCAACCAATAAAACGACGTAAATTTATGCGAGTCAAACGTACACAAGAATTTTATACGTGTTCCCCACGATGCGGAAAGCGTACGCCCCTGCTACGCCGCAGTAATCCACTAATAAATCGAAGATCGCTACAAGCCCCACCACCAATGATCTATGCCGAGATTTTCTTATACACCCAAAATCTCAACCACAAAGCCTACTAACAAAGATAAACTCTCTAAGTTCTTCTTCAAGAACAAAACTATGTTCTTCAATAATATTAAAGACCTAATATTATTCTAGGATGAATCTTCTATTCTATATATATCTGCGATAACAAACCTTAAATCATCCTATATTTATAGGCTAACAAAATCTAGTAAAGATTACGTCTTTCTGCTCCAAGTCTTCAAAACCGCCTAAAATAAACCCACCAAGGCAGATAGTATCCTACACTCAAATTAGGAAATAATCAGAGCCAAAACTGCTTTCCAAATTAGGTCTCAATTCCAACACTATGTCCCAATTCGACCAGTAATACAAATCAAACGAAGTAGCCACTGAT